>LOEQ01000352.1:306388-322635 GCA_001685075.1 Bramus lutescens | reverse complement strand
ATCTGTTATATTGAACTGGTCTGATTGATCCTAATTTACCGGTAAACCACGCCCATCATGTCTGGAGTGATGTTTTTCTTTAGAACATAAAAGTGCTAGGTGACATGGAAATAGGAAGAAGCCTGAAGGTTCAGCAGTGGCAGCACAAAACTTATTTGTTTCTTTTCTCATCTCTGAGACAGGTTTTGTGTATTCCAAGCTAGCCTCTAGCGCACTCTATAACCAGGGAACACCCTGAATGCCCGATCCTCCTTGCTTCCACCTGCCGAGGACTGAGATGAGGCATGAACCACTGTGCTCAGATCATAAAGCCTTATATCTTATGCCTACAAGGCAGTGGGTAGAATGAGACAAGCCTGCTCTACAGAGTCACTGATGAGCTCAGAGTGATGGGAATTCCTCTTTCTTTTATTTTGCTGGGGATGGAGCCCAGAGGGCCTTGTGCATGTTAGGAGAGAATGCCCTACCACACAGCTGTGCCCTAACACTAGTTCCAACATCTTGAGAGTGGAATTCCTAACTTCCTCTCCAACTGATTCATAAACCCAGAAAGCAAAAGAGTCACGGGGGATGAGTTCAGTACGGGGGAGGGGGTCCTCAGGCCAGCTAATCTGTGCTTTGGTCTAGAGTGCCATACAAGTTAGCCACAAAGTTGCTGAAAAATGCAGGATGCAGATGGAACATTAGGTGAACACCACCATATCCATTACAGGGAAGGTAGACTATAAAGTCTGTACGAAGGAAAAGGAGAAAGATACAAGTAACTAGGGTAAGGGATAGAAGAAAAATTGTGTCTAATTGTAACAGAAAAAGAGCTGTGTTTTGAGGAGTGGCTAAGCAGATGGCATGGTATTTGGTCTTGGAGGTGGTAGAAGGGACAGTGACAGGCCTTAGAAAAGAGACGTGACCCTCTTTTATATGGGCAGGAAGGAAGCCAGGGGAATGTAGTTAGCTAAACAAGCGCATGTGGAGGCCAGAGATGCAGGAGACTGAGGAAGTTCGCACCTGAAGCTTGAAATTTCCTATAAAGTAGAAAGCCAAGAATAGTCCTGATGTAGGGGAGGGGACAGGAGATTTGCTACGGTAGACCTTAAAGTCTCTAAAGTGGAGCACAATTTCAGGACAAGAGAAGGTCCAGGTTTCCACCCTTGAAACCCATGGCTGAAGTGGCTCTGTGACTCTGTCGGTTACTGTGGCTAACAATTAAGAATAAAGAGTTGGGGACTGGAGAGATGGCTCAGCAGTTAAGAACATTGGCTGCTCTTCTAGAGGACCTGAGTGAGTTTTGTCCCCAGAACCCACATGGCTCATAACTACCCTTAACTCCAGTCCTTGGGGATCCAACACCCTTTTCTGTTTTTTTTTGGGGGGGGCATTGCCTGCCTGTGGTATACATACATACATACACACAGGCAAAACATTCACATACAAAAAACAAATAGTATGAGCCTCCAACACAAAGCCTTTCATTCCTT
Organism: Bramus lutescens; assembly: GCA_001685075.1. Taxonomy (NCBI): domain Eukaryota; kingdom Metazoa; phylum Chordata; class Mammalia; order Rodentia; family Cricetidae; genus Bramus; species Bramus lutescens. The sequence goes on along the minus strand of LOEQ01000352.1, from coordinate 321,160 downwards.
CTGTTCTTGGACCAGCCATATAAACCAAAGGCCCAGGACGAGGGGGTCTGATGGGCTCGGTAGGAGTGAAGCAAGAGGCAAGCTCCAATGGGGAATGAAGGAAAATACCACCTGCACAGGCACACAGGGAGAGGGCTTAGGGGAGGGGTGACCTTGACAGGCAGCCAAGCGGGGAGCAGTCTCCTCCGTGAAACTAGGGTCGGTAGATACTTTTGTCAATTTGTTTGTTTTTCAGTAGTCTCAAGGATCAAGCCAGCTTTAAGAGTGCTGTGTAATCAGGAGGGGAGAGGCCAAGGTCAAAGGTCAGGGCCTGCCACTTATTTGCTGAGCAATCTAGCCTCTGACTGCATCTCTTTGTGCTCAGTTTTCCTACTGTGAAATAATGAACCCCGTCTGGACTATCACACGGATCACGTGGGCGCGTGGGTGGTGTGAACCGTAAGAACCCACACATACAGGTTGCTATTACTATTACTGCATCATGACTTCATGGCGGCGTTCGCAGCCAAGTGCTTGGTTCTGTGCTCTAAATTTAGAACGGGCTGGGGAAGAAGGCTGGGTAAACACTAAACATTTACTGAGCGCTACTCTTTGTCAGTAACTGAGCTAGGCAGGGTGACAGTGAGACGAAGCAGCCAGGACTGATAACTTTGGAGTTCCGAGACCGAGAGACAGACACGGTAACACATTACGTCGTACCATATGGTACAGCAGGGCGACAGGGAGCCTTGCATGAGCCTGGAGAAGGGATGACTGAGTCTGAATGAGTCGCGTTTGTAGGAGAAATGCCGGTTGAGCTGAGCTGACCTTTGCTTCATCGTGCCAGAGAAGAGGAGACCCCACTAGACTCCAGGGCTACCAATCTTTGGCCAAAAAGGAGGAAGAGGCTTCTCGATCTCATGTGGGAGCATACTCCACGAGTGTGCTGAAGGCCTAGCTGCCATGGGAACACTGCATCTGTATTCTTGCTTAAGCTCTTTGCAATTTACTGTCAACAACATGCTGTGGCGGCATGAAAGCGCAGCCCCCATTTCCCAGCCAGGAGGTGTCGAGCTTCCCGACTGCACGATGGTGCTTGCTGGTAGCTGAGGGCCACACTTCGTTTGGAAAAGGAAAGGCCAGTGGGTCAGCGTGTGAGTAGCTCTCCCAGGAAAGCGGTGTTGTAGTTTTTAAAGGTCATTTGTCACATGCCTGCTGTGACTGCTCTGTGAGCCGTAATTCCTCCTCTCCACAGATGGAGACAGTGATCCCTAGAAGAGCTGGCTAGCCAGACTAGCCACATCAGCCAGCTCTAGGGTCAGCTGAGAGAACCTGCCACCGTGAATGATGTGGAGATCAAGCAGACGAGACTCCTGATGGCAAGGTCAGGTTTCCATATGCATGTGGCCCATGTATTCATATGAACCCATACATATTTGCACCCTGTACACACATGGAGACGTATGTGAACATGCATACATGTATGCTCACTATACTCACACACACACACATATAAAAGAAAAAATCATAGCTATTCTATAAACTGAAAGGAATAGAAACATTCTAAAGAGATACTTTTGGAATTTTCTTTTCAGCATGTCTAAAAGGAATTGAAAATATTTCAGTTACTTAGGCCCCTCCCTTTGGCTATCAGATGATTGAAATAAAGGACCTCAAGAAATTGAAATTTTTCCCAGGGTCTCATGCTGGGAGAAGAAAATTCTGAAGCTTGGTGCTAGCTGGAGCAGGAACTCATCTCCCAAAAGGAGATCCCACACAACATTAGCAACTTCTCAGATGTCCTTATGAGGATAGACTGAAACCCAGACAATGCTGGTTAATGATGGATGGGACCACACCTTGACCCCTGCTTAAACTTTATCCTCAAGTCAAGACCCTAGAAGATGGACTTTGGGGGTGTCACTGTATCTCTTTGTCCCTCTTCTCAGAATGGCTACATTGACTAAACACCCCCTTCTGTTCTCCACAGTGGCTCTTCTAGTTGGGTTGTTGAGGCTGGGCAGTCAAGCCTAGCTTGTTAGGACTGCCAGAGCAAAGGGCCTGGCCACAACTCTGGGTGCCCCCCTCATTTCCACTTCACATTGTTCTTAATCCTCTCCTGTTCTGCCCCACCTCCTTTCCACCAGCCACTCTCTACCTCGTGAGCCCGTTCATCTCTTCCCAGTACTCACTCATTCACTCTGGAAATACCTTAGCTGGTGGCTGTCTCAGAATACAAGTTCATGAGTATGAAAACTTTGTGTTTTGTTCATCATCTACAAGCTGGGACAGGAAGAGGACCTGCCCAAAACAGGGAGTGCCACAAAAACAAACCCTGAATCAATGTGCAGTGAAAATGCCCTATCGCCCAACAAAAGTGTTAAGCAAGGAAGGGGCCGAGGTGGCTCAGGGGTGGAGTGCCTAGCATGCACGAAGTCCTAGGTTTGATCTGCATCACTTAGAAGGAAGCAGAGAAACGGAGGCAGAAACTCAGAGCTGAGACCTGTGAACACAAAGCCTGGTAACTGTGACTCCACCCTTAGGGCTGGATTGAGCCAGAAGTAGGTGATAAAACCTTTCTTCCTTTTCCAAAAGCAGTTATCTGGTTTTAGTCCCCCACTCCCCAACCCCGCCTCCCCAAAGCTGATGGCACTTCTAAGGGAACACAGTACATTCTGTTTGAATGAGCTGATTGGAAGTTCCGGCTGAGTAACTTCCTAAATGATGTGAAAATGATAAGGCTTGTGGCATCTGGGAAAATTTGACACAGATTGCACACTAAATCAATCCCACGGAAAATTCTGATAGTACAAATGGCCACGCAGCCTACGAGACTGTGGCTTGAAGTCAAGGCACTGGACACTTGCTGTGCATACTAAGCACCGGTCATAACCGGGCTTTTCTGGCACACAAGCAGACAGTTCTGGCCAAGTAGGAAAGAAGGAGCTGAGGGGAGATTTGAACCAGGTGAGACAAAGTTGTTTTATCTTTGGGTTTTGCTGTTTTAGCCAGCATTTCGCTGTAACCCGAGAAGCTCTAGAACTCACTATGTAATTCAAAGTGGTCTTGCACTAGCAGCAATCTTCCTGCCTCAGCCTCCCAGGGGCTGGGTTATAGGCATGAGCCACTTGGCTTGATGCTGAGACCAAGTACAATTGGATAACTTTTATATACAATGTACAAACAACCACGCATATTCTCATTTAATGGCGTTTGTTTGTTTTGAAACAGAGTCACACAGCGTAGCTCAGGCTGGCTTTAAGTTCACCATGCCTTCGCTTCTGAGGGCTGGGATTTCATGTATGCCCCCCCAAGCATGGCTGCAGTCACTATTTATTTCCATTTTCTAGGGTATGTGTTGGGTGAGGGGCAGAGAAAGGCTGAAAAATATATTTGCTTGAGATCATGGTTAATAAATTACAGGGAAAACTCAGCTCCGGGTTTACTTGGCTGCAAAGCCCGCATGCTCTCTCCCTGACACACTTGCCTCCCCAGCATTCCTGGAAATCCTCACTGATGAAATGCATCGGTCATCTTTAAAAAAACTTTTAAAAGGTAATGATATGATCTAAATGAAAGGAAGCAGGAAGTCATAAAAACAAGCAACCGTATGAAATTGCTTCTGACTCTTTAACCCATGATCAGGAACCCTCCAGGGAGTATAGTACATAGATTCCCATCTTATAGAAGGAAGAACAGGGTTGGGATTCCTTCTTTAAAGTAGCATTGCCATAAAAACTGCAATCTGAACCCACTCCCCACCCCACTGCAGCTCCCTCCACACCATGTTCGGTCAAAGTCATTCAGTGTGAGTTTGTTCCTTATCTGCTTACAGTCCTTAGCTCTGCAGTCCTGGTGAGATGAAGTGAAGATGTCTTAGTCTATCTTGTCCCTTCCTCCCTTTCTCTCTCTCTCCCTCCCTCCCTCCCTNCTTCTCTCTCCCTTCCTCCTTCCTTCCCTCCCTTTTTTCTCCTTTCCAGTCCCCCCTCCTTTCTTTTCTTATACTTTCCCCTTTCCTTCTTTTCTCTTTTTCTCAGGGTCTTGCGATGTAGCACAGGCTTACCTCATAGCACAGGCTTACCTCCAACTCAAGACCCTCTTGTCTCAGCCCGTGTGCTGCCATGCCTAGCTTTCAAGCCTGACACTATTGACCCGACCCTTGGCTCTCATGTTTAGCCTCATGGTTGCCACTGCCTCTCACAAAACCCTGAGTTGAGCAGAACCCACCTCTCTCTGCTACATAGTTCTATGAATTTATACAAAGCGTTCTTGGCTAGAACCGTTTTGACTCCCTCTTTCCTGCTCCTTATCTGACACTCAGTGTGCTGGCTTGTTTCAAGACAACTTGACGCAAGCTCGAGTCATCCCAGAGGAGGGGACCTCAATTGAAAAACCATTTTTCAAAAGATCTGGCTGTAGGCAAGTCTGTAAGGCATTTTGTTAATTAGTGATGGATGTGGGAGGGCTCAGCCCATGGTGGGTGGTCCTGGGTTCTATATGAAAGCAGGCTGAGCAAGCCATGGGGAGCACCCACCATGACCTCTGCATCAGCTCCTGTTTGGGTTCCCATCCTGACTTTCTTCAGTGATAACAGCAATGTGGAAGTATAAACCAAATAAGCCCTTTCCTCCCCAACTTGTTTTTGGTCATGGTGTTTCCTGGCAGCAACAGTATCGCCGACTAAGACACTCAGAGAGCATATTCATGCTTTGTGGTTTAGTGCAAAAGCCATCTGCTTATGAAGCCATGCTTGGCTCCCTCTAACAGCCATCGTGTTCTCTAACACTGTGCACACGTTTCTAAGGCTCAGGTAGTTAACAGTGCTATGGCTCACTGTTTCATCCCCTGCAGTAAGTAAGTACTCACCAAACTCTTCTACCATCAAGACACAATGCTGCTCTAGATGGGCAGGTCATCAGCCAGAGCCTGGGGTCTTGATGTGCCTTGGCTATTCCTTCTACTGACAGGGGAGGAGGGGATCTTACAGGCTGCAGGTACTGCATAACCAGGGCACTCTCTTCCAGGACTTTTCCAGAGTTGGTAAACTAAAGGCATAACCTGAGACGTATTTATAAGTCATTCCCAGAGCTTATTTCATAATATGGCCATCGCTTTGTACACAGTGTTCGAGGGCTTGGACCTTACGAGCTATATTTTATAGACACCTAGGCCAGGGGTGGGCACCCAGAAGTCAAGTTGCTATTTGTTGCCACCACAAAAATGTTTATGCATTTAATTGAATTTGATGACCAGGGAATGATTTACTGGCAGAAACACAGTATACAATATAAAAGCAGCAGGAGTACACACACAGCCACAGGATAAACAAGACCACGAATCATCCAGCTGACTACTCCCATGACTCTCCTGTAGTTCTTTTAAAACTCAGTAGTAGGTATTAAAGTGCTAAAGATAATTTATGAGAGCTTGACAGTGGTGGCGCAAGTCTTTAATTCCAGCACTTGGGAGGCAGAGGCAGGCGGATCTCTGTGAGTTCGAGGCCAGCCTGGTCTANNNTCTCTGTGAGTTCGAGGCCAGCCTGGTCTACAGAACGAGTTCCAGGACAGCCAGAGCTACACAGAGAAACCCTGTCTCAAAAAAAAATATGAGAAGAAACAATTATATCAATTTTTGTTATCTTGAGAAAAAGACCATTGCTGTCTGCTTCCAGCTGTGGGACACATGGGTCTGCTTGCGGAATCCCAGTACTCTGGCACAGACACTCAGAAAACCATGCTCTCAGCAGAGGAAATAATCACACCTTTCCTTATGGTGAGGGGCCACTTGGTAGGGGGGGATACAGTGTGACCTCAAACAACTTTGTAGAAAGAAAACCTTTTGATGATTCACACAGTACACACACACACACACACACACACACACACACACACTTGCACGCACGCATGCATGCATACATGTGCACACACACATATACACACACGAGTTGGGTTTTAAGTAATAGGTTTGCTCAGCTAGTGCTTCAGTAAACTTCCCAGACTTGCTCCTGAAGTCAGAGAGCATTTTCCTGAGAGCCTGGCTGGTGAATTCCTGCAGTCAGTCCCCACCCTCCGAGGAGAATGCCGGCCTCTCTCATGAGGGATGCCAGCTCTCTGGGTGGGCCCAAACAGGCTGAGGCTTCAGCTATTTTGAAGCCCAAGAGATCAAGATCACAGATCTAAAAAATCACAAGAGCTGGAATGGGGGCAGGAAGGGTTGGTGGGATAGCTAACATCTCTTTAAAAGTTATACTAGGTATATGATCAATCTATTTCAATTTCTCCTCTCCTGGAGAGATAGGCAATGTAACTAACATGCCTATCTGAATGGCAAACACATGCATTCTTACTCAATGGTGTATCTTCTTACTTACTGTTATTTCACATCCATGGTGTAATCCAGAGAATTAAAAATAAATTCTTGTATGCATGTGTATGTGGGGAGGGGAGAGGTGTACATCCCATGGCATACATGTGAAGGTCAGGGACAACTTGAGTCACTTCTCTCCTTCCACTTTATATGGATTCTACAAGGCTAAAACTTAGGTCACCATTCTTGAGATGTAAGTAAATGTCTATTTACTCCAGATAGGGAACAGAACAAAGCAAGGATACCACCAAAGTCCAATTTGGTGAACCAATGAGTTTACTGGGGCTACTTCCAGGAATATGGGTGAGGGGCTACTTCCAGAAGCAGAAATGACTCAGACAGCTGCATCACTGTAGCCCACCTCAGCATGGGTGACAGTTCACGCAAGTTGGAAATCTGGAGAGCACCGCACAGCCTGCAAGCAACTCAACAGGTGGGAGCGTCTCTCCAGGCAGCTTTGCTGATCTGAGCCTCTTCTAGGCAGCTCAGTAGGTCTGTCTCTTTCAGATGGCTCTTCTGAGTGACCCTTGGCAGGCCTTAAGATGTATGTATGTATGTATGTATGTATGTATGTATGTATGTATGTATGTATGTATGTATGTGGAGGGAAGGGCCTAGAAAATCTGGTCATTTTCAGGGACTTCCTGAGGCTACTGAATTGTTTAGTTTCTGAGCTTGGTCAGCTTCCATGCAGAATTCCCAAGAAAAGAAACCGTCTTTTAAGTAAAAACAAACAAAAAGCATTCAGGAAGAATATAAAATGAGGAACTAAATTCTGGGGGAGGCATAATGAGAGTGAGGATCAGTCTCACTCTTTCTGTACGAAGGGTGAATGGGGAAGAAAAAGGAATGAACACTTACAGTGACTGTTTCTTGTATGCCAAATAGCTATGGCATTATAGCACTTCGTCAACTCTGGGAAGTAGACATAGCACCCTCTAGCTGAGGAATAGGGCACAGGGAGATCAGGTAGAAATAGTGATGAGATTAATTACAAGGTCCTGTGGTCTATATCTGGGGCCATCTCTCTTCAGGCTTGAGTAACTTAACCTCTCCTAAGACTGTAGCCATAAATCTCTAAATGGTGATACAGATTTTTCCTTACAGGGTCATTATGAAGACTATAGATGCCATGGAAGAAAAGCACTGTTACTCTGACACAAATAAAACATTTAAAAATTTGAGTTTATTTATTTTGTGCTGGAGCTCCAAGGTCCTGGCACGCGAGGCAAGTGCTCTACCACTTAGCTATACTCCTAGCCACAAGCTTGAGCACTTCAGATTGCTTGAGGTCGCATAGCAAGTGAGTGGTAGACAAGGCTTTCTATTTAGCAAACTCTAAGGAACCACATCGTTGCACCACGCTGTTACTTCTTTAGATACTGAGATGTGGAGGTGAAAGGCGGAGCTGAGCTTTGAGAGAGAAAACACTGGTGATGTACCCAGATTCTGGAGAGGTCAGTAAGGTGAGCAGTTGGTTTGAGTAACACAACAAGTACATCACAACAAGAAGACTACAATTTTAATGCAATCCTCTTCTTGGTGGGTGGTGTTGAACCCAGGACCTTTGCACACACTCGTTACTCTATCACTGAGCTACATCCCTAGACCTCGAATTCACTCATTAACCTCTTATTTTGTTCTTTGATGTCACCCACATATAAAGTGCTATTTATTATAAGCTCCCTCTAGATACCCTCTTATCCCTGTTACTCTTCAGTGGGTAATGACGTAAGACAATAACCGCCTCTTCTCTAGAATCTCTTAGTAGCCAGTAGTTTAGCAGGGACGGGTAGGGTTCTACAAACACCTTCTTGATTCATTACTGTTTGCCGATAGTCCAGTCTTGGGGTGGGTTCACTGCAGGCAGCTGCAGCTGCTGTGAATGTGACTTCATTGGCTTTGCCATGCCCAGAAGGCAGCATCTCACAGCCCTTCTGATTTTCAGGCTGTCTTTCTCTCCATTCTCTATGGCATTCATTTAGCCTTAGAGGTAGGTAGTGGTATAGATCTTCTGTTTAGGGTTGGGTACTTAATCATCACTAAGTTGAGTCTTGCATGCGTGTGTGTGTGTGTGCGTGCACGCGTAGAAGCTAGAGGTCAATGCAAAGGTTCTAACTAGTCTTTTTTTTTTTTGATTCAGAATCTTTACTATGTAGCCTGTGGTTGGCCTGAACTATATAAACCAGGCTGGCCTTGAACTCAGAGATCCTCTTGCCTCTGCCTCCTAAATGTTGGGACTAAAAGCATGTGCCACCAAGTCCCCAGGATCCACCCATGTTCACTGCCCACTGTAGAGTTACAAATGTGTGCTGCTGAGCAACCCCTTTCTGACATGGCTTTGGAGATTTGAACTCAGGTCTTTATGGCTGCACAGTAGGCGCTTTACCCACTAAGCCATCTCTCTAGCCTTCAGTTGTGCTTTAAGAGAAAAGCTATACACAACTGATTAGAATATTTACTAATGTGGAAGAAACAGGTCATCAGGAAAACTTTATTCAATATATTTCATATCTGAGTCTTTTCAAATGATATCTTGTGTGTGTGTGTGTGCATTCATGCACAAATGCCACAAAACACACGTGGAGGTCAAAGGACAACTTGTGGAAATAGGTCCTCACCTTCCACTATGTGGGTCCTAGGGATCATCAGGCTTGGCAGTAGGCATCTTCACCTCTGAGCCATCTCACTGGCCCTTGTGTGTTTTTAAATATATTTTTATTCTCTGGCCTTTTCACATATTCTGAGTTTTTATCACTTACTTTAACTTCTAAATTATATTAGACATATCTGACAGGTTGCAAAACACTACTACTAACTTTGACATCCAAACTCCTTGGTTTGTCTTTTCCAACTGTCGTGTTACACAATGATCTTAAATCCACAGTGCTCCTGCCTTACAAATACAGGTATGCATTGCAGTAGTTTAAAGAACAAGGTAATTTTCTATCAGCAAAGTGAGCAATTTGCTTATTGTATCTGACACCTATATTAACTTTTCATTGTTCTTTTAATGAATTAACTTAATAATAAAATCACCTTGCCTTTTTCTCTTAGAGGTAAGTTTAAACACTAATCTTATCTAACCCCCAAATGAAAATTGCAGAGAGCTCCCTCTAGTGTCAAGACATGAGTAAAACATAATTAACACTGCCCTGGTACTTAGGTCTAACATACTAGGGTCTTAAACCTGTACTTAGTGCTAGGTAGTTATGTTTGTTTCCTTACGAGACACTGAAATTGTAATTATACCGTATTATCTACTGTGAGCTTCTATGACCTTTAAGTGTACATTACGTCCAAACTGAAAGGTGACACTGGAAACAAATCCTCCAAACAAGTGCCGCTATGCAATTTGGTTCCTGATCGTTACTTGCACAGAGAGGTGCACAGAGCAGCTAATGAGGCTAACCACATTTCAATTGTCTTTAACTTCTGGCAACTTAACTGCATTCATTTCTTTTCTTTTTCTCCTTTATGAATTATAAAGAAGACGTGTTGGAGCTGCTGGCAGTCCTAGAACTCAGGATGCAAGGCAATCTGAGTCTAATTTCAGCAAAGTTGGCCTGGAAACTGTGAAATGTAGGGTAAAGTAAGTTCTACTGGTGGCTTGCTCCTCTCCATTAGTAAGTGCCCCAGGATATACTATCCCATACTCCTTGTGACTTCACCAGCTGATTGACTACGAGATTATGGCTGCACAGGCTATGTCAACAGGTGTCCTACGGTGAAGGAGTCTCTGGTCAAATGAAGATTAAGATAGTTTGTTTTCTTCACTGAAGGATTGCTCAGAATCTTTAGTAAGCTGATATGCACTGACTCTGTAGTAAGGACTACATGCAGCATTGCCTAAATTATTAGCTGTGGATCCTGTTCCTTCAGAATATCTAATGCTGTGGAATTATCCTGTACACTGTGGAAATTACACTGATTGGTTTAATAAAGAAGCTGACTGGCCAATAGCTGGACAGACAGGATTAGGTTAGGCAGGAAAACCAGACTAAGGACACTGGGAAGAAGAAGGGCAGAGTCTGGGGTTGAGCACAACATGGTGAAGGACAGGTAAAGCCATGAGCCATGGGCAGTACATAAATAGAAATGGGTTAATTTAAGTTATAAGCGCTAGTTAGAAACAAGCCTGAGCTTCATTAGAAAAGTTTCCATGTGATTGAGAGTGATTGCTGGGACACAAAAAACTCAATTTAACGTCATTTAATGAAATCCATGTTCAAAAGGAGAGTGTAGGAAGTGATCTCATCATTCATTCCTCAGCTCCCATCAGGAATCTCCACCCTTGGACTCCTCTCCTGCAGGCCTGTCTCTCTCCGAGTTTAAAGATCTCAGCGCTCTGGGACTGCAATGCCCTGTAACTCTCTAGTTTACTGATTAAAACAGAAAGTGGCTTCACAACTGAGAACATCATACAAAGTACTAATCTCTGTACATATCCAACAAATCATTCTGTTCTCACTAAAAAGAACATGTTATTTCCATTCTGTCAGACATCATGTATAGATTCAAGGGCAACAAAGAATGAAGCCCAGGGGAAAGACAGAGAGTAGTAGTTTAAATTAGATTTAGCAGGGCTGGAGAGATGGCTCAGAGGTTAAGAGACTGGCTGCTCTTCCAGAGGTCCTGAGTTCAATTCCCAGTAACCACATAGTGGCTTCACAACCATCTGTAATGAGATCTGGTGCCCTCTTCAGAACACTGTATATGTAATAAATAAAAAAATCTTTAAAAAAAATTAGACTTAGCAAAAAGATCAAACCATCTTAATTCTTAGTATAGAACCCAAAAGACACCCCAGCCCAGGAAACTGCATTCACATACACAAGATAGGAGGGAAGGGTCAAAAACAGAGGCAACTGGGTGATGGAACATTAATCCTCCTAGTGTAGCCAGTAACTGGCTAGAACCACTGTAATACTAACAAGTGCATATACCCAATGCTAAGTGTACATGGTTTTTAAAATCTATCTTAGATTATCTAATTTTCATTATAATTCAGGATCATCAAGAACAGTATTTTGATGTCAGCCAGAGTTTTTAATAACTCCTTTAAGCCAAAAGATGGACCTTTTCCCAAGTAATTTGTAAACTTTTGGGCTGAAGCAAAGTGTGAGAAAAGACTGGGAATTTTAGAGCCACTGATCTCAGAAAATGAGGAACCAACAGCACAGTAAGGCAGGACCTGTTCCATTTTGGATCACTGACTTTGTAAGTTTTCTTCATAAAGATGGATATTGTAACAATCCCGAAAGTAATTTAATTTATAATGGAAATTTAGACTTAAGTTAAAAAATCCCACTGATACAAATCTAAAATTAAGTAATTTATTTATAAAATAACAAAAATTTATGAATAGATCTGTTTATTGTATTGTGAAAATGGTCTCAGTATATATGAGAAACATATACTTTGAGGAGAGCATTCAGAACTATTAAGACAAAAGACAAACTATAATTTTTAACTCATCCTTGATTTAGGGGAAAGGCTATAAATTACAGGCTGGAATGCATTCAGCATGAACTCAGAATCCTATATAACATAAAGTAAGAAAAGAATACAAAAGATGCTGGAGTTCAATAAGCCCACACCTAAATTTTAACCATAAACCTCCAAGGACTTTTTTTTATTCATTCTTATAGATTAGTCTTCTTTTGAGACAGGTTGATTTTATCTCCAAGGCTCAAGGCCATTCCCTGTAAAGAAGAAAGTAGATGTTTAAATGTTTTATCTAATTTTGTGATGTTGGGGACTAACCCAGGGCCTATACACACTGCGAGAGCACTCCCCAAACTGAGCTATATTCCCAGACTCATCAAAGATGTAATTATTGAAACAATGCCCAAATAGTAGTTGACAACAGCTTAACTAAGGCTCCATTCATTCAATGATATCACATACAACATGGACTCCAAACACTTTTAGTGGGTTGACTTTAGTGATGTTGATGCGTACTAGATTTATGCCATACCTGTCAAAAACTCTGAAGAATCTGTTCACAAACATCACACAGGAATCAATGTTTCAGTACTTAGAGTGAGCCATTTTAAATTAACTGAAGCTCAGAAGATACCACACACACACACACACACACACACACACACACTCACTTTATATATGTATTTTTATCTCAAACAAAAAACATGATTATGACAGAAGACATCATACTATTGAAATAAGAAAGACAGACACGAATTCTTCCTCCCTTTATTCAGCTCAGAGATGTTCTCAAAAAAGAGATTGTTACCTGACTCTTTGCACGAATTCTTATATGGCCAGTAACAGCAGCATCTGGTCCCTGGTGAACTGGCTTCTCAATGCTGACATTTGCAAGTGCATCCTCTCCAAATATAGAACGAGCGTACAGGTTGGCTGCCATAAAGCCACAGTAGCCAGAAAGGGCCTGGGAGAAATGTGTGATAAATTCAATATGTTCCTAGAGAATTACACGCTGGCAAACACAAGGAAGCTATTGTTTATAAAGTCTTATGTGTTAGAGGGTATAGGATCGTATGAACTTACAAAGGCTAAAAACAAACATGTATGTAGAGAATTCCCTGCACACATTACATTCAATACACCTGACTCTGAAGAGAATGCTTATTCAAATCTGTACTTACGCATTCAGTGCTTATTTACTTATTTGCCTCTTGCACCAGGTTTTTAACTTCAATAAAGAAAGACTTCTTTTGCTGCACTTAGCTCTCTCTCTCTCTCTCTCTCTCTCTCTCTCTCTCTCTCTGTGTTGTGTATGTGTTATTAGATGCCAAGCAAACATTCTATCACTGAGCTACAGCTACCCAGCTGACAGCAGACTCTTTCAGACTTTAGAATTTTCTGGTAAAATTTTACCTTCTCTGGAGTCAGGCACTTCATGTTGGTTGACTTTAAGATATGCTGTAAATAGTCATTTAAATCAATCATATTGGTGTTAACTGTCACCTGCAGAGGAGAAAAACTCAGTAAATCTTACAATGAAAGTTGTGGATAATTGGTATTTCATCCTAGAACTGTCTTCCAACTATTTAGGGGAAGAGTAGGCAATAAAAAAGTGACCTCTACAAAAGTGCTTTCAGATACAGGTACTCACTAGACCACCAGGAAAGAGAGATCAAGGAAAATCAATGGTCAGGCCACAGACCTCACACAGCCTCACAACATTAGAGCCAATGGTAGATTATCAACCACACACAGAAGAGGGGGAATCTTGTCTACACTGTCTATTAGTTACAGTAACAATTAGCTAGGCCTGGTGATCACACCTGCAGTGTCTGTGTTTAGAAGGGGGGGGGGCGCTGAGGGATAGGCACTGGAGACTTTCCTGGACTATAGAACATGACACAGTCCCAAGATTCCAAAAAGAATTGCCAATCTATTTAATTCACAACAGGGAATCACTAAAGTACTTGCATGATTTCTAGTTAAGTTAATTCATAGTACAGATAATAAACAACCGTTTACTTTTCACTTCTGGTGCTTTTTAGTGGCAATTATTTCAAAGAACTCCTATCACCAGTCAAAAGGAAGACAGGTAAAGAAAGCCTCTCAAGGACTAACTTTATTTTCCCATTCAAACTCGGCCCACATCTGACGGAACTCGGCATCAGTGCAAGTTGCAGGCTGGATATAGTCCATGATGTCAATGTGGATGTCACTGAGGACCACACAGTTCCTGTCACTTGCTGCTCCAGACACATCATAAACTGTAATATACATACAAAAAGATCCCCAATCAAAGGGTAGATGTTAGTTAAAAATTACAAATAATTATGTACTAGCAAATATTTATATATACCAGATTCTAAGTGCTTTACAATTATTATCAACTGACCAGCCCATCAATCCTACCTTACTGTTTTCTATCTCCCAGATTAGGAAAGCAGAGTAGTCAAAAGTTGCTCAGGTTATACAACTGATAAGCAATAAGAGTTACAACTAAGGATTTAGGCTCAGGCACATGTTGCCCTTTGTTGTTAAACAGAGTTCACTGGTGAGAGTGGGACAGGTACTGTACTAGACACACAGTAGTCCAGTATTCTTATAGTTGGGACCTAGCTAGAAAGCCATTTTTTTTCTAATACTTGGATCTATGTTGCTGAAAGTTAGTAACATAGGATCATCTGTCTCTATGACTGTCTCTTCCATTGAGAGACAGCCTGGGATCACTGTGACGGACTGTGATGGTACATGCCTATAATCCCAGCAGCTGAAGCTGAGGAAGAAGTGTCACTTTACTTGAGGCCAGTCTGGGTTACTCAAGGAGACCCTGTTCCAAAAAAACAAAACAAAATAAATTTTAAAAAGTTATAATCTGATCTCTTGAGAATATTGGGAGCATGGGGACCATGGGAGAGGATAGACAGGGATGCACGCCTTTAATCCCAGCACTTGGGAGGCAGAGGCAGGCAGATCTCTGTG
>LOEQ01000352.1:247724-270586 GCA_001685075.1 Bramus lutescens | reverse complement strand
AAAAAAATAAATAAAGACGTGTACTACCACTGCCGGGCTCTGTGCACTCATTTTTTTTTTCACATGGAATGCAGTCATTGGTTTTCCAGACTCACTTGACATTACATCGCACAGTGGAGATTAGGTTTAGCAATGAGAAGGCTCAACAGTTTAGGAGCTGTAGACTAACCATATCCATTATGTTAAACTTTAGGACTCTTCATGACTGATTCACTAATGGAACTTAAAGTATGACAAGACAGCATTTTAGGTGTGTACCTGAACTTGCCACTAGTAATGTGTGTGGTTTTGCTTTTTAAAACTCAGAGTTTCTTGAGGAGATTTAGCAAGACCTTATATAGCTTCACTAATTCTTATATAAATTATTTTGGGGACCTTTAACCCTAGCACATAATCATATCATTTTGAGTACTCTCCAAATCACAAATAATGTCAATGTAAAAACTTTTATGTCAGAATTACATAAGAACACAAGTTGAAGGCAGAAAGGACTAGAGATTTACTCCAAACTGCTTAACGGTCAACAGTAAGAGCCATTTTCCAGCTTTTCATTTGATTGCGCCAGTTCTTCAGAACTGCACGTGAAGATGCTCAGATTCCAGATGACATCATCTGTGTCCGTGGGAAGACTTCCATGACACTAGGGATCGCCCTGTTCAGTTATTCAGCAGACTAAACTGAGTAACTGAGCTCAACAGACTAAACAGACAAGGACATCACAACAAACTCTGTAAGGTCCTTAAAGTGGAAAAACTTTTGTGTGCGAGGCACACACACCCAAGTGGAAGGCCAGAGGACCATAAGCACACTGCTCTATCGTCCTGATTTACTCTCCCAAGACAGGGTCTCCCTGAACCTGGACATAGACCGGCAACCAGGAAACCGCAGCAAGCCTTGTATCCTGTAGTGCTAGTGAGTGGTTGCACAGCATGTCCCTCTAACTTGCTTTTTATATTGCCAAAGTGGGAAGGATTTTTAAAATCCATCTTGGGACTAAAACCACATACATATTGGGGAAAAACAAAATCCAAACTTTCCAAAACCAATTTATTTGCCAGAGTCCAGCTCCAGTGAGTTCAGAACCCAAAGATGAGGGGTGGAGTCAGTGAGGGGAAGGAGACTGAGGCGATCTGAAGGTGAACTGGGATAGACGCCAGTTTATTGTAAGAGAGGCTACACCGTTTATATTCTAATGCTTGCAGAGGGTTAAGTGGGAGGAAGGGGGATGTGAGCTGGGGTGTGCCTTGTGAGGAATTGGTGAAACTAGCATGACTCTGACAATAGGCACCAGTCATTTTCACGGAGGGCCCCAAGTTCTTGCCAGAGGTAAGAATGACTCCCTTTTTAGCAAGCAGAATACTTTCTTCAAGCCCCACAGGGAATGGGAGCTTTTGTCTAAATGTCTTGACCTTGGGAAAAGGACTTTCTTGGGGAGACCAGACACTCCATTATAGAATACTGTAGGGTTTTTTTTATGGCTTAGTTTATCAAAATAACTGGTTTAAAAAGTGAGCAAAGACGAAGCTCGACAAATATTAGTGCGGACCTGAGCAGACCTTAAGAATTTATAATTCTTTATTATCAAATATACCTTATTTATCAAGCATGTTATTTATCTAAATTTGCTAGCATCTTGCTGTTAACTTGTGTGGGAATAGGAAGTTACCATGCTACATGGTTTCACAGTGGCAGGGATTTTTTTTCCAAAGAATTACTTTGTTTAAAGAGGCTACCATTGTATACATCCTTGTTATGGAATAATCTTTTTGTACACTGTGAACATGTATCTTGGTCAAGGTGCCTTCTGATTGCTTTAAAAAGCCAAATGGCCAGTAGCTGGGCAGGGAGAGGTTAGGTGGGACTCTCAGACAAAGAGTACAGGAGGAAGGTGGGGTCGAAAGCCAAATACAGAGGAAGCAGGAGATGAACACGCCCTGTTGAAAAGAGGTACCACCACGTGGTGGAGTGTAAGTAAGAAATATGGGCTAATTTAAGATGCAAGAGAAAGTTAGTAACAAACCTAAGCTATCAGCCAAGTATTTATAATTAATAATAAAGTGTGTGGTTTTTTTTTGGAGTTGGCTGGTGGGTTAGAAAAACCCTGCCTACACATCCTTATCTTCCATTGAAGCCCACGGAAAAGGCATAATAGTGAGAATCATTAAAAATGAAAGTAAAGAGTGCTGTAGAATTGTGATCCACAAAGTCAAAATGCTGGAACTTTGTCAAGCAGCATGGTCACCATGTGGTCCACACCACCTACTAAAGCTGTCCTTAGAATTAAGTTCAATGTAAAACACTGTCACTTTTTAATCTTTAGTTGAATTTTGGCCAAGTAATAGTATGTATTTAGGAAACAGATTTTCAAAAAGCACGATTCTTATTTCTTAACAACAAAACCACTCAGCTAAGTGAGAAGGGGACAGGGGAAGAAATTCACGTTATTAATTTTAGCCTCTCTAAAACTCTACACCAAAAGTCAAAAAGTTAGGAACTCCGTAGTTTTAGTGCTTAGCATGTGCTGGGTGCAACTCTACAGTAGTTCAGTCACGTGGTCCTGATGGCCTGTTCCCAAGCTTAAACGACAGGTGTCCGAGGTTGTTTCCAGCGCAGAGACTGGCATCACGCACCCGCACATAACCAGAGATGATAATAAAGCTGCTAGGTTGTGTGTGTGCATTTTGTTTCCATTCTAGTCTCCCTTCAAGAAGTTATAAAGGGATCTAAGCTACTGAGGTTTTTTTGTTGTTGCTGTTGTTTATTGAGACCGTTTCTCTGTGTAACAGCCCTAGCTGTCCTGGAACTAACTTTGTAGACCAGGCTGGCTTTGAACTCACAGAGATAAGTCTGCATTTACCTACCAAGTGCTAGGATTAAAGGCATGAGCCACCAGGACCCACCACAAAGTCTCTAAGATTTATTACGTATGCAGTGTTCTGCCTGCATGTCTCTTCTGCAGGCCAGAAGAGGGCACCAGATCTCATTACAAATGGTTGTGAGCCACCACATGGTTGCTGGGAATTGCACCTAAAGACCTCTGGAAGAGCAAGCAGTCAGTGCTCTTAAGATGTGAGCCATCTCTCCAGCCCTCACAAATTCTCTACTACAGTAGTTCTTCATTCTCTAAGACAGGAGGACTAGGTGACTGACCTGAATCCTAAATCAGCTTCTTAGAGAATTAGGTCTATACTCTGGGTTACCAACCATAAAGAAGGCTCTCTTCTCTAGAAAGGGGTGTGACATTTGGAAGTAACTCCTCCAGGCTAATTAAGTAAATATTTTTGTTCTAAAAAGGACTTCCTCTGATTTTACTCTTCATGGCTTAAGATAATGTGGCAGGGAGGTAGTAGTTCACACCTTTAATCCCAGCACTTGGGAGTCAGAGGCAGGCAGATCTCTGTGAGTTTGAGGCCAGCCTGGTCTACGAAGCAAGTTCTAGGACAGCTAGAGCTGTTACACAGAGAAACTCTGTCTCGATGAAAAAGCAAAAAACAAAATAACAACAACAGCAAAAGATAAAAACTGTCTTGCTAACCCCAAGCAGAAGGCTCATGAGAGGAACAGAAGATAGTCCCCAGATCATACTAGATTTGAGGTAAAAGGTTTGAGATGAAAACACCTCTTCTGCTACTTTTGCCAAGTTCCTCAGAGCCCAGAGCTATAACTATTGCTATCTGCTAGTTGGATGGAAAAACTGCTCATTCTAATAACCTGCTTTGGTGGGGAAAAGGAGGAAGTGGGGTGACTGAACCTAAGGTGACCACAGGTTAAGTACGGATCTAGCTCCAGCTCAGTACTCTGCTTCTGGTGAAGTGGTGACCTCTTACTAAGTAGACAAAGTCTCAAACACCATTGCTAGCAGAGCATGGTCCTTAACTCCTGATCCTTCTGCCTTTACCTCAGAAGTGCTGGAATTAAAGCCTGCACCCCTGCCTGGCTTGGCTTCTCAGTTTCAATCAGAATAACCCCTAGGAACGAATCCTGAAATTTGCATTTTGAGCCCATCTGCATGGGTTTGCAATGTAGCTAGTCTACATACTAGCAAATCTGAATGTGTTGGTTAAAGGTATTTTTCTGTATCACAAATAAAAAAAAAAGAAAAAAAAGCAAGCCAAAACAATATAATCTGAAAGATAGGACAAATGACCACTGTAACAATGTTAATAGTTGAAACTACTTAAAAACAGAAACTTGATACAACAGGAGGTGAAATAATTTTATTTCAGTTGTCTTTAAAACTGCAAAGACACTATTTTCTTCATATAAAAACACTGGGAGAGATACCTATACTTTCTAGAAAATGATTATTTAGACCCTTTCAAAGAAAACGCACCCATTATATGGTTTCTGTGAAGCTGCTCGGAGAAAACTCACATCTGGGCTGATTCCTAAAACCTCCCACCCCATGCTCTGCAGATGTTGGTTCTGAGCGCAGACTACTGCACCAGCATATGTCTCTCCGTCCTCATAGCCCCGTGTCCTTTATCACTTAGTGCTCCATTGGTTCATCCGCTTTTTCTGCAGGTTCATCAGCAGCCTGTGATGGCTTTAAAGAAGAAGAAATAAAAAGATGTAAGGTGAACATTTAATGTACGCTCCTAAATCACAAGCATTACAATGTAAAAAATTAATGAGAAAAGGGTGTTAAAAGATATCAGATACTAGATTTTAGTAGAGCATCCTGCTAAAATTTTTGAATAAAGATAAAAAAATCACAGTTCTTAAAACTTAAAGATTATTCACGATTAAGTCTACATTTTATCATTTGACTTAAGACTTTCTTTCAAGATTTTCTTACGTTACACTGCTATGTTAAAATACAGCCAGCAACACCTTTTAAACTTCCTTCTTTTCAACTAACAAACAGAAAAAAACACCAACAAACTAGCTACATGGAACTCTGGAGCATTCTTCCTAACAGTGCTAATTCTTACTAACAACTTAAATGCAGATCGAACCCTCCCAAACAGCACCAATAGTGTATTTGTCAAGCTGAGGAAAACTCAAAGACTCAAGCTGGAAGAAACTCTACCACCACCCCCTTTTGGGAGGGAGGGTTTCAGTGTGCTGGGATTATAGGCATGATCCTATAATCTGTAGGGAAAATTCCGCACCACTTTTTCTATCCATAGCCGTGACATCTCCCTTCATTCGTAGCACATGTGAGCTGTGTTTGCAGTGCAGGCCTATATCGCTACAAGCTTGCAGGCTGTGGCAGAAGACAAATTTGAGGGGGAAAACCTCAAATGCATATTCTCAGGAAAAATTCATAACCCTAGATTCACCATTTTGATTTTCAGTTTTCAAGTCAGTATTTCTTAATGTTTTTGGTTGCCATTTATGGAGAGCCAACTTAAATGTCCAAAGTTAGCTCCCAATAAGTATTCCTTTCCGGACCTTTCTCAGAAGATCTAGGCAGCCCTGTCTCTCACTTTAATCTAAAGAATTTGCTAAAGTGAGGTTGTATCCGTCAGTCCTGAGTTCTAGCCTTAAGAACGGCTGGTAACCTTCACTTTAGAGCTTTTGCAAGCTCTGACCCACCACTTTGTTGGAGGGGCCCTCAGAATATACAGAGCCTACTCATTCTAGTCATCCACAGCCTTCTAGATGATTCTCTGAGATACTGAGATAGCAGGTAAAGAATAAAGTCATCTTGGATGCTCTGCCCCTTCTTCAATCAGACTGCAGCATCTGTGAGATCCCAACTGAAAGCAGCAGAACCATTTAGCTATGCCTTGGTCCATAAGAGAACTCTGAGAAATGTGGTCTAACTGAAAATTTTGGGGTCACTTTAAATATGTTAAAATAGAAAACCAAACTCTCCCTTTTTGTGTTTATGAGATCACACTTCAAAATATTTTACTTGACTCCTCAGTTCTTTCTTGTTATTTCAATTATGGGCCTATCAACAAGACAAGAGCAGGGAATGGATACTGTTGTGATAGGAAAAACAGAGCCTCATGTTACAATTAGTAACATACCTGTGCTTTTCTCTGTGGTCTTTCTTCAAGACCATCCAGGAAAGGAGACACATCATCATCATCATAGATTGTAAACTCCAGGTCTTTACCAACAATTCCAATGGAAACATTCTGAGGGTGGAAAGGGACAATTAATGTATGATAAAAGCTGGGCAATAAAGTAGAAAAATTAAAATAGCATTTAAATTCAAAGTTTGAAAAACTGTATGTAGGAGTGAAAAGAGGCAGGGAACTATCCTTTCTTCAATTACAGACTCAACATTCACTCTCGGTTATCATGAGTAGCCTCAAAGCTCTAGAAACAAAGTCTCCACCACAGCAGTGGTTCTCAACCTTCCTAATACTGCAATACTTTAATACAGTTCCTAATGTTGTAGTGACCCCCCAGCTACAAGATTATTTTGTTGCTACTTTGCAACTAATTTTGCTATTGTGATGAGTCAGAATGTAAATATTTGATATGCAACCCCTGTAAAGGGTTGTTTGACTCCCCTAAAGGGGGGGGGTGTCATAGCCTACAGACCAAGACCATGGAACTAGATACTAAATAGTAATTACCCAATAACCAACCAATAGCTTTACAATGCTATCACATGTAACTGTAGTAAACCCAAGTATACCTCCCCTGCTCTTTTATGTGAATCACACAACATAGAACCTGCGTCAATCCCACCTCCCCTTTTCCTCCCCCAGGTCTGAGGACTGGTGTCAGGAGCACATGCTTATCACTGAACCACACCTCCAACCCCAATCTCTCATTCTCAGACATTTCCTTAACACTCTCCATTCTCCTTCAGCTGGAAACCTGGTTTTCTATTTCACTGAGAACACAGAAGCAACTGGAAGACAGACAGAGATGTCTAGGTTTTTTTTTCTTCTCATTACTATGAAAAACATTCCAGTTTTTTCGTGACAGCTAATCTTTCCACTTCTGTGTTGATAAAAAACATGGGTCTGGCCATTTTTCTCATATCTTTCCTATATAACCATTTCATTTTACACTGAGTTATTATCATAACCATACAGTAAATGTGACATAATTTCTTCCATCCTAGAAATATTATTATCATTATTATTTTATTTTTTTGAGGCAGGGTTTCTCTGTGTAGCTTTGGAGCCTATGCCGGAAATCACTCTGTAGACCAGGCTGGCCTTGAACTCACAGAGATCCGCCTGCTTCTGCCTCCAGAGTGCTGGGATAAGGGGTGAGCCTGTGCCACCACTGCCTGGCCACCATCCTAAAAATCTTAAACAGTGAAAAATATTTACCTCCTCTTTTCCCAGTCAGTACTCCATATTTCTGGGATATCAGTGGAAAAACCCCTATCTCCCCCAAAGAGACATTTCAGTTCCTCTTCTATAGATTCCATTCCTCTCAGAGCTTTTCTTTCCCAAACAACTAAAACTGCTTGTCAAAACCTTGGGGTACCACTCTGAACACAAATGGGCAATTTTCAATTTGCATCTTTCTTGGTTTCTTGGCAGTTCTTCATTGTCTTCTCCAAAGTTTCTTCATTTGTTTTCAAGGATGCCTCATTTTCCAGGATTTTGTCTATCTCTGGTTGTCTGTATGAATTTCTCTCAGTCTCTTAAAGGTTAGTGTGTTTGGCGTAGTCCTCAAAGTCGTTTTTTTTTTTTTTGATGTCTTTAGAAATTCATTTCTATGTAAAGACTCCCAACATTTTAAACTCTAATCTGGACCACTCTCTGCAGAAGTCTGGTGGGCACTAAAAATTGCTTCTTTATCAAATACTGGACAGATAAGCATTTAGAAATTAAATTATCTTATCTTTTTTTCTATGACATCTACCCCCAAACCTGTTCCTTTCACTCTCATCTCAGTAAAATTTAACTGTCTTCTCTGGTTTATCAGGTCAAAAACCTTGAAAGCATCCTATTTCAAAGCTAAATGCTAATTCCCCACCATCTGACACTGAATCA
This sequence comes from Bramus lutescens, assembly GCA_001685075.1. Lineage (NCBI taxonomy): Eukaryota > Metazoa > Chordata > Mammalia > Rodentia > Cricetidae > Bramus > Bramus lutescens. Next base: position 262,664 of record LOEQ01000352.1, on the reverse strand, counting down.
CTCTCCCATCACCGCTCTTGAACATACACAATGAGGCCTCCACTTCAGCTCTGACTTTCTGCCTTCTCATTTTCATCCTGTTCACTGACTCCAACTCTCCTCACTGATTCCACTCTATGAATACTGGGGAGATTTGGCCTGAAGACTTTTTTGCACATGTGTTTGCTGGAATAATCTTACTCAAGACAGCAGTATGGCTCACTTACTTTCTTTAGTTCTTTTCTGCAAATTTCACTTTCTTCATGAGGCCATCCTTGATCACTATTTTAAATTGCATCTATTATACTAACGACCAACATTCAATTGCTCATTCTTTCTATTGTGTTATTATTCCTTCAGCATTTGTCACCTTCTAATATAGTATATCATTATTTATGCATATAGTTTACCTTCCCATTAGACTCTAATGAAGGCCACAAAACTTGTATTATACCCTCAATACTTAGAGAATGTCTGTGTATGGGAAGCATTCAATAACATTTGTTAACAACATTAACAATACAGAAAGGGTATGGTGGTGCTGGCTTGTCATTCTAGCATCTCTAAGGTGAAAAGAGAGCAGGAGAATCAGGAGATCAAGGTCATCCCTCAGCTACACAGAAGGCTTGAGGCTAGCCTAGGTTATATGATACTTGGTTTAAAACAAACCAAAGTAACAACAAGCTAAAGACAAAGATATGACTATCTTCTGAAAACAAACAAAACTGAAGAGCATTTATACTTACTGATTTCATTGCTGCATGAACTCTCACCCCCATTTAAAACATGGCATTCAAAACCAGATCCTTTTGTGAATAGAAAGGAAATACAAGCCAAGGCAGCCCAATTAAAGTAACTTAAGTACATGCTATTTTATTACTTGCCATTGAGAATTAAAGCGTACTGTTAATAACAACAATCAGAACCATGAGTTACCTTTGTGGTCAGGTCCTGTTCTGCAGGGAGTGTTTCTCTTAAGGCACGCAGACCATGTTTAACTAGCTCATCCAAATTGCCTGTATGCAATACATTAAAAATAATCTAACTTACTATCATAAAATGCTTCTTTTAATTATCAAGTCTATAGTCTGAAATTGTGGCTTGAGCGACGTACTGCACAGAATAAAATAGCCGCAAATGTAATGTCAGCCGTATACTCCAATCTAATATCAACCAATATCAATGATTTGATGTCTTTTATTAATAAATATGACACTCTTTCACTAGGTTAAATAAAAGTCCTGGCTCACAAATGCCATCCTAGTTTTGCAAAATGTGTTTTATAGAACGCTGTTTTCTTTTTTGTTTTGAGACAGGGTTGGAGAATATGAGATCAATATAAAATTATTAATTTCTTACAATGGGCAACCTGCAAATAATATTTCTTCAAACATCATGAGAAGAATAAAATGTGAATGAACTAAAGAAAAAAAACCACAAGACATACACTGAAAATTACAAGATACCATTGAAAGACTTAATTAGATATAACAAAATCCCACATCTAAGCATAAAAGACTTGTATAGATGTTGCCTAAGTTACTATCCACAGTAAACACAAATGTTAACTAAAATGTTCATTCAACACAAGAATCTTGCCTATCAAATATTATAGCTTAGCAATATGTGATTGTGTGGCTGGCTGAGACCATGCTGCCTGCCTCCCTGCATCATGCTAAGAGGATCTTACCAAATGTGGATAACCCAAAATTCAAATTCAGGAGTTCATTTCCTACTGAGTGCATGTTGTTTTTGTACATCATAAATTCAAAATACCCTGAGCTGAGGCATCATAAATCAGCGCCATCTGTGCTACAATAGCGGAGTACTACCCAAATGCTCTGCAGATTTGGATAGAAGCACTCATAGCTGCTGAGACAGTCACAAGGGTGGGAGCACGAGGGAGCCTGCAGGGGCCCAGCTTGTCTTTTCCTTCTGTGACCAAGCAATGCACCCTTATCCTACTCCAAGTCTTAGTCAGGGTATGACTATATGCTAAGTTCTTAGCCCTTGAATTTCCCAAGAAGCAGGTAATCTTGGGAACACCCAGTTCAATTATAACTCCCGTATTCACTGATCAAGTATATCCTTCAAAGAATACTATACTGCCACAGGAAATCTTGTAAGACAGCCAAGAGAAATCTTTAAAGTCTGGATATTAACTCTTCTTCTAATGCAAAGCAAACACCTGAAAACCAGCTCATCATCTTATACCCCTCACCCTTTTCCCACAGCTATATTGCCTTTACTTATTTATGGGCCACTTAAAGCAGAAATTCTATGTGGCCGAAAGTAGAAACAGACGTACAGACCAGAAGCTGTAAACAGAACTTCCAAATAGCAACTAGTATAATGGTTTCTAGCTCTGACCAAATGCATCAAGAATTTTCAAGGATGGACACACATACTGTTTGTTAGTGTTTTCAAGACAGGGTTTCTCAGTGTAGCCCTGGCTGTCCTGGAAGTCGCTTTGTAAATCAGGCTGGCCTCAAACTCAGGGATTCACGTGCCTCTGCTTCCTGAGTGCTACGATTAAAGGCGTACACGCCTGGCTTGACACATTTATGTTTTGGTAAAGTTCTCTTAGTAGCACAGAGGTACAAGTTAGTATGTATTACATCAACAACAGACACTTTATGAACTTAGGATTTTTAAAAACCAAAGTCTAATAGTTTTTCTCATTTAGGATAGATTTACTAACTATATAAAGGCAAAACAAAATAAAGTAAGCCAAACTACACTTACACTCCATAAATTCAGACATATGTCTCTCCAAGTAAGTACGAGCTGATTGAGAACGGGCTCCAATAGACATGGCTCTGCAGTCAAAATAGTTGGCGGACGGACAAGTTTGGAAAATGTGAGGGCCCATATCCTATAAACAGAAAAACATGCTATATAATTCTTGCCTTCGGTTGACCTAAAAAGTGCAAAGTTTCTAGGCTTTAAACATTGTTAGGATATAATTGTGGTAACTGATGGTTAATCATTGTTAATCTGACTGGATTTAAATCACCTAGGAGATGCACCTCTAAGTGTGTCTATGAGGGCATTTGTACAAAGTTTTTGTTGTTTTCTCAAGACAAGGTTTCTCTATGTAGTCCTGGCTGTCCTGGAACTCACTCTGTAGATCAGGTGAGCCTGAAACTCAAGAGATTTGACAGCCTTTGCCTCCCAAGGGCCAAGATTAAGGTTGTGCATCACCACGCCCAGCACCAGATAGGTTTAAATGAAAAAGGAAAACGGAAAACTCACTCTGTCAATGACTAGTACCATCTCATGGGCTTTGTCCTGGACTTAAGCACAGGAGAAATAAGCTGAACACCAGCACTCATCTCTTCCAGCATTCTAAGTGGGAGGCACCATGACAGTCTACCTCAAGTTCCTACCATGATGAACTTTGTCTCTCCTTAGGTTATTTATGTCAGTTATTTTCTCACAGAAACAGAAAAGTAATTAATACAAGAACAATACTCTATGAACTTACATCATAACCAGCAATGAGCAGCCCAACACCATATGGTCTCCGGCCATATCGCTGTGTTGGGATCTGGGTTTCTGAAACTAGTTAAGGAGCCTGTTTCAACAAGGAACAAATTAAAGATTTCCAGCTTCTTTTTTTAGTTTTTCTTTTCTTCAAAATAGGGTCTCATTATATAAAACCCTGGCTGTTCTCAAATTCTCTCTGTAGTTCAGGCTGGGCTTGAACTCACAGAGATCTGCTTGTCTCTGCCTCCTAAGTGTGTGTGCCACCACTGCCAGGCTCTGCTAGCCTCTTAATTGTTCCATAATCTTCTAGAAGTAATAGAAAGGCATTCCTTTGGCCTAATATCATACAAAGTTTGAATCCCACCAAAGTCAAGCATGAACACTAACAGAATGATCTCTTCCTATATGGGGATTTGTTTTGGATATAAACGGCCAGAACTCTGGGGGATAATTAGAACCATTCAGAAACTTTCCTCTCTAAGACTGACGATTAAACAGTTTCCTTAAATTGGGCTTTTGTGTCTGGGAAACATCAACTGTTTATCATGGCTAGTTAAAGAGTGATCCGAAACCTTTACAATCTGATTTACAGTTTATACTATCACATTCCAAATAATTAAGACAAACTCTATACCAAAACTCTTTAAAGTTTACATTTATAAATGCCAACATAAAGGATACTGCTTCCAATTAGAGACACAAGGCGAGACACAGGAAGTGGTCTGTCAAATACAAATCTGGAATCCAAACACTCCTGGCGCATAAAATTACTAAAAAGGAAAACAAAAATTAATCAGTTCATATTACAAAGGATAAATACAATCTTAACATTCAAAGCAGTTTGATTCCATTTTGCTTGACTGCAAACATTTTTATGGAGTACATCCATAAAGATAATTCAGAAAGATAAGATATGGCCAAAATAGCCCCCCCTTCCCATGTGTGTGTTTGTGTGTGCATGCGCGCATGTTCAACTCTGGAGCCAAATGAAGATTTAAAAATAAATGACCAAGTTAGGCAAGGCATTTGGAGTCAAGCATTTAGAAAATGAAGGCAAGAATTCTGAAACTAGTTTCATAATATAAAATGCTTAATACATTAAGAACTCAATAAATGACTGAATTGTTCCTCCGTACAAAATCTTGGACTCCAGAGTACCTACAGACTACAGAAGGCTGAGCTAAGAAAGTACCCTCTTTTTCCTTGTCCTTCCCACTGTCAACAACCATATGCCTTAATTTTAGGCTTCAAACCAGAAAAAAGAGGTAGAACTTTGCTTTTTTCTTCAAAGCAGACAGTAAGTGCCACTCTAGAGGAGATACACACCATCCTGTGGCTGAATCTCACTGGTAATTCTGACAAGATCCAAGCTAGGTAAATAAATATCAAGAAGAAAGCCTGTGACTATAAAAGGGGAGCTGTGCTCCTTTCTCTCCACTCTGGTTTCCTAGTATATGCACGTCACAGCTAATGACCAAATTTTCTCTGGGTTGTTTTTTGTATGTGGAAGTCAAACCCCAGGCCTCAAACGAGATAGGCAAGTCTCCTGATCTCCTGGTGTTAGTATTCAGGCATCTGTACTGGCCTGCCCTTGGGGTCCTAACAGGAAATGTCCTCAGCTGTTGCCACCTATAGCACCTCCTCTGCACATTCACTACGCTCCCTTTTAAAAGGGTTCTGCCCACCTTCCATCTATCTTTCTTTCTCTCTGTCTCTGCCTCTATCTTTTCTACTGATGCCTCTGTCCCCAGAGGCTGGTCTTCCCCCCTTTTTCCATTCTCCTACCCCCAATAAAAACCCCTCTACGTGAGCTCTCTCGCAAGGGGTCTTTCTCTCTGCTTTTTAAAAAACAATAACACCTGACCCTCATAAAACACTGACCATATGTAAATATTAATCTGTTTAGTATATCAAAGTCATTTTCCTAAGGCTTTCTAAAATCAAACTACTTAACATGGCAAGGACTAATTACAGGTGGGCCTAAGGACTTGGAAAGCAGCTAACTAAAATGTATTTTAAACAAAAGACAACACCAACCCACATACAACATCTTAGTACTAAGGCTCTCACACTAACTGAATGATGGTCTGGTATTACTTTAGATCTGAGTTAGCAGCACATTTGAGCACACGTCAGACTTTGTATTCTGAGAGCAGAAGTACAAGCAGTACCATTCTACTTCTGACCTAGAGACTGGCTGAATAACCTGAAAATTAAACCACGGCAATATGGCCCTTCCTCTTACATTCTCTCTTAATCAAATCATGAGAAACTAAAGAGATTGCTTTGGCCACTTCCACTTCCAGTTCTCTCCCACTTTCTGGAAGCCGCTATATTAAGTGTTTTACACGCCAGGTTACTCACTGGGAAAGATTATTTAAGTAACTAGCCCAATGTCAGATACTAAGTTATGAGGTGAGAATTCAATTACTATGATGCCATTATGTGCTATTTCTAAACAAGAAATATCCATCTCCTCGGGTTAGTCAAAGAAATTCACCTATTACTCTCTATTTTGTACCCTGTATTATAAATAAAATAAGTTTATGTTCCCTGAAGACAAGAGAGTCACCTTTCTGTACCCATATTATATACTACTGAGCTTTGTGAAAACAAATGTATATAAATACTGACATAGAGAAGAAAACTAGAATGGTTCAGGTCATCCTTGAATTGAGGAGTGCCCAGCTCTTAGGCATACAGGGCCTGAAACAATACACATGTCAATAACTATCTCATTCAGGGAGTTTTCAAAAGCATTAGGATGTTTAAGAACGCTATAAGAATAAGGAAACAGGAATACTTAGTAACACACTCAAAAATTATAAATTATACTAGGGGCTGGAGAGATAGCTTAGTTTCTCTTTCAGAGGATCCAGATTCAATTCCAGTATCCACATGGCAGCTCACAACATTCTGTAACTCTAATACCAGGGAAATCTAATGTCCTCTTCTGGCTTCTGAGGGAACTGAGCACACACCAGTACACAAACACACATGCAAGGTACCCATAAAGATAAAATAAGTAATTAAAATTATAATATTTTGGGAAACAACTTCCTAAACTATCTTATTAGGGTACTTTCTAGAAAAATGAACCATTATGAATCAAAAGGGATACTTAATTTTTCATGGTCATACATACCATAACAGTCGAGCATCAGCAGTCAGACCCGCAATTGAGATACCAATATGGTTATCAACATGGAGAATTTTCTTCTGGTGAGCTGCAAGTTCTGACTGTGCCCTCTAAATAGAGACACAGTATGACAGATATTTTAGTTTACAGTTTCATTATTTACCAGTGAAGTTTACATTAATGGTTCTGTCTCCTGAAGAAGAAAGAAGGGATTATCATTTCACTCACCTTCAATGCAACCAACACTGCATGTGTTTCTGACTTTAGGCCAACTGTGGCAGAACCCTGTTTAACAGCTTCCATTGCATATTCAATCTGATGAATCCTGCCCTAAAGACAGAAAGAAAAGCACATCTTAACGTCACCTAGAAGATCCTTTTACAAATTCAAATTTAACGTTTCCAGATCTCAGATGAGCATAATTAAATTTCATTTTTAAAACCAATAAATTATTTTTTCTTTCTTTCTTTCTCTCTCTCTCTCTTTTCTTTTCTTTTTCTTTTTCGAGACAGGTTTCTCTGTGTAATGCCCCTGGCTGTCCTGGAACTTCCTCTATAACCCAGGCTGGGCTCAGATCTGCCTGTCTCTGCCTCCAGAGTGTTATGATTAAAGGTGTGTGCCCCTCATCACCTGGCTAACTAATTTTAATTCTAACTTTAAGTTCACAGCCTATAATTTCACAAGTTTTGTTTCTCTGTCTTTTAAAGGCAGGGTTCTACTAAGTGCTCAAACTGGCCTCCAACTCCATGATCCTGGCTTCAGCATCTTGACCAATAAGGATTAAGATAAGCACCACCAAGCCCAGTTTACACTCTCACAAGTTTCTGAACCTATTCCAGTCATGAAAAGCTACTTCATAGATATGGCACAAAACATTTTACCTGAGGGCTCCAAACAGTGACATCATTGTCATACTGGTTGCGAAACTGAAAGTGGAAGAAAGACCGATTACTATGAGAACATTATAACCCTCAAATTTTAACATTCAGACATGTCCTTGCATGTGTTTCTGTTAAACTGTTAAAGCCTTTTTGCTAGGGCAACTTTCCTGAGACACGATTACAGCACTGAGTTTGTAGGTCAATTCTACCTTAACCATGAGCTGCTGGGATGAGAGGACGGGGTCTTCCTAACTTTCTATTCTGCTCCTGTCCACAGCACTCCCCCTGGGCAGTCAAGTGCTAAAGTACATACACACTTACTTTTCTTTCTCTTTGCTTAAACCATTCTCTTATACAAGGCTCTAATAATTTGCCAAAGACGTTTAAATTGATTCAAACGTCCAGGTTTCATTTTTTCCCCCTTCAAACTCTCAGTATACCTACCTGTTTTTCTTTGAGACAAGCTCTCATGCACCCCAGTTTGGCTTTCATTTGCCGTGTACCTGGGAGGATGACCTTGGGGCCCTCCCTTAACCTAGCAAGCACTGAGACTACAGGTGTGTTCTATCGTGCCCAACTCTGTACTTTTTTTTCTCTGACAGGGTCTCTACACTCTGGTTGTCCTAGAACTCATTACGCAGGCCAGAGGCCAGCCTCAAACTCACAGATATCTGCCTGCGTCTGCCTCCTGAGTGCTGAGATTAAATGTGTGCGCCAACACACTGGACTTTCTATACATCTTTTTATCTTTACAGTATGATTAAAGTTATGTCTGGTTTAACTTTGTGCTCTCTCCTTATACCATGTCACTGAATGAATTAAGATATACACAAAGCCTCAGTAAAGAGGTGGGCACAAATAGCTACAGTGGCAGAACCACGACAGTTATAATGTCATTACTAAAGCCAGTGTCTGGGCACTTGGGAGAATATTGGTGAGGGATAGAAAGAAAAGAGTTCTGGAGCAGTCTAGAGCCCTGACTTTGTGAACCTTGACTCCATCACTTCCCCTCTCATCTATAACTAGGTGACCAAACTGTGTGAATGGAGTCATTTCCCATAGCACTCTACTAAGGAGTCGGATAAAGCCAAATGGACCACGAGGAAGATGGGCATATTCTAAGGACCTGACTGCGGGCTCAGATCCGCGCTAGTGGTGCCTAGAGGCCAAGGGCACCCCTTATCCTCTCGCTCCAATGCAGCCACGAGGGACCACAGAAATCAGCCACTGAAGTAAACTGAGGGGTGAAGGTGGCTAGCTGGCCGAGGAAGAAGAGCCTGGACCCCGTGTGAAGTGGAGAAGACGCGCGAAAGGTCGCCCCGGCTACCTAGCTCTCCTCGCCGGCCAGGCCGCAGATGCTGAATCACTGCCGGAGCCCGTCCGTGAGCCAAGCTCCCTCTCCCGCCGCCCCGCGCCGCACGAAACAGAGGCCGATCCCCGACCGCATGAGCGGACCTCAGCCCCAAACCCTCCGAGGACCCGGGGCTCAACACACCATAGCTCCGGCACAGCGACAATCACACCCAGCAGCCGACCCAGGAGCACGGACCCAACTCCGGTTCGGTGATCGTCAGGGACGCCTGCGAAGTTTTGACGGCAACGGCGCAGGGAGTAGAGTCTATCCCAGAGCCACGGATCGGGGTTTAACGCTTCCCCGCCCTCTAGCTCTGGATGGGCGGGTCCTGGGTGGGCGGAGGAACTGGGATTCTCGGGAAACCCTGGGGCGGGATTGCTTGTGTGCGGAGAGAGCCGGAGCGTGGCCGCACGGCGCGACCTGACTTTCCTTGCTCTTTTCCCAGTGCATTACAGATTCCCGCCAACTCTCCGACTGCCATGCTGTACACCGCAACCCAGCTCGGGATGATGCGGCCGTGCTGCTTATCATCTGGGGAGTTGCCTCACTGAAAGAGGCTGCAGAACCGTAGTGTGTGTGTGTGTGTGTGTGTGCGTGTGTGTGCACTGTATGTATTTGTGTTCATATTTGTGGCCTTGGAAGAGGCTGCAGAACCATAGTGTGTGTGTGCGTGTGTGTGTGTATGCGCGCGCGTGTGGTGTGTGTGTGTGTGTGTGTGTGTGCGTGTGTGTGCTGTTGTGTTTGTGTTCGTATTTCTGGCCTCGAAAGAGGCTGCCGAACCGGTGTGTGTGTGCGCGGTATGTGTTTGTCTTCATATTTCTGGCCTCGATGGCAAGCCCATCCTTCATGGTTCCATGGTCGTATCGCTCATTTTATGATCATTACTCGCTAGTATCGGACTTTGAACGTCATCAGGGTTCTGTTCTGCTATTTGATAATTCGCTGTCCACAACTAAATGCCATGCCTGGTAGATTGGCCAGTAGGGGGAAGGTGCGAGTTTTCTTAGGAATTTTTAAATAGCGTCTTTTGATTTGTCCTCAAATGAAATGGAGACAGCTTTGTGCTCGCTGCCTACCTGACATCTACAGACTGCTAATTCCGTTGAAGAAGGATAAGTACCCAGATTCGATTGAGGGTCTTTAGAATATGAACTTTGAAGACAGAGCAAGACATCACTTAAATGTTCACGTTCAGAGCAATTAGTATTACATTCTAAATGTTTTCATGTATATATAATATATATTTGCTTTTACGTTTATCTATTTATTTTATGTGTGTGTTTATGTCCCTGTGTACATTTATGTGAAAGTCAGAAGATAACTTGAAAGATTTGGTTCTCTCCTTGCAACACGTGGATTCTGGGGAGCTGAACTAAGGGTTCACAACTTGGCAGCAAGTGCCCTGAACCATTGTGTTGGTTCCTATTTCCTGTTTTTTTTTGTTTGTTTGTTTTTCCTTTTCTTGTCTTTCTTTCTCAGTCTTTACACCCGCCCCCATGCTCTCAACAGTTTATGAGATTGGTTTGTTCTCTAAATTGATCAACACTGGCTCTTGTTATTTTTGTAATTATTTATTTTATGTGCATTGCCTCTATGTATGTCTGTATGAGGACGTTAGATCCCCTGCAACTGTTACAGATAACTGAGCTGCCATGTGGTGCTGGGAATTGAACCTGGGTCCTCTGGAAGAGCAGCCAGTACTCTTAACCACTGAGCCTCCAGCCCAGGCTCTTGTTATTTTTTTTTTAGATTTATTTATTTATTAATTATGCACACAATGTTCTGTTAACATGTACACACCAGAAGAGGGCACCAGATCTCATTATCAATGGTTGTGAGCCATTATATGGTTGCTGGTAATTGAACTCAAGACCTCTGGAAGAGCTGGTGCTCTTAACCTCTGAGCCATCTCTCCAGCCTGGCTCTTGTTATTTTTAAGAAGAATTTCTAACTTTAAGTTGATAGATAAAATTGTTTTATTTGCCCCGAAGTAGCACAGTGCCTAGCACATCTACGTACTTAATTTGTATTGCCGAATGAATAATGGATTTTGAATAAATGGGTAAGTTAAATACTCATTTAAAAATAATTGTGGAACTGGAGAGATGGCTCAGCATTTACCTTGTAGAGGGCTTGGATTCAGTTCCCAGCACGCATTTGGTTCACCTTACAATCATCTGTAGCTCTAGTTTCAGGAAATCTGACTTCTCTTCTGGCTTCTATGACACTTGCACACATATGGTGCTCTTACATATATGCAGGTAGAACACTCATACACATAAAAATAATTTTTTAAAAAACGTATCCAGATTAGCTCATCTACCCTTAAGGGAGATTTTAAAAAATATTTTAAAAATCTTCATAATGGGGCTAGAGAGATGGCTCAGCGGTTAAGAGCATTGCCTGCTTGTCCAAAGGTCCTGAGTTCAATTCCCAGCAACCACATGGTGGCTCACAGCCATCTGTAATGAGGACTGGTGCCCTCTTCTGGCCTGCAGGTATGCATGTAGACAGAATACTGTATACATAATAAATAAATAAACATTAAAAAAATCTTCACAATGCTTGTCTATAATTCTGTGCCTCACACAAATAAATAATTTTTAAATAAGATCATATTAAACTGGCTCATACTAATACACTTAAAAAGTTTTAGTCAGCTTATTATGCCTATAAGTAATGACCTGTATTATTCTTAGTAGTTGAATGGAGGCCTAGTATATGGGATATAAAACTTAATATTGGTGCTCTACTAGGTTATTTTCATGTTTTGCTGTTATGAAAGTTGTGCAGTGACTGTTCTTACACGTGAATACCTTTTGTGTACTTGATGGGTTTATAAAACTCGTGAGGCCCAAGGAAAGAAGATACATTTACAACTATAATAAATGTATGTTAATTATAAGGTTTGACATCAATTTTTGCTCTATGATGCCTGACAGGCCACTTTGTATATACCTTCCCCAGCACTAGATATTGTTTATTCCGTTTATGTTGTCAAGTTGCTGAGCAGACAAAGCTAACAGCCTCTATGTAGCACGAATTCTAATTGTTCTTAATAAAAACGCAGAGTCAGATATTGGGTGAAAGCTAAGAGATCAGAGAAGCTGAGTGGCCAGCCTTATATTCCTCTCTTCATCCAGCCATATCACTCCTGTCTCCACCTTCCTTGTGTTGGGATTAAAGGAGGGGGATCCCAAATGCTGGAATTAAAGGTGTGAGCCACTTCCCCCTGACTGTTTCTCTTTGAGACTAGATTAATTTAGTGTAGCCCAGGGTGGCCTCAAACTCACAGAGATCCATCCGCCTCTACTCCAGAGTTCTGGTATTAAAGATGTGTGCCACCACTGCCTGACTTTTATGGCTAGCTAGTGATTTAGCTCTGCATTCTGATCTTCAGGTAAGCTTTATTTGTTAGATCACAAACAAAGTATCACTACACCACTAATATGAGTTTGTCTTTTATTTACTAGTGAAAATCTTTTCATATGTGTCTTTCTTTAATGATTGGCCCCTCATTTTGTTTGCATTGTTGTCTCATTAGCTTGTAGTCATGGTAATGTCATTGTGTTCCTACTAAAGAAAGCTCTGGACACAACCAAAATAAAAACCTGACACTAGCTCACATAAAAGCTGGTGTGTGTGTGTGTGTTGTAAATGTATAACAGAAAACCATATAACCATTCAAAGATAGGGATTTATTTATTTATTTTTATTTTATTTTATTTTTAACCCTGGCTGTCCTGGAACTCGCTCTGTAGACCAGACTGGCTTCGACCTCACAGAGATCCACCGGCCTCTACCCGCTGAGTGCTAGGATTAAAGGCAAGCGCCACCTCTGTCCAGCAAGAATAACTTTTAAATAAGAGCAAAGTTGAATTTTCTTCCCTGCGGACTTGCAAATTTCCATAATCATATGTTAGCTGGAGAACTGAGACGGAGCTGGTGTTACATACAAGTGAGTTTGTACCCTCTGGGAAAACCCAGTGTGGACTTGACTCTTCCATGCTTTCAAATAAAATATGTTATAAATCTCTTGACATTTTTGGTCTATCAGGTTTTTAAAAAAGCCAACAAATCAGCTAATGTCAATAGTCAGTTACCTGAAATCAGTAAAACACATTAAGTATGATCAGACAAATAAGGGAGAAGTTTCTTGTTTTTCCTGGCTCGAGCCTGCAGTGGCAAATGGGGAAATGGTGACTGTGCCCTGCCTACATTTCCCCTCACGCTCTGTCCTTGCCAACTAGGCTGTCTTCTAAGGTGAAACAGGAAGGGAGAAGAAAGTCCTAAGTCAGCTGCTTCAGTTCTGTGACTGAGAGCTGGTGGCTGGTTACAGTTAACCTGCTCACTTCCTGAGTCCTGTGGAAACCCCTTTTGCTCCAGTGAGGACATACTGGTAATCTTTCACACTTGGCTAAATGTACTGTCTGGCTGTCAGCTCACTGGTTTTTGTTTGCTTGTTTGTTTTGGGTTTAGTTTTTTGAGACAGGGTTTCTCTACGTAGCCCTTCTGGCTGTCCTGGAGCTCACTCTGTAGACCAGGCTGGCCTTGAACTCAGATCTGCAGTGCCTCTGCCTCCTGAGTTTTGAGATTCAAGGTGTGCACCACCACTGCCAGCTGTCAGCTCATTGTTAATCGCTAGCATCTTCAGGTACATGGCTAGCTTCTTTGGATGGATTTTTTTTTTATCCTCCTATGCGATCCTTTTCAGTAACCTAGTATGATCCAAAGAAACACTCACAGAGGAGTACTTTGCCTCAGACCTCAGTAACTGTGGACTTTGACCAAACTCCAAACTCGTTTTTCAGTGCATCAGCAAAATTCCCACTAGCTCGTTGGCTTCATGAAGGCAGAGAGGTTTTGTTCATTCTGTTCACTGATTTATTTTAAACATGCTAGAATAGTGACAGTGCATGATAAAGTTATGTGAGCACTGACTGAATAAACCCCTCAGTGTGAGCCGGGCACTGGTCCACTGTGGCTCTGACTCTATGGTTCTATTAGCAAAACTGCACTAAATCCTTGAAGTTTCTTTCCCTAGGAATAGCCGAGGAGAAAGCTGTTACTCACGATGAACCAAAAATTGCTCTAAAAATCTGTTAAATTCAATTTTTCCCCCTAACTTAGTGAATAGATAGTCAGGAGTTGCAAAAGGCAGCCCCTCCCCCTCTTTTACTGAGGATTTCTACTTTTGGTGGTTTTCCATTTTATGGTGGAATAGTTGGCATTTTACTTACTTGGAGCCTCCGCCAAAATTGAGACAGAGGCCCATTTTACCACTCACATAATACTTAACTTCACTTACTTGTTTACATATTGTCTCTCTCTAATAAGCCTTGAGCCCCTGGGAGACAAGAACTCTGCCGTGTTTCCCACTGCACACGTACTGATGTGTCACACAAACTCAGAGCTCAGTGACATGTAGTTAGGAGAGTCAGCAGTAACCGGCAGGATGGTGCAGCACGAATAATAAACACCCAGGGGCAGATCCTGGGGTTCAGACTGAAGATCCGAAAAGCAAAGCAGCCAAACCACGAAAGAGATCTTACTTCTACCAAGGTCAGCAAACAAAGGGGCGATCCTGCCTCTACAAATTGTCAGATTGAGACTGAGACCTGTCTCCTGTTTTATTTTCCTCTCTAGCATTGGGATAAAAGGTGTGTATCACCACCGCTCAGCCTCTATGGCTAGCTAGTGTGGCTTCTGGGATTAGAGGTGTGTGCTACCACGGCCTGGTCTGTATGACTGACTAGTATGGCTTCTTTGGCAAACTTTATTTATTAAAACACAAATAATATAGCACTATAAGGTGGTTCAGCAGGCGAAGGAACAACTTGAGTTTGGTCCTTAGGATCTACATGGTAGATGATAGAAAGGACTGGCTCCTGCAGTGTCCTAGGACTCATGGCAGATGATAGAAAGGACTGGCTCCTGCAGTGTCCTAGGACTCATGGTAGATGATAGAGAGGACTGGCTCCTGCAGTGTCCTAGGACTACATGGTAGATAATAGAGAGGACTGGCTCCTGCAGTGTCCTAGGAATACATGGTAGATGATAGAGAGGACTGGCTCCTGCAGTGTCCTAGGACTACATGG
>LOEQ01000352.1:237115-247488 GCA_001685075.1 Bramus lutescens | reverse complement strand
GGCTCCTGCAGTGTCCTAGGACTCATGGTAGATGATAGAGAGGACTGGCTCCTGAAGCATCTTTAATTTCCACATGTGTGTGTACATGTGCCCAACAAAAGATAAAGGAAGACAGACTTAGTGATTTCCCCCAGACAGGTACTATGGCCCACTTTTGCTTCCCACAGCCCTAACATTAAATTGGAGGATTTGGCTGATGATGTTTTTTGATCGTTAGCCAGGAACTGCAAAGTTGATCAACAAAAACATTGGAGGACAACCAACTCAGCAGAACACTGTTTCTTTAAAGCCAGCTAAGAGTAATTTCTAGGCCTGAAGAGATAGGTCAGTAGTTAAAGCACTTGCTGCTCTTGCAGAGGACCTGGGTTCAGCTCCTAGTACACCAACAGCCTGTAACCCCAGTTTTAACAAATCTGATGCCCTCTTCTGGCCTCCACAGGCACCTCAACCAATGACTATAACCCTATAACATATACAATGTTATCTCCAATTTTCACCAGGGGACAGGAGGCATATGATTCCCTTTCTCACGTGAAATAAATTCTATTAAAGTGGAGTTTATGTTATACTTCTAGAAATGTATTTCACATTTAAAGTTTGTGATGTCAGGCATCCCCAGTTGTGGGTATGAAATAAATGGTGGGCATATGTGTGGAGGTCTAGACTTTTCTTGTTGCTAAAATAGAATCCCTGACAAATACTACTTAAGGAAGGAAGGGTTCGTTTTGTCTCACAGTCTGAGTCTGCGGTCCATTATGGCTGGGATGGCATGATGGCAGTAGCTTAAGGCAGATGGTCACAGGGCATCCATCGCCAAGAAGCAAAGAAGGTGGATGGATATTTGTGCTCACCTTGCCTTCAGTGTGGTCAGGACCTCAGCCCATGGGATAGTGCTGTGTACTTTTAGAGCAGGTGTTCTTCTGTAGTTAACCTGATCTAGGTAATCCCTTGCAGGCTGGACCAGGGCCATGTCTCCTAAAGGATTTGTTTTTAAGATTTATGTATGTATGTATGTATGTATGTATGTATGTATGTATGTATGTATGTATGTATGTATTTATTTATTTATTTAATGTGCACTGGTGTTTTCCCTGTATATATTCTGTGTGAGGGTGACGAGTCCCTTGGAACTGGAGTTGTGAGCTGCCATGTGAATGCTGGGAACTGACCCCCAGTCCTGTGGAAAAGCAGTCAATGCTCTTAACCGCTGAGCCATCTCTCCAGCCCACTCTTAGATGATTCTTGATCCTGTCAAGTTGACAACATTAACCATCATAGCTGGCAACCCAAAAGTGTGTGTGTGGGGTGCATTTTCATGGACTGGACGGATCGAGAATGGAAAAGAGCTCTAAGGATTGTATGCTGGGCACTCCAAAATTATGGTAGATTATGGAAGGTCGTATAAGGGTTTTTGTTTGTTTGTTTTGTTGTTGAAACTTGTTAAATGAAGATCATCTGTAGAGATTGAAGTTCAGTGGTAAAATGTGTGCCTTATCGTGAGAAAGTCTGAAAGATCGCCAACTCCAGATAGGTCAAAGACAATGTAACTCCTCAGACTCCAAACCAGCTTGAGGAAGAGGTGAGGAAAGCTCCATACGATACAGGCACAGGCGAGGACTCAGGTCCTCAGCAAACAGCCTCAGCACTTGACAAAGGAGCTCGCACAAAATTCAAAAGCTTCTTCACAGGATGGAAAGAGTAAATGAAGGGACAACCTACAGAATGGAAGAAAATCTTTGCCAGCTATGCATCTGACAGGATTAATATCTAAACATACAAAGAAGTCAAAAGTACTAAGAAATAAAACAACTCAACAAATAAGTGAACTAATAAATGGAACAGATACCTCAAAAGGTGAAACACAAATGATTAATAAATACAAGAGATAAATATTCAATTTTACGCTTATTAGAGAAATGCAAACTAAAATCAGATTGAGATTCCATCTCACCCCAACTGGGATGGCAGTCATTAAGAACATATATAATGACCAGGTGGTGGTGGCACCCACCTTTAATCCCAGCACTCTGGAGGCAGAAGTAGGTGGATCTCTGTGAGTTTGCAGCCAGCTTGGGCTACAAGCAAGTTTTAGGACAGCAGAGCTACATAATAGATAGAACTTGTCTCAAAAAAACCAAAATAAATTAATAAAAATTAAAAAGAAAACAAAATCAAGTGCCGGCAAGGACATGAACAAAAGAATCCTTATATGCAGCTAGTGGGACTTTAGTTCAGTCAATACAGAAATAAGAATGCTGGTTATTTTTTGAATTGTTTATTTATTTTTGAGACAAGCTTTCACTAGGTAGCTCTGGCTGTCCTAGAACTCACTAGGCAGACCAGGCTGGCCTTGAACTCACAGGTATACAGGTATCCCCTGCCTCTACCTCCAGAGTTCTAGGATCAAAGGCTTTTGCTACCAGTAGAATGGTGGTTCTAAGGAAAAACAAACAAACAAACAAACACAAAAACCCTAAAAATTGATTGATCATATGGCTCCGCTTGACCATTCTTGGTATTTACCCAAAGTATTCAAGTCGCCGTATAGAGACACTTATGTATCAACATGTATTGTAGCTCTATGCACAGTGCTTCAATTATGGAAACAACCTAGGTATAGGAACGGCCAACAGTATAGGAATGGTAAAATGTGGCATATACACGCAATGGAACTGTCTCAGCTTTAAAAAAGAATTGAAGTTGTTCATTTACAGGAAAACGGGAGCAACGAGATAATCACATTGGGCAAATTAGGGAAGTGTTAGAAAGATAGATATTGCGTATTTTCTCATTTGTGGTTCCTTGATTTTATGCATACAAGTAGAAGTAAAATTGTCTAGGGGGAAATGGTACTAAAAAGAGGGAGCCGAGAAAGTTAGGGATGGGGATGCGGGGCGATGCTCCAAACACATTATATTCTTGTGTGAAAATATCCTTCTGTATGCTAGTTCATTTCCATTCCTCTGACAGAACACCATGACCAAAAGCAACTCACAGAAGTCTTTGTTTGGTTTTATAGTCCAAAGACTCTATAATGGCCAGATCAAGTCCAGACTGGACTTGAACTCAGAGATCCACCTGCCTTTTGAGTGTTGGAATTAAAGGTATGTGATATCATGTCTAGTCCCTAATATTTGATTTTGGCTTATTTTTCTTGCCAGTTTTACTCAGTTGCCAAGGTTGGTGAAGCACAATCATATAGTACACCCTTAAAGACTGACGTGCAGGGTGCCTGATGTATTAAAAATAAACCACAGTAGTGGGGTTTGAAGTACAGACTCCTGGGGCTTGGAGGTGGCTCAGTTAGATACAGTGGTACACACTTAACCTTGCCCACGTTAGGTGAAGCTGGAGGCAGAGACCAGAGACCACTCCAGGTCCAGCTATCCTGGTGTTTGCAGCAGTGAACAAAAAAAACTAGACTCAAACAAGGTGGCATGTGAGAGCCAGCGCCTTAGCTTGACCTTTGACCTGCACGGGCAGGCCACAGGTACACGCGCACATATACCACGCATGCACACAAGTGCAGAAATATAAACTGAGATTTTCTTTTCTTTTTTTGTATTTTGATACAAGGTTTTTCTGTGTATCTCTGACTGTCCTGGAACTTGGTAGCCTCGAGATCACAGAGATGTGTCTAAACTAAGATTTATAAAGAAGTAAAGACACCTTTCTTTAATATATTTGAATAATAGTTTCATGTAGAAATTATTTGACCTCTTATAAGTGCTTTCTATTTTTTCTAAAGAAGCTTCTACTTACTGTCCTAGCAGAATAAAATATATTCTGTTCTAGATTTTGAAAACAGGAATGTATTCTGAGGTTATTTGGGAAAGTGCTCTCTGAACTATGAACAAGTATTTCTCTCCCTATGGGCCACAGCCAGTGTCCTTTGTTGTTGGGATTATCTCTAGGCTTCCTTTTCCTCTGGCCTGTTGCTGAGGTAGCAAAGGTAACAAAAGAATGGACATTTCATGATAGTAATAATATTTTTTAAAAGTTTATTATTTATTTGTTTGTATACAGTGTCCTGCCTGCAGACCAGAGGAGGGCACCGGATATCATTATAGACAGTTGTGAGTGACCATGTGGTTCCTGGGAGTTGAACTCAAGACCTCTGGAAGAGCAATCAGTGCTCTTAACCTCTGAGCGATCTCTCTAGCCCCTGGAAATAATATTTTTTATAAATAATTCAGTCATATTCATCTGCTCTGTTCTATTTTCTTCCCTCAAGGAGAGAGAAAAGGTCAACCCTGCAGTAGGCTAATGATGTCTCAGGTATTGTTCACAACAAAAGCAGTGCACCCTTCTGAAATGTTATTAGAACCTCAGTCTAAAGCTAAGTGTGAGATTCCCTTCTCTGCTGCTAGGTGGCAATTAATGCCTTGGAAACGGGGGGGTTAACCCATTAAAAAAATAAAAATCCTTCTCTCTCTCCATCCATTGTGCTTTGGTAAGGTAAGGTTCTCTGAAGGAAATTTTTCATTTTTCATTTTGTTGAATTTGCATTCACATTTTCCTTTCAGAGCTAAGAACTACACATGCAAACCAAATGCGCCACAGCCAGTGGAGAACAGGTGGTACCTTGAAGTAGGTGGCTTCCAGAGTGTGTTAGAAAGTGATAGAGGGTGCGAAATTGCTACAATTTCCTTCCAGGATATTTTCTTTTATCGTGTATTTTTCATTTTTACTAAGACAAAAAAGATTCCTATGAAAGGAACTTCATTTGACCCACACTGACATTATGCCTATGTAATTAATTGTGAGTGTAAATAGCTATTCCTTTTCAGCTGCCTATAAGAAAAATATATCTTTAGAAGACACTATAGAAAATAAAAAGCAACTTTTCCTTCCAAATAATCTATTCAAATTTCTAGCAGAAATATTGAAACTCTATAAGAGTCTATATATACTTTTAAATTTAGAAAAATGCTCCCTTTTATATTTATGAATATATGTATGTATGTATGTATGTATACACACACATAGTGGGAATCAAACTAGGGCTTTGTGTATGATGGTTAAGACATCTTCCGTTGAGCCCAAGCCCCATTTCTCTAAGTATGTTTACTCATGTATACATTGTTCCAGTGACCTTTTTGCCAAAGAATATGTGTTGTAGATATTTGTTTTACATAAAATTCAAAATATCAAATCCCTGTTGCAAGAAGACTCCAGTTTGCTTCTCAAGCCTAAGACTCTCCAGGCCAAACTCAATGAAGCCTAACACTGAAAAGTTGCTGCTGGCATTCTGGGTCCTCCCAGCATCCAGATGGCCTGTCTGTAGCCTCGCCAGAACCAAACCCTTCCTGCTGCCTGTTCAGCTGGCCCTGGATGTCAGCCCCAGCCTTCACCAGCTACTGTACCCCTTAACTCTTGATTGCCCAAGACTTTTAAGAGGTAGGGCTTGTAATGTGAATTTGGTTGAAAAGGTAAGTCAAGTTTTAATTTAGAAGCTGAGTTTATATAATATCGATCCCTGTGACTTCCTCTCTCCGTGACGGGCTTCCGGAATCTCACAGCAGCCCAGCCAACTATTGGCATGAGAGGACAGCATTTTGGAAGGGAGTGTGTGTGGGCAGCTTGCAGGTGAGGGGAGGGCTGCCAAGGCAGACCATGCGGTTTGTCTTGCGCCTACACCCAGTACCTGACTCGGGCCTTTCCGGAGCTGTCGTATACACAGAGCTGTTCTGCTGTTTGGGGTGTGGTCAGTTTCAAAAAGCATTTTAAAAAACCAAACACACAAAACAAAACAGAAAGAGAAAACTCATTGGCAAGACTTTCATGCAGCAAACAAGAATGTGTAATGGCAGATATAAAATGACCATTCGTGGATTTAAGTGGGGACTTCTCTAAAGCAGTCGAGCCAGGAAAACAAACCTGCCCGGTGTTTTTAAAGCACCCTTGTAAAGCTTAGTAGAGGCAGCCATTGTTTTCATTTGAATCTCACACAGCAGCAAACTAAGCTTGAAGGGAGAGATTCCCTGCGGCTTTGCTCTTCTTCCTCTACAGATGCTAGCAGCTCCTCTGCAAGGGTGCCTCTCAACTGGTTGGAAAAGGTATTTCCAGATGAGGCTGTGACTCCATGTTTATGGTCCTCCTTATACCTCTGCGCTCACTGTTATTTAAATGTTATTATTACTGTTATTGCTGCTGTTACTACTGCCAACTTGGCCCAGTTGATTAGCGACCTGAGATACCCAGGTCCTGGTTTGGGACTGGAGATGTAGCTCAGTTGGTAGTGTCTGCCTGGAAGGCACAAAGCCCTGGGTTCGCTCCCCAGTACCCAAAAGGTGGTGTGGTGGCACGCATTGTGATCCCTGCACTTGAGAGGTGAAAGAAAGAGGATCAAAAGTTTAAGGCCATTCTTAGCTACATAACAACTTCAAGGCCAGCCTGGGATACATGAGACCCTCTCAAACAATAAACAAATAAAAGAAAGAAAACAGCCGGGCAGTGATGGTGTACACTTTTAATCCCAGCACCTGGGAGGCAGAGGCAGGTGGCTCTCTGTGAGTTCTAGGCCAGCCTGGTCTACAGAGCAAGTTCCAGGACAACTAAGGCTGTGCAGAGAAATCATATCTTGAAAAATAAGACCAAAAAGCAAACAAACCAAAAAAACAAAACAAAACAAAAGAAACTAAAACTAACAAAAAAAAAAAAAAGGAAAAGAAAATTTCTGGTTTATAGACCAGAGTGCACGTGAACAAAGGTGGAAAATTGTCGAAGTGTTAGGTTTTATAGAGCTCTATGAGGAGGGGGATCAGAAGAAAGGAATAAAGATTTAATAAGCAAATAAGTAACAAAGCAAACACATAAATTAGAATTGTGAAGAACAGAGCTTAAAAACAGAACTTATGGAAGGAAGAATTAAAAATTGAAAGGCCAGAGATTCATACGATCTGTTCCCACTGACTATAAAGGGCAAGGAAGCTATTTCTGCAGTGGCATCAATCACTACAGTCTCACAGTTGAGAAAGAGGGACATAGAAGGCTTCGGTGACAATCTCTACCCCCACCCCCCAGCTCCACCTCCCCCCAAACATAACAGCGTAGACAGGAAACCATCGGAGAGAAGTCTTGACAATAGTGATAAGGATGCTGAAGTGTGGCTCTCCACAACTGAGGACTTCCGGCAGGGGTGGGGTGGGGAAGGACTCAGTTTCTTTAAGGGCTGGTCACTGGGTGTTTGACCATGCTCCCTGAGTACGTAGGCAGCACATTGGACTGTTTGTTTCTTCCTCCCTCCCTCCCTCCCTCCCTCCATCCATCCATCTCTTTCTTTCTTTCCTCCTCCTTCTTCATGGGAGGGAGGTCACAAGGGTGGAGGGGCAGACCTGGGAGGACTAGGAAGTGAGTGTGATGGGGTGTGTGATATGAACTTCCCAAACAATAAAAATATTATAAAATGTTTTTAATATAATCAAAACAAAAAGGAAGTCTATAAAATAAAAATAGCTCCTCTCTCTGCTGATTTGCTGCATTCAACCTGTAGCAATGGGTGGCTACCCACCCAACCCGAACTGCTCAGCAGTCAGCAGAAGGGCACTCTGGCACAGGCTTCACCTGCGGCTTACAACTCACGCTCTTGCCTTGACCCTCTCACCCACTGAACTCTCATCAGATCTTCACTCCCTACATGTTTCTCTCTGTAAAACGTACCGAGTTGCCTCCTGTGCCTAGATCTTGTCTCCTTGCAATGATCTAAGCGTGTGAAAACTGGGCCTGTGCATCCAGCCATGCTGTCTCAGGCTGGGTAACACTCCTCCCAGTTGGACTCAGTCCTCAGGCTCTTTCAGCGCACTAGAGAGGCGCTTAGGAAAGAGTATGTCCCCAGGAGAGGTGCACTATCACCACCTTGATGTCACAGTTCAGTGCATACTTCCAGAAAACAAGCCTTGACCACCCACAGGCAAGAGCAAAGGGCACACCATTTCTGCAGGCAGATGTCAAATTTTCAGTCCTACGCTTGCTTTCTCTTGAAAAACTGACACTATTTGGCTTGCAGCTGGGTTTTCATAGGACAATAAAATACTACCACCATAGAGGAAATGTGAGAAAAATTATTACGAAAGCAAAAAGGGAACTAAATAGGGGTTAGACGTCAGCTTTTCCTCTTAGTACGTCTGAAGATAAGCCCAGTTAAAGAGGAAGATTGGTAAAAAAAAGGAAGAAAAGAAAACATTAGGTTGTCTAATGTTGGTTTACTATTGTTAAAATTCCTTTTGAAACTACACTTTAGTTCTGTGAAAAGAACTTGGCTTTTCATTCATGGGAGAAGACCAAAACTTAGGAGATCATTCCCAGGGTCTAGTGTCAAAGGAAACAGTTGTTGGCATGAGAAATACAAGTTGATACATAACAACAGTTACTTTTCTCCATTGGAACGAAGGCTCTTTTTTTTTTTTTTAAAGCGCATCCTTGCATAAAACCCTTTGACCAAATTTCACAATGCTCGACTTATGCTAATAAGTCTTTATTTAGTTTCAGTCTTTCCAAACAAGCCCGTGTGTTTCTGACGCAGCACACAGCACGTACTCATCTGGTCCTCACTGTCCCTTGTCCCTTGACCCGCTATGGAAACCTGGTTCAGTCTGTTCACTTACAAAGGTGAAACCAGACCCATGCCCAGTGAGCATGTTTTGTTTCAGTGCAGGGGTCCACATGACTGTGCAGAGCTCCCCTCTCCTACCCAGGAAAAAGGTCAAGACTGGCCGCCATCTCCTCTCTGACCCAGGAAGGAGGTTGAGACTGGCTGCCATCCAGCCCAGCTGCCTCAAGAGCAGCTCAGTTTGCTTGTGGCCCTTACTGACAGACAGGCCCTTCCCAGCTGGCTGGTAACTAACTCCTCAGCAGGGTTTATGACTGCTTCTTCACTGTCCACATGCCTCTTCCCTACATAGTTGGAAAAGGAACATTCCAGAAGTGCTAGAGACGAAAGGAGTCCTGACTGTGGAACCCCTTAGGATTTTCTCCCTCCCTTGCGGAGGAGTGGGGCTGTTAAAATGATGCCAACATGTTGAGGGAGCAGTTTGCAGAGAATCCAGCATGGCCTGTGAGTTAGGGTGGCTGTTTCCCACACATCAGGAGAACAAGTTAGCCACCTTCTGCAGCTAGAGGAGATTTTGTCTGCTGTGTGTGTATGGATTGCTGGGGACTGAACCCACTGCTCAACCGCTGGGCTACCCTCCAGTAGCCCACAAAAAAGGATTTGAATTTACTTTTTTAGATAAGACTTGCCTGCACTGCCCAGGCTGGCCTTGAACTCTGATCATCCTGGGATTGCAGGTTTATGCCACCTCACTTCATATTGAGTGTTGGTTCTGGGGGCGGGGGAGGACATAGTTTGTCTTCTATTTATAATTGTCATCAATATTTCCACTGTGTGGAAATAGAGTCCAGGAAAAGTTAAAATGTATTAAATTTCTTTAGAACTTGAAGCAAAAGTTTTTGAAAATGAAAGTTATCTAGCATTTAATTGATTTTAAAAGATAGTCAGTCCTTAGTTAAAGTCCTCTATGACATACCCCTGAAGCACCCCCAGAGAGAGGGTCTTGCTGTTTGTGGACCATGCTGACCTTGAACTCATAATTTTCTTTCTTTAGCCTCTTGAGTGCTGGGGCTACATAGTTGTGCCGCCTTGCCCCGTGGCATTTACTCTAAAAAGGAAAATGACACAGAGCAGTAAAATTGTGGAAGGGCCTTCACCAGGACAAGGGTAGAACCCTGGTTGTATTTTTCTTATTTTTGTTCCTTTTGATGACTTCGGCCACAATGACAATGACACAGTTGCATGCTTTTTTCTATTGCTAGCATTATCCCAACAATCACCTGTCTTGTTTGAGGGTGTCTGTAACCCAGTCATCTAGCCCCCTTTATGTATCTTCCGAAAGCCGTATTCAGCCTCACCTAAACGCAAAGCAAAACACACTTTCCATTTGTTGGCAACTTGCAGAAGGCATTTGACGGCTTTCGGGAGAGACTGTCTCCTTCCCCTATTATGTCACCTTTACCCCTAGCGTACTTCTCGGAGCTCTGGGAGTCTTCCTGTGAGCGCCAGACAATGGCTTCCTTTGGAAAAAAGAAGTAGTGAGCTTTGCAGACGTGAGGTATTTACCGAGGCAGCACAGCTCTCCAGTCAGCATCTGCTCAGTAAATACCTCCACAGAGACGGGACCGGACGGGAGGGGCGGCCTTTCCCGCTATTTTACAGCGGAGGAAAAGGAGGCCCAGACAAACTGGGTATCTTCAAATCTAGAGCAACAGTTCTTCTTTTCTCTTTCATGAATCATCTCATCCAGCCAGGAAAACCTATGGGTTCTGATGTAGGAGGCTCATCTGTCTATGTGTTACTTTCATTGATTAATAAAGAA
>LOEQ01000352.1:156188-174604 GCA_001685075.1 Bramus lutescens | reverse complement strand
CTGGGATTATAGGCACACCCTAACCAGTGATTGTCACTTGGGTCCCGGGGATTGAGCTCTTCCTAGCTCTTCACCAACTGAGCCATTCCTCCAGGCATTGTGCAGAGAGTTCTCATCCTGGGCTGTACACTGGATCTTGTCTTGTAGGAAAAAAAGAAAAATCTGATGTCTTGATACAAATAGAACTAATTCTATCAGAGTCCCTGAGCCTGGTGCCTAAGCACAGAATTCCCTCCCCAACACTGTGTTGAGAAAACTTCAAACAGCAGGAAGTTGAAGGTTTTACCTGTTTAATCATCGCCTAGAGTCTACCGTCAGCACATGGCCACACATCAGCATCCTCTGAGCAGTATGCAACTTTCTCTCCCAATCTCTAAAGCAATCATTACTTTCGACACCGATCCATTTTGTTTTTATGTACTGAAATAAGTTAATTATGCACGTGAAGAAAGGAAATGTTGAGCTTTTATTTACTTGTTCAGAGTTTCTGTTAATGGAGATGGAAAAAGTTTAGAAGTTTTGGTCGTAATTGTAAAGCATGTGAATATAATAAATGTTACAAGACATTTTTCATCTTCTTTTTTTTTAAGATGGAGCCATATCCTATGGTTGAGGTTGGCTTTGAACTCTCAATGCCCCCCCTTTAGCTCCTCAAATGAGCCATCATATGTGAGGACTAAAGCTATGTTCTAAGTTTAAATTATTGTGCTTAAGAGATACAGAAAGCAAAATGCCTCTAACCAGTAATCCCCACTTGTCCAAGGATGGATAACTTCCTGGAATGCTGGCAGGTGTTGTTCGTGTAAGATAGCAAGCCATGTTCTTTTGCGTCTGTAAAAGCATGGTTGTCCCAACTGCACAGGATATGCTTGATCACACACAGGCAGGAGGTATGTCAGGATGCATGCTCGACCCTGATTGGACATAGGTGGGAAGTACATAGCCTTGTGTGTTTTTCCTTTATAAGCCTCTAACTAATGTAATTTGGTACCATACTCTGGGAATCCTGGGGTATGAACCTGACCAGTGTTCATGGATCTGGCCAGTATAATTAAGCTTGCTTCAAATTTGGCTCAGAAATTGTGGTAGTGGTCTTATTCTCACCTGGTGGGGTTAACATTTTATGGAGGTCCCAGTGAGGTCATACCACCTACCCACATTGTAAAACTGGACATTTAGTCTGGGACTTCAGCACTGAAGGGGTTGCCTCAGGAGGTGTACACCTTAAGGTGTTCTAAGGCTCTGAGTCAAGCTTTTGATTTTGTGGACTATCAGAGTTAATTGCCATGCTGAGAGAAACAGCAAGCATCTACAGAGGTTTTCCCTGTAAATCATAGTAATTTTCTGTGACATCTGGTCTGCTGGGATCCCAATCTGGGATGTACAAGGGTTTGATGGAACTTACATATTCTCTTTCCAGGACAAATAGTGAGACGCTGACTGTTCACCTAGTTCTGGTTGTTTGCAAAGTTTTTTTTTTTTTGTGTGTGTGNGTGTGTGTGTGTGTGTGTGTGTGTGTGTGTGTGTGTGTGTGTGTGTGTGCGTGTCTGTGTTTTCTGGTGCGTTCATAAGTTTTGTTGCAAACATGGGAGCTGAGACAGAAATGGGTCAGGCTCACTTGGGTGTATGAATGATGGTGGCCACTATGGTTTGATTTGAGTGCATGAGCTTTCTGTGTTCTGTGTTTATTGACTTTGTTTTTGCTTTCTCTACTGCTGCCAGTTACCACTGCTAACACTGCTTACCAAGGTTACTTTAATGGCCAGGGTTCAGAATTTATCTCTGGGTTTTCTGGTCACTGGATTCAGTAGCAGAGATTCAAATGTCTTTTGGGTATGGATAATGTTAAAGTTGTTTTATGCTGTTCTACTTTATAGAAAATCTGGCTCTGGAGTTGTGTTATGGCTCCCCCTTCTCTAGACCCAAGCATGCTTATTTAAAATCTCTCCTATATCAGGAGATCCACCTGACTCTGTGACAGGGAAAAGAGAGCAACACCAAACAGCCAAAAATTAGACTACTGATTTCATTTAACTGGCTCAAACTTTTGCTAAGATATAAACCTTGCCTCAAGATTTATAAGACAATATGAACTTACTGTACCTCAAGATTTGTAAGTTTATTGGGTATGGTTAGAAATGTTCAAAACTTGTAACACAAAAGGCTGATAGTTAAAAATCATATATAGACAATCTTAAGGAACCAAGTGCCATGACTGCCTCTTGGGGTATAAACATTATGAGGCTTGCCACCATCTTAACCATTGTTCCCCATTGAGATGAAGGCAACCACATGAATGGCAGCCATCTTTGCTAGTGGTGGAGAGAGTGGATGCCATGTGACTTCACCAGTGTCTTGATTAAAGGTGACAGCATGGTATAAACTAACCAAGGAGGCAACAACATTTTTGTATGGTAATTCTTGCTCTGAAAGCAAAGTCATAAAAACATTTATGAAAGATCAGATTTAAAAACAATGCTTGTTTAATGAGGTATTAAAGCTGCACCTCCATGCAGTCAAGAATGTACCTTGTGTGGCAGCCAAACTTTGTAATGTAAGAGTCACCCAGGTGGTGTTGGTTTTAAAGGCATGAAGGGGCTGTGGAGAGCAGTTGAGACATGGCATTGTGTGGCAGGGCTGAAATTCCTAAAGA
The DNA here is from genome assembly GCA_001685075.1 of Bramus lutescens. Classification (NCBI taxonomy): domain Eukaryota; kingdom Metazoa; phylum Chordata; class Mammalia; order Rodentia; family Cricetidae; genus Bramus; species Bramus lutescens. Next base: position 171,951 of record LOEQ01000352.1, on the reverse strand, counting down.
GGGGCCAGGAGAGGGACCCTAGTAGTTTTGGAGAGGCCAGGCCATGTGATGGCCACCAGGAACAGCAGCTGCAATGAAATGGAGCCAGCTGAAGCCTAGAAGACAGACTATGTATGCTGCCAAGGGCAGGGCCAGAGACCAACCCAATCCCTCTTGGGGAAGCCAGAGGACCATGAGTGAATCCCAGATGTTGGCAATTGAGTCGCTTGCGCTGTTAGACTTTGGTTTTGCCTGGTCCAGACTGTGGCTGTGCCCTCTTTCTTCCCGCTTGAAGTAAAAAAGGTACTTAATTTATTTTCCGATATTGTAGAAGCCCACCATTGAGAGATTTTAAACTTTTTTTAAAAAGAAATATTGGAGTTTTATAGAAAGTTTAAATTTAAAAATGTTGGATTTTTAAAATAAGGAGCAGCTTTTTAAATTTTGAATTTATAAGATTATGGGATGTTTTAAGTTCATAGAATGTTTTGTATTATGATGTCTTTATTAGTATGTAAGCAAAAAAGAAAAAGCTAAAGAGTTAGGGCCACAACTATGAGCACCCAACACTAAACACTAGAAACTGGGATGTTCCTGTTTTATGATGCAGCAAGACAATGACCTAAGCAGTCTGGCAAAGAGCCTATTGTCTGCTCCTTACCAAAGCTCTACAGGCTAGCAGAGACTGACTGAAGAATGTATGTCTACCCCCACCCCTGTGGATTTGCTAGCTTTGTTAAGCTTCAGCTATTTGGATAAACTGAGTCATAGAAGAAATTGTGATGCCCTGTTACGGTGCACTGTGAACGGACTAGGAAAGTAAAAATTCCAGTCTCCTTATGGACTGTATTTATTATTTAAAGTTTTATTTTGATACTAAATGAGCTTCAGTTAAAAATCGTTATTTTTTGAGGCTAAACATAACGGATAAAAATGCAAATCCTAATCTTACAATAGTTACTAACTTGTTATAAATTGTTAAAGATAATTAGACATGTAAGTTATTAATGGTCACCTTATATATGGTCAAAAAATATTTTTTTGAGACAAGGGTCTTTTTGTGTAGCTTTGGCTCTTCTAGAACTCACTCTGTAGACCAGGCTGGCTACGAACTCAGATGTTGCCTGCCTCTGCCTCCTGAGTGCTGGGATCAAAGTTGAAAGCCACCACCACCTGCTTATGGTCAGATTCTTTAATGCGTTCAGAATTATATCTGTAGTCATGCTAAATTCAGATGTAGTTAATTACCGGAATAAGCTTTATTTAGCTTCCTGCATATGTTTTCGTGGTTAAGCCTAAAGCAAGTAGCTAAACATAAGTACAGTTTATTTAAAATAGGGTATACTTAATAGATTATGTTCCTCAAGCTCTTTAGATATGCTGACTATGGCATTTAAAATGTTTAATGAATAAAGCTTCTTGTGATAGATGGAAATTCCAGCTCCTAGTGTCAACTGTAAGGTCTCTAAAGAAGACTGTGGGGAGCAGATGATGCCACCCGGATGGTGCTAATCATTGAGAGAAACTGCCCCAGCCCTTGCCTGCTGTGAGGACTCTGCCCAAACTGTGGACAAGCAGGGTAGAATTGTTGGTTGCCCCACTCCGCCTAGACAAGGTAAGGCCAGTGCCCCAAGTTCCTTCTCCACAGGAAGTCTCTCAGCCCTCATGCGTCTGGCAGCTCAAGGCTGATGCTGCCCAACAAAGCCACGGAGACCGCAGGGTCATTGTCTAGGTGGTGGGTAATTCTCTGTCATTTGAATTAATACATAGACCATTTGGGTTCTATGTCCTGCTATAATTTATCCTTCTCAGATCTCTGATAATGTTGACAGCTTATTGTAGCTTTGTCAGTGTGGAGAGCAAGTACCCGGCTTCCCCTCCAGGGCTGCAGCCACCCTGTTAATTCATTTGTAAAACATAGGCCTTCCTTTTTCTAGAGCTACTATGTCTCCCGTTCAGAAAAGCAGGCATGTTTGTCTTGCTAAACAGGTTTCACATGTAAATCTTTATTATTCTTTTATTTAAAAGAATTTGCTTTGCAATGACGTCTCTCACTAGTAAGTACTCATGTCTCTGATAACCGATTAGATGGAAAAAAAATGTTAAAGTTTGTACAGGTTCTGAGGGGCTGGCTAAGAAAGTGTTCCAAGGCAAATATGAGTTGTAATTGTCTGAGGATGTGAAAGCTTAAGCAGATTGTGAGGGTCTAAACTGTGTATGCGAGTTATAAAAGTCTAAGGAACTGATTTAATGGGCATAAAAATGAGAACTCTTTCAGATTTCTTTCCCCTTCTGTGTTATTGTTATACTAAGATTTTAAAGGTTCGGTGTTTTAACGTTAATCAATGGAGTTCTGATAAACTGGCAAAGCACTGACTACTGTTTTTAGTCGCAAGCTTAAGACTTTCCATTTCCTTTGGTTGGCTTCTAAGTATAGGCTTAAATGTGCTTCTCATCATGCTAAAAACATCTCTGTCATCTCTCTACCCAGCTCTCTGGACAGAGGAAATAATGGTTTTTTAAATCCAAAGCCATAGCTTTTGCTTGATGCAAAGGCTTGAGTCTACTCCAGCTGTTTTGCAGTCACCTGTTAGCTGCTTTTTCTACAATGTGGATTTCAGTATAGATTACAAACAGTGATAAAGTTAATATATCTAAAACCTTTATATATTTGTAAACAAAAAATTCATGTATGCATCAGAGATTCAAGGGAGTCTTAGGAGTTGAATCCACCTGTCATAGGTCAAATGGACTCTGGATAAGTATTCCTGTCATGTCAATCAACGCCTTAAGCTTCCCTGCCTATTATCTTTCCTGAGAGGGAAACTCCAAATGTAAGATTTTTCTAAATTCCTAATCTTTAACTGTTACCCCAAGTCTGTATCTGTCCCAGCAGATTTCCACTTGACTCACATGCCCCACAAAGCTTTGGATTACAAACTGCTCCAAATGGCTGTGAGCTCTGGACTTGCTGAAAAGTGATGTGAACCAGTCTAGTTGATGTGATTGCTCACTGTTTCTTCAGCTGAGTCAGATAAGCAGATGCTTCTGAGATGCCTCATTGCCTGAACCCCCTCTACACCTCGACTGGCATTTCAGATCCATGGGTCCTGACAATGACATCATAATTTCAGCAGGAAATAGTTACAGAAGACAGTACATTACCCCTTATCCTCAANACAGGCTGGAACATTAGGTCAAAAAAAAAAAAAAACAAACCACCACCATCACCATCAACAGCAACAGTCCTTCTTGGCATATGGGGACAAAATGGTTACCTATATTGCCAATTGGTATACCAGGAAAAAAAGCATTTTAATTTTTAAAAATAGTGCCAATTGGTATACCAGGAAACTTACCTGTTAAAAACAAATAGACCAAAATCTTTCAAAGGTCGATTTATTATCTGAAGTAATTCTACAATATGATAGGACATTCAACCTGCTCTATGTAGAACAAGGAGGTTATTGTTTGGCTTTAAGAAAAAAAATGTTGTTTGTATACAAACCAGTTGGAAATCTTTAGAAATACTCTGGTTGTACAAAAACAAAACAAAACAAAACAAAAAACCCAAACAACAACAGCAAACAAATTGCAAAAAAGGGGACCTGAGATAAAATAAAAATATATGACTGGTCCCTATTCTCATTTCAAAGTGACTCTTATGTCAGCCATCACAGTGCCTTTGGCCCTTCTGTTTCTGCTCATTACTGTTGACCTTTGCATCATTAATGCCTTAACTAGGTAAATAAATTCCCATCTGCGTGCCATTAAGCTGATGGCTATTAGATTCCAATAAAAACAGATACCCACCCCAGAACTAAGGATTTGACTTAGGAGACAGCTCAAAGGGGAATGCGAGGCCTAAAGTTGCGTTTTTTATTTTAAGTTACTGTGCTTAAGAGATAGAGAAAGCAAAATGTCTCTAACCTGTAATCCCCACTTGTCCAAGGATGGATAACTTCCTGGAATGCTGGCAGGTGTTGTTCGTGTAAGATAGCCATGTTCTTTTGCTTCTGTAAACAAGCATGGTTGTCCCAACTGCACAGGATATGCTTGATCACGCACAGGCAGGAGGTACGTCAGGGTGCATGCTCGACCCTGATTGGACATAGGTGGGAAGTACATAGCCTTGTGTGTTTTTCCTTTATAAGCCTCTGACTAATGTAATTTGGTACCATACTCTGGGAATCCTGGGTATGGACCTGGCCAGTGTTCATGGACCTGGCCAGTACAATAAAGCTTGCTTCAATATGGCTCAAAAAACTGTGGTAGTGTTCTTATTTTCACCTGGTGGGATTAACACCTGCCAGTTTCACATATATATTTTTAATCAACATTTTTTCTGTAAATAAACAAAGATAATCATGTCAATTTCTGTGCTTCAATAGCTCTATGGTTGTTTTTCATTACTCTCTCTACTGTGCACATATATTATAGACACTCCATTTTGTCTATGGAGACTGAATATAGTCTTTGTCCACAGGAAAAACTTGAGATGGTTTCTGTCATGAACATTCTGTCAGTTACTTTTTGTTGCTCTAATCAAGCTGAGACAACTTAAGAACAAGAGATTTTGACTTTCATTTTTAGGTTTCAGTCCATCATGGCAGGGGAGGCATGGCAATTTAGTCCATGGCAGCAGGGGCGTGACTGAGACTTTTCACATCATGGAAAACCTGGGGAAGAAGGAACCAGAGACTGGGTAATAACGTTCAGAAGTTCACTGCTGGTGACCTGTTTCAGCCAGCGAGGATCTACTTCCCAAAGGTTCCACAGTTTCCCCAAAAAGCAGCACCAGGTGAAGAACAAAGTATCCCAAATGGGATGCTGTGGAAAATATTTCTGATTCAAGCCACAATAAGCACTTACTTTTATTTACTCACAGATCTACATTTCTGTGGGACTAAACATTGCTTTCTGCTCTCCTGCAGAGAGAAATTCCTGGTCCCAATCTTTCCTCCTTTTGAATTTATATAGCATCTTTGTCATTCATTTGGGTCATTTGATGGTTACCGAGGGATCATATTGATATAACTATTTTCTACTCACCCTGATTGGCTCCCACCCATTAACTGCTCTCTGTGTTACTACGTTCCACGTGCTCTTTCTTTGACCTTTAACTCACCTAAGTAGTGACAGCACCTTAAGGAGTTTGGCAGCAGGAAAGGGGAAAGCCTGGGTATTTCTTGCTCTCTCTTTTTCTGCTTTTTGTGGAGCATGACCTCTTGAGCAGCTACCCTGCAGTTTTGTTTTGTCTGCACAATGGGAACACCCTCTTTTCCCAGTGTTACCCATGTAACAAAAGGAATGACTTCCTGATTTCATTAATCTACAGATTACAGATTTCTTCATTATTTTAGATTTGACTTCTTAATGCTTCCATTCATCTGTAAAGAAAAAAGTAATTCCTTATAGACCCGTTCTTTTTCTAGTTAGATTTTAGCTGGACCATGAATAATGAAAAGAGCATAGGCTCAGAAGCTGGACGACCTAAGTATACATACTATCTAGCTTGTTAGTTGATTTATTTCCAGAGTCTAGAACATAGTAAGTGCTTAATAAACATTTGTTTGGTAAAAGAGTGAACGAATGGCTGATAACAGCCTCTCCCTACTCAGGTCTAGGGTAAAATTTCTTTCTCAGAAATGCCATTCTATGTTTTCCATCTAAAGCATCTATGGTGGTTTGAAAAAAAAAATGGCACTCATAAGCTCATAGGGTGTGGCACTTTTAGGAGGTGTGGCCTTGTTGGAGTGGTATGGTATTGTTGGAGGAAGTGTGTCCCTGGGGGCGGGCTTTGAGATCTCAGAACCTCAAGCTAGGCCTTGTGGTTCACTGTCTCTTCCTGCTCCCTGTGGACCCAAATATAGAACTCCCATCTTCTCCAGTACCATGTCTGCCTGCACACCACCATTCTTCTCACCATGATAATAATGGACTAAATCTCTGAAACTGTAAGCCAGTCCCGATTAAATGTTTTTCTTTATAAGAGTTTCCATGTTCACAGTGTCTCTTCATAGCGATAGAAATCCAAACTAAAATAGAAGTTGATACCAGGGACTGGGGCATTGCTACGATAGGCCTGCCAATGGTTTTGTTGGAGGAATGTGGCCTTTGGATTAGAAAAGCAGTGGAATGTTTTAAATGCTGCTTAATGGGCCATGCTAAGAGGGACATGGATGACAATGTTGCTGAGGATGATTTGAACTGTGAGGCCCTGGCTTAAGAGATTTCAAAGGAGAATATTTGTAGGTAGCCTAGAGACCATTGTTTTGTGATATTTTGGCAAAGAGTGTGGTTGTTTTTGCCATTATCTGAAAAGTCTGTCTGGGTCTAAATTAAAGAGATTTAGATTAATTGTTTGGCAGAGGAAATCTCAAAACAGCCTACTATTGACTCCATTGTGTGGTGATTAGTGTTTACTCTTATGCAGATCTATAATAAAAAGGAGCAAACTGAGTAAGGAAAAGTATAAAATGTTCAGTTTGAGGAGAAAAGGGGCACCAGGAAGTGGAATGGAGCAAAGTCCTGTGTTCAAGGAGATAATCAGGTTAAAGAAATACCTCATGCTAAATGGGATAAGGAATGATGATCTCAGAGGAAGACCCCACTCAGCTAAGCTTCCAATTTGTGAAAAGGAATTAAAGAAAAACTTAGGCCAAGGTGTGGTGATGCATGCCTGTAATCCCAGCTCCCCAGAGGAAAAGGCAGAGGGATCACTGAGTTCAAAGCCAGCTTGATCTATAGATCGAGTTCAAGCCAATCTTAGGCAGTGAAGGAAAGCATTGCAAAAGAAAGCTGGTAAAGATGTAATTGAACAAGGGGCCATGCTCCAGCCCAAGCAAGCAGCAGGACTTGGCAGCTTTGGCCACATGGTTCTGGCTTTTGAATCACAGATATAAGAAAGAGTTTATGGAATCTCCCTCTGTGACTAAGGAAAGCTGCTGAGGCCAGACATATATCAGGGGTGTCCCTGAATGGAAGCCTAGAGTGGCCATTGTGTGAAGTTGTGACGGGAAAGACGGGATTGCCTTGGAGACCCCAAGATGTTGGAGATGCCAGGGTTGTGGGAAACTTGCCAAGGAGAGCTGCTGACAAGGAGTGGAACCAGCCCAAGGGAAAGAAGCATGTTGTAGTCAGAGCTAGACGGAGTTAGAGATCTGAAGAGCACTTTGACATTAGACATGGAGATGCAAAGTTTGGAGTTTGCCCAGCTGATCTTTGGTCTTGCTTTGGTCCAGTATCTCATCACCATGCTCCCTTCCCTACATTTTGGAATGGTAATGTATATCCCGTGCCATTCTATGTTGGGAACATGTGATCTGCTCTAAGCCTATGGGAGCCAGTGAGTGAGATGTGGTGGTTTGAAAGAAAATGTAATGGTGTCCCTTCATAGCAATAGAAACCCTAACTAAGACAACATCCTAGTCCTTGTCGGCAACGTTATGTTGCATCCCCCAGAGGATTCATTACAGTTCGAAATGGTACCATTTGCTTTTTACCTGCTTAGCATTTGTCTCCTCTCCCCATCATCTGACTGTAGGCTCCAGGATACCTGGGATCTTGGCATACGGGAGATAACTAATAAACATGCCAAGTGAATGAACGTACACAGCACTGTGCTGAAAGCTCCCCATGGATGCCTCACAGGCATATCGCAGTAAACCCAATGAAGTTTTAAGTGTCATTAGGTTCCCCTTTTCCCAAATGAGAAACACAGGATTATGGAACCTGTACAGCTGGAAAACGATAGAATCTAGATTTGAACACAGATAATTGGATCCTATTAACTCATTATTAGTTATTTAACGGTAGGACTCCTCATAGCCTTTAAATGTACAAATGGAAAGGAAAAGAAGTATGTTTATCCCTGTTCAAACCTGTATGACCATAGTTCTTCTAAGTGTAATATTCCTAGAGTGCTAGGGATAGATTTTTGAGAAATATTCCCAATTTTTTTTTCTGACCTTTTGATTGGGAAGCTGGTGAAACTTGTACAACTTAAGAATATCATTCTATGCTTAGGAGACAGGGAGAGATGAATATTACCTTTGTTTGAGCAAAGTCTGAGTATTTTCACTTCTGGTCCTAAAAATTAATTTTAGCATCAACATGAACGAATGGTCTTCAGTGTTGTTTATTCAGCATCTATCTTTCTTCATCATTTATACAAAACCATCATTCGCCCCTTATAACTCATTCCCTTTCTGTCAGCCTCAGTGGAGACACATTTTAAAGTGTGCTTCCTTATAGCTCCCCAGTGAGGGTATAGAAATCAACAGGCCGCCTTCTATAGCTCTGGCTAAAGAGAGTTCTGGGCATTGTTTGGTTGTGCATGCCTAAGATTTGAACAGGAAAGAGATGCTATGTCTACACGTGATGTTGGATATTGGAGAAAGTCACACTACAAAAAAGAATCTGCATCTATGGTTAATTACTTAGCTAGCCCACACACTTACTTGGATTTCGTATCATGTGAGATAAAAACATTTTGTAAAAAGTTATTTTTTAGGTTTTCTGGTTTTTGTGGGCAATGAATATTACTTGTACATGTAGCAAATAGGACCGATTGCATCCTCTGCATGTATTCCTGCAGGCCATAGTTTAATCACTGGACAGAAGCAGTGCAACATTGAGGAAATCCCCATAAAGAGGTCTACATCTCCTTGGTAAGTTATATAAATGAGTGTAGGAAATAGTTGGCAGGAGAAGAGGAATGGCTTCTGCTTATATTTTCATTGTGTCTAGCTCAAGGCAGGTAGATGTACAAGTTAAAAATGCATGTTTTTAATCCAATATTCATAGAATATTTGCTCAATATTATTTAATAGGAATGAGAAATCTGATTTTTTTCTCATTGAAATTATGGGTTCCTTTCTAGTATTTGAAATAAGAGACATCACAAATATTGACTATAATTTAATACTTTAACTTCTCTGGAATTTAAACAAATAGCATAACATTAGATTCTAGTTGTTACATGTTAGTTAAGGTTAAATGTAACGTGTATGGATGTAGCTATCATTGATTAAACATATCTAAAATTTCTACTTTTTTACTTCCTACTTTTGTATAGTGCTTATTTTTTGTAGTTTTCTTACATGCTTTTTTTTCCCTAAAGACACATATCTTCAAATCAATATTCAGTGGGTCAAACTTTAATTTCTGTTTATTTATTTTCATGTGTGTGTGTTTTCTGAATTTATATCTGTGTACCATGTGCATGCTGTGTTTGAGGAGTTCAGAAGAGGGTATTGGACTGCCTGAAACTGGAGTTACAGATGGTTGTGAGTCACTATGTGGGTGCTGGGATGGAACCCAGGTCCTCTGGAAGAGCAGCCAGTGCTCTTAACTACACAGCCATCTCTCCAGTCACCAATGGGCTCAACTTTAAACAGAGAAACAAGCACTCATCTCCAGTGACCAGCATTCTGTTATGTATTATTGGACCCTGTTTTAGGTATTAGTTGAGTTGCTCAGGACTGGAGGCCTGGGTCTTCATCATGCAACTTGCATCAATTTACAATACAAATAGCGTTAAGGCCAGCTTGAGGGTGTAGTCTAAAATGATGGGAGAGAGACTTTCATTGAAATGAGACACGAGGACATAGCTGTCCAACCAATGGTTTTAATAGAGGTGTAAAGATCTCCAAACTTTACAGCTGAGGATTTTGTAGATTTGTTCTTTTCCTAAACTGGGTTCTTACCTTCTGGATACATGCTTATATAGATTTCTCCAGGTCTTATTTAATTCCCACTTAAAATTCAAAAGGGTTGTCGTTTTCCACTTCAAATCACAAAATGGGTTCTCTTCTTGCCTTGGAGCCTGTAGTCATGGCTCTTTGGCTGGTCTCCCTGGTGGTTGATTACTTTGGGGGATTCTCTTTGAGCAATTATCCTGATTATATGCTCCCTCTAAGGGGAATTCAAATTGCTCTGGGCTTCAGAACCTGATTTTACCAAACTGATGCTTCAAAGAGTAAAAGTGAGTGTTCCTAGCTCTCAACAAAGCTGCTAAGGTAGTTTGTGTAAGACCACGTATATAAAAATGAGAATGAGAATTAAAATCCAAGTTACCAACTTTCAACACATATACACATAACTATTATGCTAAATTGGTTTTCCGTCAAAATCAGTGTCAAGTAACTTCCCATGTGAGACACTGTGATTGACCTAGGCTTGGAAAGACAGTGAGACTCACTTCCTTGCCCTCGCTTAAGTATGCTCGATATTTCATTTCTACCCCAAGTTCTGTCACTTTTAATTTGCTGTTTTTGACATGAATGTATGTATGACTGTAGGCTTCACATCCAGCATAGGTACAAGACATCCACACTCACCAGAACAACCTATGAGAGTGCACCAATTAAAGAAGTGGATCCAACCATGGAGGAACACGTGACCTGTAGGAATCTCAGTTGTTCTAACAGAGATGGCTACCAGAACTGGACATGTTGGCGAAACTGTCTAGTTCAGCGAGAAAGTTGCGCTGTTACCAAATGTTTGGCAATAATAAGGAAATTACCTCATTCATCACCCTTGTTCTATAGCAGTGTCCTCTGAATGGAAGCATTCCTTCCTGAGAGGAAGCTTCTGAGACTGGGGAAGCTCGGGAAAGCGCAGGTTTCTAAGGCACTTTCCCCAGATTATTGGGCAGTAAAGACTTGCTTGGGAGAAAGACTCTGGTGGAGCTGCCTGGAAATTGGGCAGGGAGCCCCAGGGATGCAGCTTTTGTCAGTTGTCATGCATGCTGGGGTGGGATTTTTGGTGATGAAGCTATCTTTGAGTCACTCATGGTCCTTGATAAACTTATTATTTCACCAAGTTGATTTTATTAGAACCATTTCTTTGGTCTGTGATTAGTGCCCCATCTGGGGTGAATAAACATTATTTAATGTTTCCCTAGGAAAAACTACACAGAAATTCATTCTCTGGGATATATGTTTAAGAGACAAGAATAGATTTTATTTCATAGTCTGTTCCTTGACTTGAGACATTCACTTGCAAGCTTCTAATAGGTCTTCACAAGAAAACTCAACTGTAGAGCAGAAATATTTGGGCAGGTACTACAAAATGGTTCCTTGGTCTGGATGTGGTAGCATGGGCCTTTAATCCCAGTACCCAGGATGCAGAGGTAGGCAGGTCTCTGTGAGAAGGCTATCTTCATTTACATGATGAGTTCTAGGCCAGCCAGGGCTGCATAGTGAGACCCTGTCTCAAAAATAAAACAAAACACAATAAAACCAAAGATGGTTTGGTAATGGGATGGATGAATGTTGATTAAATTTAAATATGTAAGTGTAGATAAGTAAGATAAGAGGCTGAAGCTATTAGTATGAAGTGTGGAGAAACAAAGACAGAGTTAAACCTATCTTGAGCATTAATCACATTTACATTGAAAGCAGGGAAAAATATTTCTTATGGGGTAGTAGAGGACTCTTCAGAGCAGAGCTAGTCCATAGTCACTTCACATTAGTACTAGAATTCCACCCAGAAAGGAGAAATAACCCTAAATAACCCTACTTACCCAATTTACTCTTCTTCAGGAGTAATGTAAGTGACCAACAGAAGGCAGAGCATGGGCCCTTCCAAAAATGGGGGCTTCTCTATAAATACCATGGAGAGAGAAGTCAGCTTTGACTATCACTAGAGTGGAGTGCAGACATTAGCTCTAGCTAGAAGCAACTGTAGTGCCAGACAGATGCTTCCTGTCATGGTTTCTACTTCTCCTTGGTTTAATCTTGGATGAGGAAGAAGCAGCCTAATGGTGAGAAAGGGAGACTAGAAACACCAAGTGGGACAGAAACGCCGTTAACCAAATGGTCTCCTGCTGCCAAAAATGCCTTTTCAGGGGATAGGATTCAGCTTTAAATAAAAGTCAGGATTTTATTCATATTTATGTTATAGAACATTTGGATTACTGGATTCTAACAAGGAATACTCAAAAGGTGTGCATTGTTCTAGAATGATCTGTTCTGAATTTCTCTTGAAGGAATAATTCCTCTAAATGGGTAACAAGAAAGAAGGGCAAAGTTAGTTTTGATTGTTCTTTTTTGTGACAGTTATTCTTTATTTTTAAAAAAGATTTACTGTTATTTTATGTGTATGAGTGTTTAGCTCTTCTGCATGTATGCATGTGTACCACATGTGTTCCTGGTACCTATGGAGTCCAGAAGAGGGTGTTGGATCCCCTGCTCTGTGAGTGCTCTACAAGACTAGTAAGTGCTCTTAAATGCTGAGCCATCTCTCCAGTGCATGTCCCCTCTCACTTTCAAATTTGTTAATTACGTTTACAGGGTTGGAGAGATGGCTCAATGGTTAAAGAACATTTGTTGCTCTCATCGATGATCTGGCTTCAACTCAGCACCCATATGGTTGTTTAAAACCATCCTTAACTCTAGTTCCATGGGACCGGATTTCTTCTGACCTCTGTGGGTACCAGGCATGCACATAATACATAGACATTCACGTATGCAAAACACTCACATGTGGTAATATTTTATTTGTGCTTTGACCAATAATGCTTGCCTGAAGATCAGAGTGTGGAGCTAGCCACACTAGTTAGCCATAGGGGCCAGGCAGTGGTGGTACACACCTTTAATCGCAGCATTTGGGAGACAGAGGCAGACAGATCTCTGTGAGTTCAAGGGTACCCTGGCTACACTAGGCTGAATCAGTCTAAAAGAGAAAAAGAGTCAAGTGGTGGTAGCACACACCTTTAATCCCAGCACTAGGGAGGTAGAGACTGGAGTGATATGGCTGGGCGGTGAGAGGAATATAAGGCAGGAGGAGAGAGGTACTCACGGCATTCAGTCTGAGGTTTTATAGAGACAGCATTCAGTCTGAGGACTTGTAGAACAGGATGCCCATTTGGTGTGAGGATTTCATAGAGGTAAGAACTAAGGGCTGGCTGCTCTGTTTCTCTGATCTTTTCACTTTCACCCCCTAATATCTGACTCTGGGTTTTTATTATTAAGACTAATTAGAAATCATGCTACACTCACACGTAAGTTAAATATAATACAAGGATTTTAGAGTTTTCACTTACATATGTGTGTGTGCCTGCATGCATACTACAACATAAATGTGGATATAAGAGATCAGTGAGGACAATTTGTAATAGTCAGTGGGTCTTGGGTTTTGACCTCAGGTCATTAGGTTTGGCAGCCAGTGCCTTTTCCTACTGAGCCATCTTTCAAGTCTATGATGGTTAATCTTGATTGTCAACTTAATAGGATCTAGACTCACCTATGAGAAAAGTCTTTATGTGTTTTTATCTACATTGTTCTATTTACCAGCAAAGACTTGGGAATCAGATATTGGGGTGAAAACCTAATATATCAGAGAAGTTGAAAACCAACCAGCTCACCTCCCCTTTTGGCAGGAGATCCAGAAAGAGAATGTCTCTCTTTTATCCCAAACCAAAGAGGATCACGAATCTCTAAGTCCCTTTCTACTCTTTCCTATTTGTCTTTCTAACCATCTTACCAGGTCCTCTGTACTCTCTAATACTAATTCTTGTCAACTACTTGCTGGCTCCACCCTCATCTAAGGTTAATTTTATTAATACAGTCTCAGAGTTTCACAAAAACAATCAAATATCCCACAATATTTTCTCCTTTTAGTTTAAATAAAATGAAAGATTTTAACTCTAACACAGTAGAACTATATGCAATAAAAACAATTATCAGGTATGAGTTAAATACATGATGTCCAGTCCATTAATATTCAGAGAAAGTACTTTATTAATCTATCTTGTCTTGGTGAGTCCAAAGTTTTATCACTTTCTATCAGAACTTATATTATCAACCTAAAAATATCTTTTGAGACCTTAAAACAGTCTCTTAAGCAACTTAAACTTTTATGTTCCTTAACTTTATAAACTTTGCATTTCCTTTGTAAGTTTCTTTTCTGAATTTGGTAACAAAGAAAATAGTATAACTATCTAGTATTCACCCCCCATTAGAGATCCAAATAGAATTTAATATTACCTGAGTGAACAGGAAGTACAGAGCAAGCAATTTCTAAAACTGTAGAAATAACAGAAACAGTCGGCTGCCTGGACAGTCACCCAAGGCTCCTCTGTAACATTGGGGCTTCTGTCTTCAGCCTGCAGGCCTAGAATATCAGTCTGAAAGACTCTTTTGTGAAGCAGGAATTTTGAAGGACTTGTCTACCTTGTCTTGACAAAGTTTGGCAGTCATTTTCAGTAAACAGAGGTTTCTCTGTCCTGCCCCATCCCATAGCCACTTCTAAATTATCTCTCAGAGGTTTAATATTAATTATAAACTGCTTGGCCAAACAGCTCAGGATTATTTACTAACTAGCTCTTTACTTCTAAATGAACCCATTTCTATTAATCTATGTTTTGCCTTGTGTCTCATGGCTTTACCTGTGCTCTAATACATCTTGCCCCTCTGGCAGCTGGCTGGTGTCTCTCCCAGCCTCTACTCTTCTCCTCTTTCTATTTTCAGTTTGGTTTTCCTACCTGGCCTTATTCTGCCTTGCTATAGGTCAAAGCAGCTTCTTTATTAACCAATGAGAGGAATACATATTCACAGCATACAGAAGTGTTGTCCAGTTTGGACAGCATACTATCAACAGTTGAGGCAAGGGAAGTTTCTTGACCAGTGGCTAGCTTTGCAACATAAGTAAACTCCATATGTAGGTTCTTCAATGCCCATCATCTTCTCTGAAGTAGATTAGTATTGCCAGAAGCAGATGTATCTCACTGTCATAAAAAGCCTTACATTATTAAAATATCTTAAATGCCATAGTCTGTAGAATTCTGAAGTGTCTGAAGGCTTCTATCTACCTAAAATACATGAAGCTAAATAAAGCTTATTTCTGAGTATATCTAAACCCTTACTACAAATTTGTTATCTTAATTATCCTAAGCAGTTTTTAATAGTAGCTTTCAAGGACTAGAACTTTACATTACAGTTTTAGATGAGTTGCATAGGCATGATATCTTATTGTATGCTGTAATAAAATTACCTTAAATTTGTATTAATATATGAAAATTCATATCAATGTAAAAATTTTAGACTAGTAGTTGCTTTTTAGTTTAAAAGTAGATTAGATAATCTATCCATTTATCCTAACATCCTATATTCTCCCCCTCTTCAGAAAGAGAACCCTGAATATAACCTTCTTTGGGTAATTTCCTCCCTTACCATCACCGATAACACGTTGAAATTAATCCTCCTTAACAATGACAAACATCCATATCCTACCAAATGATCAAAACAACCCACCCTACCTCTCAGGAATGTGGGTGGTATGTTCTTAAAATTACTTCCTGCTGCCTGGGGGCAATGACATCTTTAGGGGACTCTGAGAAAACAGGCATTAAGTCTTTTAATTGCTCTGTGGATGAATTTCTCCACTGTTGACAGGGAATTATTGAAACAAATTTGGTATGGGGACTTCAGAAGACCCCTTAAAGTGTTCTCTGATGGCAAAGAGTTACCTTGCCTGCCCCTTGTTGATCTGGATCACTTTATTAATAGCTCTCAGATATGTTATCATTATCCATTTTCCAGATTGTTTTTTAATAAGGACTATAGCAGAATTTCAGGGACTGATTAATTCTTTATTATGCTGGAGCTGCGGGCTGCTTCCCACCAACTTTACACCTGAAATAATTACATGGAAGCTGTATTCATTTAAGCACTGTCTGGCCCATTATATCTAGCCTCTTATTGGCTAACTCTCACATCTTGCTTAACCCATATCTAGTAATCTGTGTATCACCATGGGGTCATGGCTTACCGGGAAG
>LOEQ01000352.1:131735-147043 GCA_001685075.1 Bramus lutescens | reverse complement strand
AAGAAAGAAAGAAAGAAAGAAAGAAAGAAAGAAAGAAAGAAAGAAAGGAATATAGAAACAGAAAAAAATAAAATCCCAGAGAAAAAGGTAGCCGGGATAATTTAAGTTAAAAAAAAACTGGCAAGAAACAAGCCAAGCTAAGGCTGGGCATTAGTAACTAAGAATAAGCCTCTGTGTGTGATTTGTTTGGGAGCTGGGTAGTTGGTCGCTCAAAAAAAGTCAAAAGAGGAAAACATCACACAACAGGTGGATGACTATTAAGAAGTGCAAAACTGATGTCTTTGGAAGGCAAAGAAACTCTATCAAATCGGAGGTGAGGCCGAGTCGTGGTCACGCATGTACCTATAGTTAGGGCTAAAGCTGAGGCTCTAACAGACCAGTAGCATAGGTTTGGTCACATTCCAACGTCCCAGCTAGAGAGAGGAGTAATGGGGGAAAGCGGTGGCCCTAGATCTGTTTGGGGGCATTGTTGATGAAGGTTAGTTCTTGTAGAGGACCAGGTGTAGTCTGGTTGATCCCTGACTTGATTCTTGTGCTGCGAGGTCTGATGAAGTCCTTCTGACTCTCATCTCTTGAAGACATCAATCTGCCTCCTACGCAATGATCATTTCTGCTCCAGAGTACAGTGTTACCGTAATAGATTATTGTCCTCGCCTAGGCGTGATTCTATCCTGTGAAGATTTGTTTGTTTGTTTTTTTTTTTTTCCTGGAAACCCAGGTGACTTCAAGTTTAGGACAGTTACTTTCCTCTGTGCTGTTGTGGAATATTTGTTTAATTATGTAAAGATGTGTTGCACTTGTTTAATTATGTTAGTATGTGTTGTTGTTTCACCTTGCCTGCCCGAGGCACCTGATTGGTCTAATAAAAAACTGAATGGCCAATAGCAAGAGAGGAGGTGTAGGTAGGACTTCTGGACAGTAGTGAGAGGAGGAATTTAGGCTCAAAGAAGAAAGAAAAAGAGATGCCAGGGGCTGGTCAGCCAGACACAGAGGAAGTGGAAAAGTATGATGTTGAGAATGAAAGTTAAAATCCCCAGTGCAAAATGTATATGAAGAGAAACAGGTTAAGTTAAATGAGCTAGTGGGACAAGCCTAAGCTAAGGTCAAACACTCATAATTAATGATAAGTCTTTGTGTCTTAATTTGGGAACTGGTTGATGGCCCAAAGAAAATTCCAACTACACTGTGTCTTCAGCCAAAGAAGACACAAAATAAAGACATGGATATCAGACTTTGATTCTGCTTTCAGTCACCTGTGGTCCAAGTAAGAAGTCAATGCTATTTAGCAAAAGAAGCTTCTAAGTTCCTATTTAATTCATTCCACACTTCATAAGATGCACAACCACATACAACATAGTGTTTTTGAAGGTTATTTTGAACAAAAATTTGAAAAGAAAATTTAAACCAAACAGAGTCTAATCAATGGTGGCTTCCTCCTAAAATGGGATCAAACCAAGGACACTGGCAATGCTAACAAGCCCTCCACCAGGGTCACACCCTCATATTTAGTAGGTATGTTATGTCACACAATGGTAATGAATAAAGTTAGGAGTGAAAAAATCAAAATGCTCTGCTGTGTCTCCCCATGCAAGACTAGTGGCAGACTTCCTGTTGGTTTCAGATAATCAGAACCAGGCTTCTGAAACTTCAGAACAATTATGCTGGGGACTACACAAAAGAAATCAAGCTGTGAGATCATAAACCTATGTATTTAACCCATGGATTAGCAGGAATAAAATGGCATGTCAGTTCCTAAATAAAGCAGTTATGGCAGATAGACACAAAGGAGAATCCAGCAGCCTTAGTAATTCTGCCTGTCTCATGGATAAAGTCAAACTGGACAGCTTTTAATTCTCTCTTGGTTGTTTTAAAATGAATTACTATGTACACATCAAGCTTATAAAGAGACCAAAATGACTTTAATACAGCCTACTACCTTCATTTATCAGCCTGCCTACCTATCCAGCCACTTCTCCAGGAAATATTTATTAGGTAGCCACTGTGAAGGAAAGAGCTCGGCTCGTACCAGTATTGGCAAATGCCTTAGTTGAGAAATAATTATACATCACTGGGATGTGTGCTACAAAACTGAGTGAAACTGCTCTGGGAAACTCAGATTTTATTTACAAGAGGGACTGGGCTTCAAGTTAAAGGGCAAACAGCCCTCAGTGTTCAAAACTTACAGTTGCTCTTCTTCCCCATGAGAAACAAAAACACTTCAAACTACTGTGTAATTCTGAACTGTATCACCAGTAAACAAACAGAAACCCTTCCCATGGTAAGGAATAGCAGTAGTATTTATTTCTGAATCTTATTGAATTTTATAATGAGTCACATTTCTTTTTCCTTTGCTACTAACAGAGGTTCAGAAAAATCTAGTGGGTATGTTTTATATAAGGCAAAAAAATGTCCTCTAAACTGGAACATCTAGTGGTCAACTGGCTATCACTTAATGCTCCACAATTACAACAAACTCGATCTGGTGAGGCTGAAATCTAGGCAGACTCCCAAGAACCAGACCTCTTTCTGTCTTCTGACTTACAGTGTCGCCATTTACCTCACCGCTGAAGCTGGAAACGGGTACTCATCCAGTCCCTGTACTTTTTGGGGATCACTCTTCACTTTGGTCATCAAATTATTGCTTCTATTTTCACAATAGGCCTAAAATTCTTCTTTTCATCATCACTGCCACTGCTGAATGCCACCCTTCATCATCAAGACCCCAAAATGATCTTCCTGCTTCTGGACCTGCTCTGCTCCACAACTTCCTAAACGATAGGGTCTGACTTGATACGGGGCTTGTGTAACTGAATGTGGGGGATCATGAAACGATTTTTTGCAACAGTAAATATTTATGACTGCAACAACCATACATAAATTCAAAATTAAATGTGTAACGAATCCAAGGGGTTTCTGATCATGCTCACCTATGTTGTATCACATGGCTTCACTGCAGCCTTGGCTGTGAACACATAACATGCACGCTTTGCAACCATACATGTTACCATTCTACACAATGCCAATGATTGCTGCCTGAATCATCTAGGCTCAGATTTGTGACTATTATGTTATGTATTTCAGAGTTTTTATTAAATTGTACATATAGAGTTTTCTATTTCATAAAGGTTTAATTATAGAAAACCAAGACTATATATATATTGGTTTTTCAAGACAGGGTTTTGCTGTAGCTATCGAGCCTGTCCTGGACTTAGCTCTTGTAGACCACGCTAGCCTCCAACTCACAGAGATCCGCCTGCCTCTGCCTCCTGAGTGCTGGGATTAAAGGCATGTGCCACCACTGCTGGGCTTGACAATATTTCCTTCTTGACATTATTTAGCATGACAGTTATCAATCAGTATTCCTTTGGATTATATTTAGGATGTTTGATTTTTAAAAACTGCTGTTTAAATTAGTAACTTGATTTTTATAAAAATCATTAAAATGATATTTATCTTCCAGTTAGGATGGAATTTCCTATGCTTTCTAAAATGCCCCTAAACATACTTCTGTTAATTTGTACTATGTTATGTGTGCCAAGCAGTGTTCTCAGCATTAACAATTATAAAATCAAAATATCAATCAACTTTGAATAAAATGTTGAAGAGGCAGTACTTCTGTAATATAAAATATTCAGCCTAGTTCCGGGCAGGCTGGCTCATTAGGTAATGTGCTTTTTGAGAAAGCATGAAGACCTGAGGGTGGATCCTCAGCACACATGTAAAAAGGCTGAGTGTGGCAGTGAATGTCTCCAGCCTTAGCACGGAAGGTTGTGGTAGAGACAAAGAGACTTTCAGGAGTTTGCTGGCCGGCTAATATGGCTAACATGGCAAGCTCTAGGTTCAGTGACAAACCCTGTTTCAAAAACGCATGGGGGTGGGGAACTATAGAGGATGATTGACATCAACATCTGGTCTACAAATGCGCATGTACAGTTGAGTATACCTGCACACACATCTGCACACATGCACATGTGGTGTCCATACAGCACACCACAACACACACAATTGCACACATTAGCACACCAGAAAGCATTAAACAATATTTAATTCTTGATGTAAAAGAATAAGCAAGCACATTTCTTTTTTCATGGTATGCATATTTCCCTCATCTTTAATAAATGGTAAAATTGTATGAATACCAAAGTATTTTATTTTTCACAAGATTTATTTTATTTATTCATATTTTAAAACTTTAAAAATTTTTCTTCGTGTCTTTTACAGCATGCATCTTGACCCCAGTCATTTCCTGTCCCTGCGTATTCTCCCTCTGCCCTTTCAGCTCCTCCCACATCACGGCAAAATTTAAGAGAAAAAGGAAAAGAAAAAACTCTCATCATGGAAGTTGTAGTGTGCCATAGTGAGAATGCATTAAACCCTTTTGTCCATATGCCTTTACTTGCAAGTGTTCATTGCAAAGTCATCCATCTGGTTTGAGGCCTCTGGTTTCTGCTACGCTATCCATGCTGGGCCCTCACTGGGTCTCCCCTTGGTTATCCTGCTATTGCCCTGTGTCGTAGAGATCCTGCAGCTTTGGATCTGCAGGACCGGTCCCTTCACATGCTCCAGGAGATCACAGATGGGGTGGATGTTGGGGTGGGCCAAGACATAAGCCTGGTTCTGGTTCTGAGTTGTTGTAGGGTTGGTCAGCCCACCAAGCTCACCCTTTGCCGTGATGAGAAAGGGGGCGGGGCCAGTTCTCCTGCTTTCAGATCCTCAGGGTCAGAGCTCCCACACCTACACCCTCAGAGCCAGCTCTACAGTGCTGCCCAGGTGTGGCATAGGGACCACTCTCCCAAGCGCTGCAGCAGATGAGGGGCAGGGCTAGCTCTCCCTCACTTATGACCTCAGGATCAGCTCTCCCACCTGCCTCAGGCTTGAATGGGCAGGGGGCTTATCTCTCTCTTGCCCATGCTGATACTTGACAGGTGAGCAATGGGTACAGCTCTTCCATGCTCACACTATTGAGACTGGCTTGCCCACACCTCTGCCAATGGGGTTGGCTATATTGTGCTGTCCATGAGAGGTGCATGGCCTGCTCTCCCAAGTGTTGCAGTTGGTGGTGGACAGGGGCAGCTCTTCTGCCCTTCTGACCTCAGGGTCAGCTCTCCTACCTGCCTCATGCATTAATGGGCATGTGGGGGGGAGGGACTAGGCCATCTCTCCCTCACCCAGGCCACCACATGACAGATGAGTAATGGAGACAGCTTTCCCATGCTTACAACTTCAGGGCTTACTCACCCATGCATCCTCCAACAGGATTGGCTATAATGGACTGCCCAGGCAAGGTGCAGGACCTTCTCTCTTGAGAATTATTTAAAACAAATACATAATTTTTATCAACACATGTTAATAAAACATTTGTAAATCAATTCTATTTATCTATATGCTTAAGGTCACATAAAACTTTCCTAAGCAAAAGAACCACAAGTGGGAAAAAGCTTAAGAAGCTAATGGAGACTGTACATACCTGGGTCACCCTTTGCAGCTTAACTATACTCATGTTACATTCTTTCTGAAATCTTTATATGGATTCTCATTTATTACAGGAGACTTCATAATCTTTCCCTAACTATTTCAAGATCATTTCTACAAAGAGCTTGTGTTTCTCCCAAATATGATAGTTACTTTTCTGTTTCTGTGATAAAATGCATTACTAACTAAGACAATTTATTAAGAAGGAGTTTATTTTGGCTTGTGGTGGGAAGACACAGCAGCAAACAAGCAGCAGGCTTGGTTGAAGAGGCAGGAATTTGACTGATAACACTTTATAGGAATGTGGGAATCTAGAGAGCAAGCAGGAAGTACAGTGCGCCTATAAACTCTCAAAGTCTGTCCCAGTAAAATACTTCCTCCAGCAAGATTTTGCCTCCCAAGGGTTCCACAACCTCCCCAATCAGTACAATCACTGGCAACTAAGTATGCAGTTAACTGAGCCTGTGTGGAACACTTCCCATTTTAATCGCCACATATTGCTTGTCCAAACAGACTATGCATGTTCTTCTTGTGTCCATGAGCAGCTAAACATGCTATCTCTTTTCCTAGAAAGTCTTTGCTTATTTACTTGGTAATCTACTTATCTTCTGTGTCTAACTCAGGTATCACGTTCTCTAAAGAGTCATTGAAGTCCTCAGTTTGTTTGCTCTCTGTGATAAGCTTAATATGGGATACGTTTTTCATAGTTTTCTGCTTGCCCTGTGTCCTCAGAGGTTGACTTTTTTGTACAACATTAATGAGGTTTCTGTCACTGCTTTCTGGTGGACTGAAACAATCAGAAGCCCTGGAAGAAGCTAAGGAGTAAACAGAGAGTGATAATGATAGTAGCATTTTCCCAACTCCTCTTGGCAGGGGAAATACTACTATTATTATATTAAATGCCCTGGCAGTGTCTGCATTAATCTACTAAATCAGAACTCCTACCACAACTATTCTATAGGCTTGTTTCTGGATTTTAGTAGTAGTCTCTTCAGGCCTAGAGGGGTCAAGTGTTGGCCATTTGTAGCAGGCTTTCTTGGACCACCAACCAGCTCCCAAATCAAGACACGGAGACTTACTATGAGTTATAAATTCTTGGCCTTATCTTATGCTTGTCACACCAGCTCTTACAGCTTAACTTGTTTCTCTTCATCTATGTTTTGCCTCAGGTTTTTTTTTTTACCTTTCTTTCCTTCTCTATATTTTACTTTTATTGCTTCTTGTGCCTGTGAATCTGGCTGGTGGCTGCCTGACTTTTGACCCCAGGGAAGACCCCTTTCTTTCTTCCCGTTCTTTCACCCATCTTCTCTTGAGCCTAGATTCTTCCTTTTACTTATTCCCTCTACAAACCAGCTCCACCTATCCCTCCTCTGCCTCACTATTGGCCATTCAGCTTTTTATTAGACCAATCAGGTACCTTAGTCGGGGAAAGCAGCACATCTTCACATCATTAAACAAATGCAACATAAAACAAAATGTAACACCTCTTTGCCTAGTTAAGCAAACATTCTACAACAGCCCTTCATTATCTTCAATTGTGTACACCTTTGTGACTAAATCTCTTACTACACTCTTTTAGATCATTTCTTCCGAGCTTGCCAATTGTATACTAGTATGATTGACTTATGGTTGTGGTATTATATATATTATATAGAATTGTCATTAGCATATTTTATTCCAAATATTGTGGCTTTTCTATTTATCTTATTAATTTCCCAGAAGTTAGGTCTGAATCCAGAATAAAGGGCATGGCTATATAGGGAATCCCCATATTTTCCGAGGAGGGCTGTGTGGTAGAATATACAGAGGCCAGAGCAAAGAGGAATATGCAGAATGTGATGGACCTGGGAGTCATCGTCTGGGTAAAGAGCTAAATGACAGTTTGGTATGTACCTTGAATTATCTTCATTTGGCAGAAAGTAGTACATACAGAAAATACTGGTTTTGATGTAACCTGGTCTTGGAAACCCGTTTTGCATCTTATTAGCCTTGCAACACTGGGCAGATTATGCTTGCAGCAAAGGAGCTATGTTCTATCTGTTTTTAGGTCATTTTGTCTGTGAGGACATCATCTGCTTCTCAGACAGTGCCTGTTTCATTGCTTTTTATGGAATCACTCATACCCCAGCCCATGGTTTTCTCTTCCATTTTTGAAATATGTCTGCTTTATCTTCCAGACATCAGATTATGCTGTCTGATGACATGTGACTATCCAGAAATGTAATTGTTCTTACTTCTTTAATTTTTCCTGTTTTTCAAGTTTGAGATTGTATCTCATTTAACTATTTCCTTAGTTACTGATTGACTTAATGGAATCTGACTTCCCCAGCATTATCTCTGCACTTTGTCTACCTTTAACATCTGTTTGAACCACAGTAGCTTTGTCAAATTGCCCTGTTATTTTTATTGCCTCTTCCAGAACTACTGAAGCTTAATACCAATGGTCACTTCAAAATATTTCTGCTATGTTAGTCTCTCAATAATTATTCAAATGTAACACACTTTTCTTTGACCATTGAAACCTGCATGCTTTGTACCTGGCAGTATACATTTCTGGAATTGCTATGTGGAATTCGATATGGAATTGTCTAAATCCTTAATGTATAGTTAAATAGCTATCTATACACTGAAATACAGAAACGAGTATTTGAAAAAGCTCTCAAGGTCTTATTTTCCATAATGAGACTTTAGCTGCATTATAGGTCAGCTTTCTGCTAACATTCTTCTATTTCCTATTCCTTCCGTGGTCCTCTTATTTTAATGAGCTAAGTAACTTTTTTTTTGACTCAGACAGTTGGTTCACAGATTGAGAAACTATTTTCTATAGTCTCAGAAGTAATAACCAACAGTGATATTAGGTCAATGCTATGCAGGACTTCAAAGTTTATATGGTCTTTTTAATTGCATTCGAGTCTAGAACACAGGCTCTTACACAAGTAGCTTTTAAATTACTAGAATAATAATTCTCTGGTTAGTATTTTTGATATACTGGCATGTTTCTGCTTACAAGGAAATTACTCATTAATTAATTAATTCAATTAATATTTATTGATTCCTCATTGTATTAAGCTCTTTATTAGAAATCCTATACAAAAAGAGATAAATATAGCATAGCACTTGTATTTACGTTAGGGAGAAAAATTTAAGATTAAGAAGCAAAAATACTATGTTAAAATACTGTTATATGGCAGGCTAGAGAGATGGTATAGCAGTTAAGAGAACTGCCTGCTCTTCCAGAGGACTCCAGCTCAATTTCCAGCTACCACATGGCAACTCAGAACTGTCTGTAACTCTAGTTATAGGGCTTCTGACACCCATACAGGACATACATGTAGGCAAAACACCAATGAACATAAAAGAAAATAAATTGAAAAAATATTGTTATATAAATTTATACAAACAACTAAAAGAATATAGCAGAAGAGGAAGTTAATTTTTGCCTAAGATTTGTGGTGGCTCAGGCGTCAAGAAAGAATTATACAGAAAACAACAAATAAGCAAATTATAAACCTTTAAGCAAAATAATATTAAATTTATGTGTTCTTAAAGTATTTCATATAATATTTTTCTTTGGGGCATGTGGGATCATACCACAAAGGGGATAGTTAAGAAATCTGACAAACAAAATAGGATATTGCAAATCCACAGGTGGGATCACTGTCTTATTATCCTAGACATCTAAGCACTGGATTTTCAGGCCCTGTTACATGAAATTTCTGGGCAATAACTACCAGAGGAAACTTATGCCACATAAACAGAACTTAAGGGTTTTAACTGAATCACTTACTTATCTTTAACAATCATAATACAGTAACTACATGCCACCAGAGTCTAGGTTAGTATTTTCTGTTTTTTCAATAGTGGCATTTTAAGTTTTATATTTGAATGGTATTGGGCACACACCTTTAAATATATTTTTATATGCTAGGAATTGAACCCAAGTCTATGTATATTTTATAAAAATACTTTACCATTGAGTTATAATCCTTAATCTTTGAGGCTGCAAACATTGTGTATGTGTTCTAAGGAGTGAGTTTAACAATGTACCACACAAAGAAATTCTTCTTTAGTTCTTTTTAAAAAGCAACTACAACAGAACGAACAAGCAGGATTTCCTCTATAACTAATATTGACTTAACTTTACAGGGTCCCAAACCCGAATGCCTCTGTTTATTTATGAAATAGAGTCAGGCTATTGGTCCATTCAGATTCCCTTCCAACTTTTGCAGTTCAGACTGTTCAGCCAGTTTAACTCTTGGCCTCTCAGGTGAATTGACTTACAAATGTTATAGAAAAGGCCACAGCAGTGCTGTTATGAAAGAAACCCATGCCCTGGAACACAGCCCAGTAGACTAGAGTCGCTCAGCGAAAGAGTTTCCACTAGCTACACTTGGGAGTTACCCTTGTCTCAGGCCATCTGGATGTCAAAAGTGCTAATAAGCAACTGACTCACTGGCAGAATAAATTCAATCTGTTGATTATGTTCTGGAAAGCTCTGCAATGAAAGAAGTCCTGGCAATAAAGGAGCAGAGCTCTTTCCCAAGTTCTGAGGTCATATAAGCCTAGCCATGAGAAGGCATATTGATATGAGTGGGCACTGGAGACTTAGTATATAGATTTTTTTGATGAAAGAAGCCATGTTTAGATCTTGGCCAACAATATTTTTTGGCTCTCTTAATAGTAGCCAGTGTGGATTTCTTCTTACAGATCTTGGGTGTATATCACTTTCACTGTGACAATTACTAGGAAAGTTTTATGTGACCTGGCAGTTCCCTGAGAGTTATCAAAATAATTTTAAATTTGACCACTAAGCTAATGACAGAGAACAGATGCAAGTCAGAGTATTTAAGAATAAAGATGCCTTAAAGAGTCATCTTAAAGAGGACTAGACATGTATGTGTTCTATCATCATATAACACCTTTTAATTTTCTTGTACTAGCTCTTATGCTGACTCATAACAGAAATAAAAATGTGAATGTCTAAATGTATTTTCATTCATTAGAGGCAGATGTTTTTGGAAGGGGGAGGTGGGAGAGACAGGGTTTCTCTGTGTAGTCCTGACTGTCCTGGAACTGATAGAACAGGTTGGTGTTGAACTCAGAGAATTACCTACATCTGCCTCTTAAGAGCTGGAATTAAAGGTGTTCACCATCATGTTGAACTGTAGAGCCAGGGTTTTGATACATACGCAGGCTAGCCTTAAACTTGAGATAGTTCTTCCTTGGCCTATTAAGTGACTGGCTTATTTTTATATAGAAACAGGCATTTAGGTAACAGAAAACATCACTTTGTGGAATTGCTATGGTGTACAAATGTGTTCATTTATTTTATTTCAAAACTATAGTTGATTTTATGATTATTAAAAAGAATCTATCAATAATTTCAACTGGGAAATTTTATAAAACTAACTTGAAAACAGCAATGCTCATGTCAACCACTATTTTGCCTCATTAGGGTTAAATGCCTGTTTCTATAAGTAATTATTTCTTTCTAGCTTTGCCATTATTTTCCTCTTTAGTTTTCCCTGGAAGCCTCTTGCTCTCTAGAAAAGTATTCTGTATACTTTCACTTTAAAGTGTGACCCATATTGCTTACATTTCTTTCAAGCCTCTAATTCAGGGAGTTAGCATAGCACACATCTCCTTATCACATCTGATGGTTCTCTGTGACTTGGAAAAATACAATTGATAAGGTATACTGGGTGTTTTTTATGTGTCAGTCACCAATATGAATGCTCTCAATTAGTAGTTACTTAATGCTCATAATAGCTGTGAATTAGAAGTAGGTCATATAAATCTACTTATATTAGTAAGCTTCTTTTTGATCTTCATATTTTGTTCACTAATTCATTTATAAAGCAACATAGTTGTTAAATATTTGGGACTATGAACTGTATATAAAACATTTAATATGGATATCTTCTTGGACTTTGAGGAGTTCAAGGTCAAGTAGTTAGCTCTATTGCAGCTGTTCTGCTGGACATCGTGTAATTGATAATGCAGACGAATAAGGCCTCAGGCACATAGTATGTGGCAACTGATACGGCGTGTTCTTTTCTATTATAATGGAAGAGTCAGAAGCAGTTCATGTTTCTGTGAGTCACACAATAACATTCAGGTGTCTATTAATTCTGCTGTTTTAATGAACTGTGAAGGGATCTGGCTTGCATAGACAGTCTCCAGACAGATTACATTGAGCATAATAACATGCTAATTTTCAGCATTCACAAGAAGGGGCTAGTATGTTACAAAGGCTTTGATCAAATATGATGTTCCAAAACAATTGGAAATAAATTCTATGAAAATTTAGGGATTCAACATTTCAGTGAAGGTTTTAGGGATTCAGTGGTCAAAATATAACAAGACATCCCCTCTTAAGCAAAATGAAATTTTTCGCAACTTCTACTTAGTATAATAAAAATGGAATAAAATATCTAGCAGGCCTCTTTGGGTTTTTGAGGCAACACATTCTAAACTTATCTACTGCTCCATAAACAGAGTGATACATTTTTGATTGAAGAGGTCCTACATACAGTATAAACAACAATGTAAGTTTTATCTTAAAGCCCAGCAGATCTTATTGTGTTGGATATGTCAGCAGTGAGAAAAGAGGCAGTGTTTTAAGTCAAATACTCCTGGGAGAATAATGATTCAGTGCTCTATGATTCAGCAGCAAGGCCATTTGCTTCATATAATTACAGGTCTTTTGAGCAAAAGCTCTTGTGAGTTGTTGAGAGAGACACAATGGTTTCACACTGAGCATCAAGTGACAGTGGTCTAGAGAAGCACATTGTATGCTGCGTTATAATGGGTAAGCCTTATCACAAAGTTGTGTAGGCTCAGAACCAGACCAGTCTCATATAGAAATGATGCATTTGGGCTCAAAACTGCGTAGGACAAAAGCCACAGAACATAGTTCAGATAGGCATATCCCTCATAACAATGACAACAACATTTTTCTCGGCTTGCTTCTTTGCCATAGGAATAGAGGGGGGAGCTTCATGATCAAACTAAGGAAGAAAAGTCTACTTTTGGTTTTTGAGTGGTTGTTCTATATATGAGTACAAGCTGAACATAGGTCATGGCTACATTACTACCATATTCAAGGTAAGCTTTGAAAGACTATGGAGAAGGAAACTCTTCCCAGTAAGAAGAGCCATGAATAACGTTCTTAGTCACTGACTTTTGGAAGGATGAGAAGTAGCCCAGTAAATATATAAGTGGCAAATGAGTAATGGCTTGGTTGTCTGCTCAGGGTCCTGAAATGAAAATCATGAGAATACTGGAGACAAATGTTTTAAGATAAAAAATGTAGATGAGTTCCAACAGTTTTGTGGTCAAACAAAAAGTACCTACTATGAAAGAAGTAATGAACAACCAAGAAGATATATTAACTAGAACAATTGGAATAAGTATGTCTTTATCATTGGCCACATACAACTGTCATGATAGGCACATGAACAGAGTGGCTATGCTGACAAAACAGACTAGCTCCTTGAGCTCAGGAGCACAGACTTCTTTCTTATTACTAAGGCTGAAGCAGCTTCTGCTGCTCCTGAGCGAACTTTCAGCAATAGAAATCAATGCCAGCACATCACTATTTCTTCATGAAGCCAACTGACCATTTAGTAGTAAGTCAACTTTAAGGTTCTTACAGGTATACGTGCCTATTCTGGATACTACCTTATTTTCACTGATTGCTGTGCTTCAGCCAGATCCTGAAGCTTGCGGAATGTTGATCCATGAATGTGGAATCTCACACAACGTAACATATATAAACAAGTGCCCCATTCCATAGTGAAGAAATGAGGGATTGGGCCAGGATTTAGTGGGCACTAGCCATATCATAGGACATCAGAAGCAGCCTTCTAGAGGCATAGCTGAAACAAGAGCTGAGAATCAGCACTCTGAAAGGAGGCTCTGCCCTTCATTAAAGGGTTCAGAATTTTTCTTCCTCCTCAGTTAGCTGTATGAAAACCTTTCTTCCTTAGCCCCATTTTATCTAAAGGCAAAGCTGGAGGAGGAGCACTGCTCCAATTGTAGTAGATAACTTGGAAATTTGAGCCAAATTAGTTAAGTGTTTGTTGGGTTGTGTCCCTAATAGGAAGAACTTAATGACCACTAGTAGGTAGGACAGCCTCATTTGTTATAACTCCTCAAAAACTCCCATAGGAAGACTTTGTGCTTTCTACTTCTTTGATACCAGGTTCTACAAGGCTTTAGGTTCCCAGAAAATAGATTTTCTATAAGCTATGAATACTGCTAGAATGCTTTGGATTCCTTGTGTCTAGAGATTAGCTAGCAGAAATGGTCATCATATCTTGCCAGAAGTAACCAACCCTGAACACAAAGAAGAGATAGTGTTGCTTTCCCTACACAATGGTAGAGTATGTATGGCTCTAAGTTCATCTACTTGGGAGCCTCCTTCCACTCACCCTCTTGGCCTTTTGTGAAGGACCAATGCAATAAATCTACTTTGAGAAAGGTATGATTGTTAAGGGCTAAGGCCATAGGAATGCAACTTTGAGACACAGGACTATATAATATATGGTGGCTTGTCAAGGAACCAGCTGAAATTTTGAGAGCATGAGAATGGATCACAGAGGTGGGAGAGGATGAGCATCAGTGCACTGGAAAACTACTGCAGGCCTGGGATCTCTGGTTCGTCTCACTGATTTCTCTTACAGGCAAGCATTCCTTCTAGAGGAGGTTTACAGACGATCTGTATACTAAATCTGTGCAAAGGAACCTATCTGTCCAGATCAAGGGATGGACCATTGCAAACATGAAAATGTGCTGCCAAATTCTTCTGCTTTGGGGAACATAATTTACTGTTGGGACCTTAGTTGTCTTAATCTGTCCCTCATTTTGCACTGGGTTACACTTCTCTTATTTAGTGCCAGCAGAGGTTACAACATACGCCCTCTGCTATTTTAAAAGAAGTGCTTTTATTTAAAACATGACTTCAATCAGAAGCCTCCACTTTGACCTGGTTGAAGTGTCCTTAAGAGTCTTTCTAAAGTCTAAGGTTCTTC
This sequence comes from Bramus lutescens, assembly GCA_001685075.1. Lineage (NCBI taxonomy): Eukaryota > Metazoa > Chordata > Mammalia > Rodentia > Cricetidae > Bramus > Bramus lutescens. Next base: position 132,536 of record LOEQ01000352.1, on the reverse strand, counting down.
TTACTCTGTTTTCCTTCTTCTCCTGTTTCCACTACTGTCACACTGGCACCACAGTCTGAAACCTCTTCCTGCTTTCCGGATTTCCCTAATCTTCAGAGGTACTTTCCTCAGTGAATCCTTAGCATGTCTAATTCTGTCCAGACACCTGCTTCTCAGAGGACACAAACTGACAGTGCCACTGGGAAAATGACACTTTAGCTCAAAAGAAAATTTTAAGGTGCAATGAAGAGATTAAGTCTCCTTTCCTGTACTGGATCTATAGAGACCTATCCCATGCTCATCTTGCTTTCTCTGAATAGCAATTTGTTTCCATATTTTTGCAACCCTAATTCAGAGCAAATGCTTGCAAAAAGAAAAAAAAAGAAACCATTTCTTCTACGTCTAACTACTCTTTCACGTTATCTATTATCTACTTACAGTTTATCTTTTTACAGTTTTTTTAAACTAGCCTGTACTTCATCGTACAGCCAGGCATTCATAGTACTTAGCATCTGAAAAAAGCAAGTCTACTATTAGATTATTCAAAAGTTTACCTAGAAGTTCCCTAAAGGATTAAAAACATAAGTCTAACCCAACCTAGTTCAAACAAGTGGGAGCAATTTATTATTGCTCAGCCAGTTGTTTAAGATGAGAAATGAACGTTAGGGATCTTGTATAGAATTATGATCTCATCTTTGCTCTTGGTGTGCAGATATATCAATTTAGTATATATTATATTGTGTTAATATAGAGCTAAACTATAAGAACCTTTTTAAAATATTTATTTATTTATTATGTATACAATATTCTGTCTGTGTGTCT
>LOEQ01000352.1:118992-131711 GCA_001685075.1 Bramus lutescens | reverse complement strand
CCACCATGTGGTTGCTGGGAATTGAACTCAGAACCTTTGGAAGAGCAGGCAATGCTCTTAACCTCTGAGCCATCTCTCCAGCCCCATGAACATTTTCTATGTCAATCACACCTCATGATGTGTGTCTGGGTGAGGTAGGAAAACTACGATTAAGATTTGGGGTCAAAAGTTCTTAACTTAGTTCTACAACATTTAAGAAATCTAAACAAGTCCCGCTGCCTCATCGAATTTTGGGTAGCTCATTGGCTGTTACAAAGTTCAAGTGCAGCAGAACATGAGAAAAAGCTTTGCGAATTATAAAATGCTATATCAGTTGTGAATTTTTATGCTGTGATGATAGTTTGGGGACTTCTTTGGAATAGTTTCTGATATATGTCAGATATGTATTATTTAGGAGTAGTAGGAAGTTAACTGGGCTTGAAGTTAATCTGCCAGGACTGTCATGATAAAATACCACAAACTGGGTGGCTTAAACAACAGAAATGATTTTTTCTCATAGTTTTGGAAGTTCAAAATCAAGGTATTGACAGATTTTGTTATGAGGCTTGAGAATTTCAAGTCTTGAAGATGTCTGCCTTTTTATTAGGTCCTCTTCTCTGGGTGTGGGCAACCCTAGTGCCTCTTCCTCTTATAAAGATGTCAGTCAGTTATATCAGATTAGGGCCCTACCCTTATAGCTTCATTTAACCTGTACTTCTTTGAAGAGCCCACTGCTAACCCAGTCACATTGGAATTAGGGCTTCAACACATGAATTGTGGAGTAACAATTGAGTTCTATACCATTCATTATTAAGTGTCCAATCATTAAGTGTGTCAAGACCATTCATTGTTTGAGGTTCTATTGGAACTACTGGTCTACCTAAGGAAGTTGTGGCTCCTACATCTTCTGTTAAGCGATACTTGAGGCATGGTAAGGATGCAGGTTCTTTATTCCCATCTTGGAATTATGGAATCAGAATTTTCAGTGTTTAAGTTCAGAAATCTTCATTTTTACCATATGGGTACATATTATCTGTGATTTTTACATACAAATCTTAATAATTATTGATATAATGGAAAGCATATAAGGAGCTCTGGAGTCACATGGCATGGATTTAGTCTTGGATTAGCTTATTACTGTATGATTTTTGTCAAATTAACTCTCTTTGTGCCTCAATTTCCTCATATGTAAGATGGAGATCTTACTATTACCTGTGTATTGTAAGAATTAATAAGTGGATTGGAGGACTCAACATGTTGTTGCTGTACATTTTGATTTTTAGCATTCTCCAACTTTATAACCCGGTGAAACAAGGCTCTCATGAATATTTTCTTTACAGTTACACCTTTTTCTTGTTTCTAAATTATACCCAGTCCTTAAAGACAGATTTTAAATGTGTGTAAGAACCTTATACATGTGAGGCAACTGCTCTATCACTGAGCTACACTCCCAGCCATAGAGGTATAACCCTATTCAAGACTTGCCTACTTCATGCATTCCTTCTGACTCCCATTGCAATCTGGCTATCTTTTAGGACAAACTATTTTGTATTAATTTTTTGTGTGACCATTTATAGCTGATCTCATCTCAACACATACACGGATACATGTATCACATCACAGTTCTTCGTGTGTCATGGCAGTCCTTGAAGGTGTCCACGATAGATCAAATTAACAGATATTTGCTTACTGCAATAAAAGGAGAGGTGATTTTTTTCAAAGTAATATTGTATTTGTGAAATTGAGGCTTTTTATGACTATAATAATAAGAAGTTGGTCATAATTAGTGGCCAACAGTGTGCTAGAGAATTGAAAACAGAATTTTGACAAATGTGAATGTATGCAAGTAATTGAAGCTAATATTTTCCTTTATTCTTATATCCTGGAAAACAAAAATGTAAACTTTATTCTTATTATGAATATGTGACGGGAAATTTCCTGAAAGGTAGTTCTAGAAGACAGAACTTGAGAGCAAAACAGATGAAGGATGAAGGAATTTTGATTGTTAGAGAAACTTGGAGCCCACCGTTTATTTTGAAACTATTTTTAGTAAAGATTTAGTCAGGTTCATTCCTATGAAGGTTTAGAGATGTCTGGTCTTCTTTTATAGCACAATAAAACCTCATGGTTTTCTGGTTGGCCGGTATTTGTTTAAAGAGAGTGGGTTGCTGGTACTGACAATATTGGAGAGGTTATAATTGGGGGAATCTGATGTAAATTTTTTCGCCGGTAAAGAAGGGGGTTGCTAAAGATTAAATCCAGGCATGACTGTGAAGAATTTTTGATTTGTTTGAAGTCTTATTCATATTAAAGCAGATGTTAGTTATCCTTTTAAACGTGATTAAACATCTCCCAAATGCAGTACTAAAACCTGAATTTATATAAGGGTTCTTGTTATTGTTCAGCTTGCACTTATATTTAATATAGCTACCAAAGCACCAAGAGTTGTTGCTGGGAAGAGTCCAAGCATAATTTGAGTGAAGATTGATGTTGGTTAAAACTGAAGCACTGCAGTTAATCCTGGTTATGTAGCAGGAAAAGGACACAAAGAACCCTTAGTTTTGTCTGAAGTATTAAAAAATTCTCTAAATGTATAAATCTATATTTTGCTTTTAATTAGTAGAACTTGTTGGCTGTTTCTATTACCAGAGTTATGAAAATATAGTGATTTTAAGGAGAGAACAATGAGCAAGACTAAACGATCTCATCTGAATCTTTTAAAAAATGGAGACATGTCATTGACTTCGAAGGGGTACATGAAAGAAAGAACTGGGTTCATATTGCCATACTCTTTGAAGATGGACGGATAGTTGTTCAATTAAAAGACTTTCAGGCCTGCTGGAGACTCCTGTTCGTGTTTGTGCTATGAAGACCATAGTCTCACTCTCTTGTCTTCTTCCACTTGTAAGACATGGATAGGAATGTAAAGTTATTGCTAATTTATAGAATCTGTATTAAAGACTGGAATTATACCATTAGAGAGAAATCTGTTACGTTCATTCGTGATCTGGGACTGAACTCAGGACTTTGTGCACACGAGGCAAGCAGCACAAAGCCAGCACTCTGCTGCTTAGTTGCAACCTCAGACTTTTTTTTTTCAAAAATAAGAATTTGAGAGTCTGCCTCAGTTGACCAGACTACTCTTGAGTCTTCCTACTTCAGCGTTATCCGTAGCACATTTTTTCTTTATACAGCCGAAGGTGTATAAACCAGAGGTGTATCAACTTACTATTATTTCACTATATTGTTTAAATTATGCTTGTAAGGCCAAAACTAACAAAAAGTAACAAGAAAACTAAAAACGTTATCTCATGGATGATTTTAGTTATCTCCTGGGTAATTACTTGGAATTCAACATTTTTTTTTGTTAATTCCAACACAAGTGTACATTTATGTACTGTCACCATCAATTGCCTTTGGTCTATACAAATGCAAGTGCTCATTCACATAGTAGCAACAATAGTTTCTGTTGGGTGCTTTACTGTTCTTAATCTTTCTTTTTCAAACTGTCCCCCTGTTGATTTGCAGCACATCTATTGCCTGGTTATCTTTATGGCATTGTTTCTTCCTCCATAGCCATCCTTTTGTTCTTTATCCCTTCATGCTGGTATTCTACACATTAAAAAAAAGACACACACACACACACACAAAAAACACCCCCAAACCCAAAATCTGATTTTCATTTCACCCACTCTACCTATATACTATAAGATTCCAATCTGTCTTTCCAATCCAAATTGCTCTTGAGTTTCAGATTCATATATCTAAGAGCAAGAAACATCCCTTTTTTCTTCAACCTGTTTAAAATGAATCTTGTAATCTTTACTCTCAGATATTCCTCTAATATTTTTATATCACCATTAATATCTTTAAATTATTCTTAGAGTAGACAAAAAACTTTCTTCATAGTACCTGTTTAAATCATTTAGAATTGATCAAACTTATTATAATTGTTTTTTAAATGTTTTTCCTGGGTTTGGTCTCACGGTCTTCCAAAGCATCCCTATGCAATACTGGTACTGATTTTCAAATGCACAATTGAAAGGGATCATGGCTTACTCCTTTAGAACCTTTAACAGTTCCTTATTATCCATATGATCAAGTTGTTCAGACTTCTCAGTGACCCAAAGGCTTACCTACATTTGGTTTCCACATTTCTATCTTGTATTTTTTTTACACCCACCTTCCTTCCACCCCAAATCATACCAACCTGCTTACAGTTCCAGGATTTCTTGTTCTCATGATTCTGTACATGCTGTTCTTTGTCGGGGTTCTTTTCTTTCTTCTCATACACTTGGGAAGCCTTTATTTATTCTTCAGTCATCAGGCTAGCATCTCCTCCTCTGAGAACTCCTCTTTGTTCCACACTGTACTTGCTAAGAACTCCGAGCATTTCACACTACACTGCAGTTGTTTACATAGTTTCCCTTCTACTAAACTAAGGGAAGCGGCTGCCATTTGTTTGAATGTATTTGTAACTTTAGTCTCTAAATAGTGCCTGGTACATGCTAAATGAATGAAGAAGCTTCTGAGAAACATAAATATTTTCTTGTCTTCAGGATGTTTGTTATTATAGATGAAATGGGTTGTTAATACCATTTTTTTCTCTTTGTAATCATGAATAGGCCCCACATCAACTACTTTCTGTAGTATGTTTCTGTAGGACTACAAGAATAGGCTAAAAAATACATAGTTATTCCACAGAAAGTAATACATTAATTCTACAATTTTAGTAACTGGGGCCCTAAAATCCTGTATCATTTGCTTTGTAATGAATGAGGGTTGTTAATAGCTATACGATAACGGGCTTGGGAAAACAAAGACATAGAATGAAATTAAGTTGAAAATAGGCCTTGAGAAAGAGTTGAACAAGTGGTGAGATCTAGATATATTTTGGGTAAAACTCAGAATTAACAGGATTATGGGAAGTCCTGAAAGGATATGGGAGGTAAGGAGCAGGGTAGATGTAAGAAAAATAAACACACGTGTGCACGTACGCGTGGACACACACACATAAACACACACACCATCTGTTAATTGTTGATGTGTCATTTGATTTAATACATAATAAAAACTCTAAGAGCTGGATATAGGCAGTTTGTAGATGAGGTGGCTAACAAGAGACACCAATAGAGTAGGCTGACAGGGAAGGTTCTTCATTCACGTCCCACTGCTCTCCCTTTCCAGTCAGCTCCCAGAGCTGCTGTGCTGCTGCTCACAGCTTCGTCACCCACATACAAATACAGTGTTTGCTTCTGTTTGCAATGGCCATGTATAGGTGCTTCAATTAACAGTTCAGAGTAATACAATTACAATTTCATTTTCAGTTCAACCCTATTAAATCCATAAAACAATAGTTCACATTTATTGATGATGCTAGTTAATGCATCAGACGGTTTCTCTTGAGGTTCTCTTGTAAAATCAACATGAATAAATTTTAAATAGGTTTAGAAGAACAAGCTGACTCCCAAGTTTTTCTCGGTGTGCTCCACTGCAGGCTCTGTTTGGAATCCAGAAAGGACTGCTGTCTTGTGTAAAGGCATTTTGCTCTTGCCGCTTCCTGGAGATTGCTCTGCCTGGCAGCTTGTCACTCTTCTGGGCAGGTATCCAGCTTGCGGTAGTGAGGTGGTTTTGTGGCAGAACTCCACAATTAAGCACAAGTTCAGTGTCAACGGTAGGCTGCCACCATCGTGGCTGTGATCCTTCAGATCTGCTGGTGTAGCCGGAGTTGAAGGAACTACTGCTTGTCCAAGGAGGGAGCAGGAAAGCTTGGAAAGAGTCTGCATGCAGGCTGTGTCTTGTTCAAGACTGAGCTTTTAGGTGTAAAACAGCAACAACAAAATCCAAAAAAATTCAGATTAATAGCTAGAGATTTAAGACCTTTAACAGTTATTATATTTTTAAAACTCATAGCAGTGAATTTCTGGCATATATATATATATTTGTTGTTCTACAAATTAGAATGTAAAAAGGAAAAAATTTCAAGTATTAGAATGTAGTCTTTTAAAGCAAAAGAAATCTAGGCATTATCACTTGAATTAAATTTTAAAAATCACTTACATTTCTTGTAAGAATTTAGTTCATATTATAATTTAAGTCAAATGTAAGTATTTTTTGTAAACTTAAGAAAAGTGTCCAGTTTTTAATTTTGTGAAAATGAATGTTATATTATAAAAATATGGAAAATCTTGTTTTCTGTTAAATCTTTTAAGGGATTTCTATTAAAATTCTTTAATGAAACAAAAAATTCAGAGAACATATAACTGAAAGCTGATCTGTAAATCTGTAAAAATTGCTTTGAGAAATGTAAAATGTCTGATCCTTGCAACAGGATATGACTGTGTTGCTCAGGAGACGGAGCTCTTCTGAATAAGAGAATTTCCATACCTGAAGAGTATATTTTATAGGTATCCAGGTCAATATATTGGGACAACACAAATATTTAATAAATAGGAGTGATAACTCCAGTTCCATGTTGCATAGCATCACCTCTAGACCCCCTTATACCTAATACATCCTAATTTTTGCTTGTTTTTGCTTTTTGGCCACCACGTACTTTGTAGGCACAGGGTGTTTGGAGTTAGCTGAAAACACTAGGGTGCACGAGTACAGAATTTTGTACTTGTTTTCCTTCCCAGATTCTCTTTTCTTCTTACTTTACTTAGGTAACTTCTGTTTGCCTTTCAGTACTGACCCAGATGTGACTTCCTTCACTGCCCCCAGACCCTTCCTCCTCACATGCTGGTCACATGACAGTCTAGGCAGATGCTCTTGCTCTAGCCTTCCTGAGAGCAAAGAGCCTAGTTCAGCTCTTCATAAGCTATTCTATTCCTGATCTTTAGCAATTATTTCTACTCCTCTATGTTCCACTAGACTATGGATCATTATCATTACACTATCTTTGTTATCAGGGATCAGACACTTAATAAATGATTGCATCTATCTAAGATGGGATAGTAAATGTTTGTGGAGAAGAATATTACAGAGAAAGTGAAAGTGAGGGAATCAAAGTATAGAGATGATAAAAAAGAAAGTATCATAGAGAAGGAAGGATAGTGGATAGTGAGACATGAGACAGATACACAGTGGGGGCATTCTGACAAGAATAATTTTTCTTTAATAGTTATCAATACTTGTAGTTGTTGTTGCTTTTGAAACAGGGTTTATCTGTACACAAGGCTGGCCTCTAACTCACAGAGATCTGCCTGCCTCTGCCTCCCAAGTGCAGGGATTAAAGGCTTGTGCCAGTACCACTGCCCAGCTATAGCCAAATCTTTATGTGATATGCTGTACTTTTTAATAGTTTATGTGTATACACCCTATTTCCTAGAGACAGCTGTAACTTTGTAGAAGCTCTGAAGAATGGTTTATGGTTTTTATGGGTTTTTTTTTCTACAGTAAAGTAAGTATTCTGCAAAGAGATACTTGGTGAATTAAGAGTAAGGGGCTGGGAACATAGATAAAGTGCTTGCTGCACAAGGACCAGTTTAGATTCTTACCACCCATTTAAATGTCCAGTAGGCCTGGTATCCCACCTGTAATTCTAGCACTAGGAAACTGGAAATGCCATCCTCAGAGCAAGCTGGCTAGAAGACTAGAATTGGGGAACTCTGGCTTCAGCTAGCTAGAGATCCTCCCTCAGTGAATAAGGTGGTAAATCTTGGGCCTCTGCATGCATACAGATATACCTCCTCTACCCATTGTATACCCCACCCACGCATACACATATGGATACCGCATACACAGACACATTGAAAAACAAAGGAATAAGTAAAAGGCAGACTCCATTCTGAGAAAGGTACTAGTTAGAAGGAAAGATTGTTAACATTTGGGCTACAGAGTTACTTGCATTTTCAAAGCAAAATGATCTTTTCTATACTGGAGAAACATTCGTTTTTATTTTTTTCAGTCTGTTTTTTTTTCAGTTTAAGTCAGTAAATTCTCTCACTTTTAAGTCAGTTAATTCTCTCACTTTTTCAAAAATCTTACAAGGTTCGCATGCACCTTAAGGGAAAATATTAATATTAGAAATTTGGAACCTCAATGACACTGGTTATTTATTCCTGAAGGTTTCTTTGATACTTAAGATATGCCAGATTGCTTTCTATCTTTTTTCCTACAAAGTCTGGGTTGCATTTTATTGAATTCTGTGAAGTTATGTTTAGGAAGAACATTCGGGATTTTTATTTTTTTTAAAAAAATCTTTCCAAGTTCAGTTCAATTAACATTCCTTTTTCAGGGAGACTATTTCAGAGGTTTTAACCTTTTTTTTTTTTCCAACCAAGGGTTCCACAGATGGATTTGGCTCAGAATAGGAAATGCTAGAGACCCACTGAGTGGTTTGAATATTTTTATTTAAAAAAGAGCAGCCTAAGGCTGGGCATGCTGACAAGTGCCTTTAATCCCAGCACTTGGGAGGCAGAGGTAGGTGTGTCACTGTGAGTTCAAGGCCAGAACAACCAGGGCTCAGTAGAGAGATTCTGTCTCAACAAACAAACACACACCAAAACAAAATGAAAACACCTATCATTTGCATAATAGGTCATGGTTGAAAGTGATAGCATAGAGAGGGAACAGTATTACACGTCTTTTAAAGAACTGGTAAAGATTATTATCTTTTCAAGGCCTCTTAGTAAATATTTCATAATTTCTCTACCTCCATCTTTCTCTCCTTATCTCCTCTGTTTTCTCATCCCTCCCACCCTCCCCTTTCTTTTGGTGTTTTGAGTGAAGGCCCAGATTACCCTTGAACTCATGATCCTCCTGCCTCAGCCTCCTGAGTGTTGGGATAACAGTCATGTGCCACCATGCCTGGCTTCTCTTAGCTGTCAGAACCTGAGGAGTTGTCTGATTATGTAACTTTTGTCTAACAATAAGATGAGATGCAAAGGTCTTATTCAACTTCCTATCCAATTCTTTTCTACTTATATTCCATAATTATAATAATCACCATAGGTGCAGGAGTCAAGATTCATTGAAAACAGTTTGATTTTGGAAAGGAATTCCTGGAATTATTGCTTTACAAAGGGATTGTTTTACTTTTGGGTTTTAGAGTTAGGAAATGCTCCTATCAAAAACAACAGTTGAAAATACAAGCCACAAGGATAGGGCATTAGTTACTAGAATATAGAGTAGAAGGAAAACTGGTTGAGATCACACCTGAGAACTCTTTTGGCTTCACTAAAAAGCATTTTTGGTGCATCAATGACCAGTTCCAGAGATTTCATCAGATGTAGAAGGCATTCTAACAGCTGGGCAGACCCCTAGTGCTGGAATTTCTCAAAAGGAACTTGTAAGGAAACATAGGTTGTAGGCAGGTAACATCTGCCAATGGTAAAAGTGTCCTTAGGCACTAAACTAATTTTTAGGGCCAGTTCTAGGCTCTGAGAATGAAAAGATCAGGACAGGGTTCCTCCAGAGTTAGTGGATGCATTGGTGGTTTATTGGATTTGGTATACCTTTAAGGGATATAGAACAAAATTCTCACCCTTTATATACATATGGCGACTCTGGGTATTACTAGAAAAATATAATGCGTAAGGGGTTGCATTGCTTCAGAATGACTAAGGAGATGAGTGGTAAGCACCAGGATTCCATGTTGTGGATCAACAAACTGAAAAGTGAAGATATCCACTTGAAAGTGCAGAGATAGGGATCAAGCTCAACTCAGGCAAAACAAGAATAGAGAGAGCTAAGAGAAATTATATATGTCTCTCTATATATATATATCTCAGGATGAGAACTAAGGAAATCTATTAGTTGTTTAAGTTTGGCAGTAGAATAATTAATTTGCCCTCTAAGAAATGCAGCTTAGTAATCTTTGACAAAGTCTATAAATAGAGAAGGGAGCTATTATAAACACAGTTAGCTCATTCTTTTTGTTAAGTAAACTTCTGATGGTCTTGTCACAATCCTTACATTTTATTTTAGAATCGTCAGGTACCGGGTTGGTGTATAGAGGGGTATGCTTCATCCATTGGTTATTAATAAAGTCGGAGTTTAAGACCTACAAAGATCTTGATGGCAGCTAAAAGATGTTTAAAGAACTGCAAAATAAAACAGTTTTGTGAAAGTGGCTATGAATTCTATTTCCAGGCAACAGTCCTTTGTACAAACACCTTCATTTTTATTTATCAACACTGAAAGTTTGGGTGGCACAAATAATTCAAAGGTTGGTTGTATTAATTTGAAAGGTGAATCCTAAAGATGTCTCTATGGTTTTGGAATGTTGTCATGTAGCTTTTAAAAACAAGATTTTAAGTTATCTAAGGGCAATCTACGCATCTCTCTTAGGATCCTTTCTACCTAGCTTCTTTGGGGCTGTAGATTGTAGCCCTGGAAAGGGGAAATAGATGAGATCTCCTGGGTAAACTGTGAGGGGGAGAGGAGTGGAGGATAGGAACATGAGGTATTGGGATGTCCGAGTTGGGGGAGGGACAGAGAAGGAAAGCAACCAATGAAAGAGATATCTTGATAGAGGAAGCCATTATGGGGTTAGGGAGAAACCTGGTGCCAGGGAAACACCCACAAGGATGACCCCAGGTAAGACTCCTAGCAATAGATGAAAGGGTGCTTAAACTAGTCTCCCTTGTAATCAGACTGGTGACTACCCTAATTGTCCTCATAGAACCTTCATCCAGTAACTAATGGAAGCAGATGCAGAGACAAACACTGGGCGAAACTCTGGGACACCAACTGAAGAAAGGGAGGAGAGATTATATGAGCAAGAGGGGTTAAGGCCATGATGGGGCAACCCACGGAGACAGCTGACCCTAGCTAATGGGAGCTCATAGACTCTAAACTGATAGTTAGGGAGCCTAGTCTGCATGGGACCAACCTAGGCCCTCTGCATGTGAATGATAGTTGGGTAGCTTGGTCCGTTGGTGGGGCCTCTAGCAGTGGGAGCAGGATTTGTTCCTGGAGCATGAACTGGCATTTTGGAACCTATTCTCTATGGTGGGATGTCTCACTCAGCCTCGATGCAGGGGGAAGAGCTTGTTCCTGCCTCAACTTGATATGCCAGGCTTTGTTGATTCCCATGGGAGTCAATGTTTTCTGAGTGGATGGGGTGGGGGAGGGCTGAGAAAGAAGGTTGGGAGGAAATAGGAGGAGAGGAGGCAGGGGAAACTGTGGTTGATATGTAAAATAAATAAAAAATTCATAAAAAGTCACCTAAGTTAAATTGCTTCTTTTTACAATGGAGCAGAATGAGTTTTTTGAAAGCCATGACTTGTTTGCTATCAGGGTATGAACAGCTGGAACCCAACTCAAGAAACAGCATCTAGTCCACTACTGTTTTCATTACCATGAATGTGTATTCTATCTCAGATGATAAGCTCAGATTTAAAAATAACAATACAATAATTTTAATCTAAACCTGTTTAATAATTTATTACTTTAGAAAAATTACCTAAAATGGGTATTTTAGTAATGTTTTGTCATGCCCTTCTACACAAGCTTTAAATATATCTAGTTACTCTTCAACGGATTGTGTGTGTGTGAGAGAGAGTGAGAGAGAGAGAGAGAGAGAGAGGAATCCTATGTACAGGATTTAAAACACAAATTTGCTGAGTTTAGCTAAAATGAGCCCCCACCTTCATTTGTTCAGCAGGAAAAGACACAATGATTTTTATCATTATGACATTAGTGTAACTACTGAACACTCTATTAAGTATTTTCCTCTATTCAATATATAGAAAAGCCAAGGAAATTCTGCTCTTTTCCCACAATTGTCAAACTCTGGTGTTAATCCGTCACTGATTTCTATTATATATCTGAACTATGACCATATATGAAAATGGTTTGCTTTAGGTCATGGCTGTGGGCTGAGTGAGATTAATTGGGGGAAAATAGGCCTGTTTGTGGGATTTACCACACAGTAAGGTTTCTCATCTCCCTGGAAAAAAGTGGAATTAGCTTTTTGAGAAAAGCAGGCCTGTTGTGAGGTTGAAGGGAGAGTTTCGGTGGAGGGAAACAGTTCACAGTCTCTAAGGCAGTTATGCCTGGTTGGATTCCAGAGCAGTCTCTTTGGTCCAGCAAAGTTCTTTTCAACCACTTTTAAGTCTGTCTTCCCCACTTGAGTCTTTCCCAGCGTCGCCCGTTCCACTGGTCCTTCACAGATGGCATCTTATTTGCCTTCTTTCAAGGTCAGCCCATTCACATTAACAGTGGTCTTAGGACTATGGGGCTACCTCCCGCCCCCACCCCCCAACACACCATTGCACACAAACAGGCTCTTAGTTGGGAAGAACTTTTGGGACAGCAAGTCTACGCTGTGGTGGGATGGAGGGTGTGAAGCTGCGCATGTGTGGCAAGGATGCCAAGCACAGGACTGGCTATCAGTTCAGCCTCATGGAAAGGGCCACTCAGCGAGACACGCTGGCTGTCAGAGCGCTCTCTCCGCCGCCCTCCCCTCTTGAGCCCCTGAAGGGATCCTAGGCCTGCGCAGGGCCCTGGAGTCCAGGTGTAACAGCCGGAGTTTCTCCATCCTGGCTCGGCGTTGGCCGACCTCCCCCTTCACACCTCCATCCAGATGGTCCCGAGGCACGCCATGACTCCACTCCCGCCTCGGGGTCCGGCTCCCCGAGCCCTCGCGGGGACCTGACTGACTGTGCCAGCGCCTGGGACTGAGCTCGGGGTCTCGGGACTGCAGTCAGGGTGGCGTGGGACCCGCGCTCCCCGAGGGGGTCCCGGTCTCTCAGCCTGACGCAGGGACGGGGACAGGGCTTCACGGGAGCGAC
>LOEQ01000352.1:83204-117800 GCA_001685075.1 Bramus lutescens | reverse complement strand
GAGAAAGTGCCCGTGATCAGACCCCGGAGGAGGTCGAGCTGCGTGTCCCTGGGAGAAAGCGCCGCCGGTTACTATGGCAGTGGCAAGATGTTCAGGAGACCATCGTTGCCCTGCATTTCCCGGGAACAGGTAGGGATGGGGGGCGAGCCGGGGCTGCCGGGAGGGGGAGCGCGGGGGGACTGGAGAAGCGCGCTGGCTCTCGGAAAGCCGGGGACAGAAAGCGCTGACCCCCAGTACAGGGGGCCCTGGAAGAGCCGAAGCCGGGGTCTTTTTATCAGGGAGAGGAGCGGATCAGTGCGTTCTCGGGCTTGACTTCCGCAGGTAGAGGGGGAGTTTTCCTGACCAAGGTGACTGCCTTGAGGTTTCCGAGGCGGACTGCTGCCGCTTCGGACGTGGCTAAGCTCTTGCACATGGCATTTTGGTGCTATTGGTCTGCTTGCTATCGCAGTGAGGCTGCCTGCCAGAGGTGGTGAGCAGACTTCAGGAGGAGAGTATGTGCAGACTTGTCACAGTGCGGGGCTGGTCAGGAATGGTGATGACCGAGAGAACAGATGAGTGTTCCTTTAGTTAAAAGAACAGAAGAGTTTTGGAATTGAGATTAGATGAATAGGCAGTAGAACATAGTAATACAATTTTGAAATGGACTTGTGTATTTCTTACATAATTAGGAGAGAAGATTTTAGCAATTTAACCTTTAAACTTAGTAATGTGTGGAAAGATGCCCGAGACATTTTCTCCCCAACCCCATAGGCTTTCATTTTTTTTAAAGGAATTGGAATCACCACGAGGGAATGAACTTGTATCTCTATAGCGTTGGGGAATGCACATACGACGCCAAGAGTATAGCCACTCTTATAGAACACTTACCTAGTGCCAATACTTTCTCTTCATTGTTTCCGATCTTCCCAAGGACTGTCTTTGGTTGTGTGACATTTAACGTTAGTTTAGACAGGTGTGTTTTCAGAGGGAAGGAAGATTCAGGGTCACAGAAGTGGCAGCCTTAGGGTCTGGTGAGATTTTGCACTTCTGGGAGGTGTGTTCTGTGCAACTAAGAGGGCACCCGTAGGAGCTGTCTGGAGGAATGTATATCCTTAGCTGTCAGATTTTGCTGAGTAGTGATATTTTTCATACTGTGACCCAGTAGACGGGAAACAAACGTGTCTTGTACTTTACACGTTTGAGGCACTGGTCTCTTTGTCTTCTCTTCAAAATAATCTATGAGCCACTACATTGATTTTATGGCCTGCCGAACACTGGTCTATGTATAGTATGTAGTGTTTTCATTTGACATTTTTCTGTTGCTCCTTGCTTTTTTTTTCTTCTTTGATACAGAGCCTTGCTGTGTTCTTGACTGGCTCTCCTAAGAGGGCCTTGAACTGGAGGACCCTCCTGCCTCCTACTCCTGAATGTATACTTTGCTTGGCTTTGAGCACTCTTTGCTCTGTTATTATTTGGCCAGATGCTAGGGGAAAAAACCAGATACACCTTTTTGTCGTCTACATTTACTATTAGCAGTAATAGACAATGTGTAGAAAAATGTTTATCAAGTGAAAACTTGTTAGAAGACTAGCTGTCTTTCTGATGGTGTCAGCTATTTTCATAGATTGGAATACATTTGATTTTTATGTGACTAGATTGCATTTTTAACTTTTGAAAAGCCCTTTAGCATAGTTTCACCACTTTTGTAGAGAGATTTTAGGAAAACACAATTTAAATATTTTGGTTGTAATTTGTTGGTAAGTTATAAGCTGTTAGGTCTGTTCTTTTGTAAATTGAAAAATTCTAGTCTTTTCCCTGTCTGGTTCCTTTGCTATCAAAGCAACTCCCCCCTCCCTTAAGAGCAGTATTATTCCAGATAATATCACTTATTATTTGTATTAGAAGAAAATACAGTTTGTGTTTGTAAAGACAACGTATTTTATTAGAGTAGAAAACCCTTACCCAGATTCTGGTCTTCAGTACAAACATTTTGAGCGACTTAAAGTGTATGCTAATAGTTGAGAGGCTTATCTTTGGGTACTTACTGTTTAGTACTCTGAGTAATACTATTCGGGCATTTCAAAATAAGGGTATTTTTAGTCTTGCAAAGATTACAATACAAGAATCTTTATGCTGTTGAAGTTTAACATAGAGGACTTGTGTATTTGTCTGTGTTTTCTGTGTTTTATGATGGAAAGTTAAGACATCAGTTCTTTTATGGAAATAGAAGATCAAGTGGTTTTCTAATTGCTCAAGTGTTGTATATGATGATTGTGAAAATATTTTTCTGGCTTCAGAAAGTGACAAATAAGAATTTAGGTGAAACTTGATGCAAGAGAAAATGATTTGGATTCACAGGCAGAGGTTCAAGGATCAAATCTTGGCATTCCTGTTTAAATTTGGAGACATCAGTGAACTTCTCTGTGTCTGTGTACCGGTAGATGAATTCTATAGTATTTTCTAATTCTAAATTATTTTCATTCAGTGGTTTCATGCTTTCAGTAGTATATAAATTAAAGTATATGGAGTCACAGATAAATAATTTTTAAAAGTTTTATTTTAATATTGAAGATTGTTACTGCTATATATTTTTCAAGGTATGATTGGGGAAAAATGAACAACAAAACTATTTTTTAGAGAGAACTTTCTTTTAAAAAAGTGAATTCTTTATCTTTCAAAATTGCTTTGAATGAGGCCTCATGGTTAGAAAAGAGGACTCATGGCTTTTTACTTTTCAGAAATTCTTGTTTCTACTAATTTCTGATGAGGGATGTTTTACTAATGAGCATTTGTTTAGTGATGGCTCTTTTCTTCGAAATGATAAAGAAGTTCCTTAATGATATGTGCAGGGATGAAAATGTATATGTGGGAAGAGGCAGGAATGAAGGGTGGCCCTTGTCCCTTTGAACTGCCCAAAGGATGACAAAACAACGGGTGAGAAGCCATAGCTGTCACAGGCTCAGCAGATGGAACTGTAGACTATAAGGTCATTTAGGCTCTGTTTTGCTCATGCATCACCATGTTTTATGCCATTGTGACATTTTGCACAACTTTCATAGTTTTAGAAAGAGTGTTTTCTGTTAATTAAACATATTTATATTCTGAAAAAGTAAATTCCTGTGATAAAATTGTTGAAATATTTTCTAGAATTTAAATGTCTTAATTAACATCTTTGAAAACACTTGAAAAATGCAAAGCAACACAAATGTTTTTATTTACATGAGAATAGAGTTAGTAATATTTGACTTGACTTTTTGAATGTTATGTCAGTTAAGATGCTGAAAATAATGGCATGACTGTAAAATATTTATGTTATATTCATATTATTAAAATACAGTGTATATGTCAATTCTTAGTTAAGGTCCTCTTTTAGAAACATGCTTAGGAATTTAACATTAAAATCTAATTATTATTTTAATTAATCTAATTAAAATCTGACTGTAGTCTCTGGAGGGTTAATAGAAGCAATAAATTTACAGTATGCCAAGAGTAGGCTGAAACTAAGAGGAAGTTTAAAAAAGTCAGTTGCCTATATGATAGCTATGACAGGAATTGAACTATATTTCTGTTCCATTTCAGTGATATATTTTAGAGTGTGGTGGCCAGCTTTGCAGCATTGTCATTGAATGTGTGATTTTTTTTTAAAATGTGAGGTTTAGAAAAACGAGAAAGTTAGTGTGTAAGATATTTTTCTATACCTAAAATGTCAAGTGCTTTCTAAATGGTTAGGTAAATATTTAAAGATCCTGTGGCCTTAATGCTCATAAATATTCTTTAAAGTGCCAATTTTATTTGAAAAAAGTGTGCATATGTAATGTGAAAACTTAAAAAAGATTTTAAAGTGTGATTATTTAATGTCCTCAATAATTTGCAAGGTGTAACCCACTCTAAGTTTCTTTAATAATATTGTAAAAGTTTAGAAGTTTATTTCATAGCCTCAGTGAGCCTTTTAGTTTGTGCCCGCATTTGTTAGTAACAACAGCCTACATAACAGTTTTCTCCTCTTGTTTCTGTTGGGTGTGTGCTGCCACCAGGTCTCTTTCAAGAATAGAGATTTGGCTAGGTTCCTCTTACTCTTAAAAAAACCTCAATGGCTTTTTATTATACACAAGCTAAAGTTCATGCCATTGACCATTGCTTGCAAGGAACTTCATAACCTGCTTTAGTTTATTATTATGAATTTATTACTCATTTTTATTTTAGGATTTGTGGATCACCATCCCAGTGTTCATATTAGTTCTAGCTATTTGAAACTTGCTTATTATTAGTGAGCTTGTTATAGATTTTTTTTCCTTTTGATCTTTCCTAATAGTCAAGCTCTCCTTTAGTGAATAAATAGGATTAAGATATTTGGACAGATAGTACCTAATATGTAAGTGGAGAATAAATCTGTACGGTTGCAGAACTGACCATATCTAAGAATACAAGTTGATTGTGTGGTAAAATATTTTTAATTATATTGGATAGTAACATTTCTGTAACATGTTTTTATATACTGAGTGAAAAGCACCCACAAGTAAAGCTGTGAAGTTTATTTTCGCTGTCCTTAGGCTGACTTCTCCAGTGATGGGGCTCATCTCTTGTTCTCTTTCCCTTTTTCCTTTAATTTACCAGGTCAGCCTATTTCGCTAGCACAGTCTCCAGGCTTACTATGTCCCCTTTAAAGAGAGTTTCCATATGCTGAAAAGCTTACTTGAGCGTAAATGTTTGTGTAGATGATACTGGAGAAATTTAGAGTTTAATTGAAATCTCATTACAAAGAAGGGGAAGAAATTGAACCTCAGAAGAATGAGAAGATTGACTCCAGTTTATGATTTAAGACACTGTGAGAGTGAGGCCTAGAGCCTAGATATTGACATCTAGTCCACCTATACTTTGCACAAAGAGCCCATGTGCCTGCCTGCACCGTAGTGTTCCTAAACTGTTTCTAATTTTCTAGGTATTTTCAGTTATGTGATAAAGAGCAATGTTCTTAGTTAGTTACAGGAAATAATGGGAGCGACAGGGGAGGAGATTCAGGAGGGTGTCTTGAAAACCAGAGTCCATAATAATCGTCTTGAAGATGAACTTTACATGCTATGTACCTGACTTGTCAGTGTGTGGCTAGTCTTAAACTCCAGTGCCGTCCCAGCCAGCCTGATAATCTCAGAGAGGAGAGTGGAGAGAGGGTAGGGAACAGAAGTGAGCTGACAGAGGCCTGCTGGACCAGGGTGCCTGCATAGCTGAGCAAAACTATGGGGAGCTGGATTCTGTCTGTGGGTACTTCTCGACAGTTTATATCCTTGAGCTGCTGTTCACTGTGTTATTTACAAGCATACCTAGGGTTACGAAGGTGTTTGTTTGAAGCCTGTTATTCTTATAGACCTACCAAAAGTCAGAAAGCATATCTTCCAGTGTTGTTGTTTTCTTCTGCAGCCTAGAACTTTCTTATCAGCACTGAATTTTCTAGGAGGTATTCCATCTTTATAGGTTTCTTTTCTTGATCACTTACAATATATGTTTGACTAGTTGTTCATGACATGTGTTTCATTTTAAATGTATTTAATTATAATTGAAATTTTAATGAGAAAGAATTCTATATACCTTTATATTTTACAGAATTTAGAGGAAATAAACAGGTAACATGGTCACTGCTTGCTTCCTTTTAAAGCCCTTTCTTCCCCATCTTCACTCATCACATCCTTCTTTCTCAGGCATTATCTTCACTCTGTTCACTTCCTTGCTTATCTTGTAACCGTCTATGAATGTGTACTTAAATAATATCTGTAATCTTGCTTGCTCTTTAACTTTATATAAAATAGAAATATAGTGCATACATCCATCTATAACTTTACATTTTGCTTGACAATTTCTAAGATAGATTTATGTTGAAATAGATAGTTGTAGTTTATTTTTCAGTGTTGTGTATTATTTCATTGCCAGAACATAGTAAATTTACTTACCCTTTTCATTACTTGTAGACCCTTGGGTATTTTTCAGTTTTTTCTTTTGCTATTATGAAAATTCTTGTTATTATCTCCTGTTAGAAGTGTGTGTGTAGAAGTAGAATTGTTAGGTTGCAAGATGTGTTCATATTCACCTTTAATGTCTATAAGCAGAGTAAATAGTACTCTAAAGATGTCTGTGTTCTAATTCCTTGAGTTTGTATGTTACCTTATATACATATGGAGGGACTTTACAGTTGAGATCAGGTTAAGGATTTTGAAATGGGGAGATGATCTAGGATTATCTGCTGGGCCTGGTGTCACACAGGTCCTTTAAAAGGAGAATGTAGGCAGACTTTTCTTTCCTGCCTGCTAGTTCCCAAATAACCAACACAAAGACTCAGTATTAATAAATAATAAGTACTTGGCCAATAGCTCAGGCTTGTTACTACCTAACTCTTAACATTTAAATTAGTCCATATTTCTTATCTATTCTTTGTGACATTGCTTGGTACCTTTTCTCAGTACAGCATGCCCATCTTGCTTCTCTCTGTGTCTGCTCACAGACCCGACTCCGCCCTTCTTACTCCCAGCATTCTCAGTTTGACTCTCCTGCCTAACCTTATCCTATTCAGTTTATTAAACCAATCAGAGTAACACATATTCACAGTGCACAGAAGGAGAAGAGAGAAGCAAGAGGGCAGAGAAGGCAATGGGGCAGTGGGAATGGGGCTGGAGTAAGGCAGTGTTAGGCTTCAATTAGTCTGCTAGTTTGAACTCTGCTGGTTCTGTTATTATAAGGATCGTGAGCCAAGGAAAGCTAGCCAGGAAAGAAGCAGGAAAAGACAAAGGGCAGATTTCTTCAGAAAGTAGTGAATCCCTGCCAACCCCTCCACTTAGGTCAGTGAGACCTGTGTCGGTCATATTCTGTCCTGTAGAGCTGTGGTACATTTGCCTCATGTGTGTCTTTAAGTTTGTTTCGTTACTGATGTACTAGATTGCTAGAGCTGTAGCAAGAAAGTACCACAAGCTGGTGACTTGAAGACTTTAAATAGCCTTACATTTCTGGAGGCTAGAAGATCAAGATCAAGGTGCCCCCAGGCTTGGTTCCTTCTGAAGACTTCTGTAACATTTTTATGACTTGTCATTTTGGATATGCCAAAGATTCTAAAATGGCAAGTACAAAGTATTTCAAGGAGGTCACACAGTAATAATAGAAGATATATAAAGAATTACAATTTGATGTGGCAATTTATGTAATAAAGGTATGAACTAGGTATCACAAGACTGTCATGCAAGAGACAGCCAACCTTATATACAAGTTAGAAAGCCTTCAAGAAGTATGCAACAACTGAACTTAAATTTTAAAGGAAGTTTCTTGATATAATGAAAATAAAAACAAATTAAAATTTTTATCTTTTGTGTTTTTACAAGGAAGTTTAAAAAAATCTCTTGTTATCTCCACTTCATTCTAAATACAAAAATATGTGATTTTTTAAAAATCAACCTAGATTCTGAAAAGTCACTAATCAGTACTAACAACCAAAACAGATACTAAGTTCTCCACCAGAAATACTAACATTAATAGTAAAACATAATTCAGGAAAATTTTACCTAGGTTTAGAAAAGAGATTATTATAGTATGAATGATTGTAAAGTGCTTACCACTCCTGTGAACTAAGTACTGGGCCCTGTTGTGCAGCTGGAAACTGAAGTGATTAATTTCCCCCAATCACTTAACCTTGTATGTAGAAAATACTATAAGGTGCTAAGTACAATTTCTGGTGTAGAACATGTAACACAGATAATAAAAACCCAGAGACAGATACTGGGTTCAACCGGAAGATCAGAAAAGCAAAGCAACCAGGCTCTTACCTCTAAGAAATCCTCAGACTGAAAGAGTTCCTATCTCCTATCTCATTCTGGTTTATATTCCTATTTCTGGCATTAAAGTTGTAGGCCACCACCACCTGGATCTGTTTCTGCATTGATCTTGTGTAACCCAGGGTGTCTTTGAACTCACAGAGATCCATCTGCCTCTGGCTCCCATATCCTGGGATTAAAGGTGTGTGACACCCTCCAGTGGCTTAGTTTCACCTTCTGCTCTTCAGGCAAGCTTTATTTATAAACCATAAATAAAATATCACCATAAGAACATGCTTCTGAGAAATATCCCAGTTCAGGGGCAGGCCAGATAGCTTAGTCAGCAGTGTTGAGGGGACTGGAAAGATAGTTCAGTCAGTAAAGTTCTTGCTGTGCAAACCTGAGTTTGATACCCAGGACCCATTTAAAGAACCTGATTTTGGACATGCATGTTTACAATACCATTGCTACAGAGGTGGAGACAGGAGGATCCGTAGGGTCTTCTGCCTATCTAGTCTGATTGATGAGCTCCAGGGTAATGGAATACCATATAATAAAGGAAGTGGATGGTGTTTTTGAAGATGGCACTAGAGGTTGTCCTGTGGCCTTATAAGCATACACACACGTACCCCTGTAAATATAAACAAGCACACATTAAAAACTCCCCCATTGACACAAACTAGAAGTCAAACATTTAAAAATATCTTTTGTAAAAATCTGTAAAACTGCAGTTGTTGAATTGGTATGATAAGAAAATATTAGGACTGGATGTATAGCTCAGTTGTAGAGCAGTTGCCTTGTATATTTGAACCCCTAGGTTAGCTCTACAGCCCTACCAAAAGCAAAACAAAAACCTTAAGACTTAAGACACCCCCAAATAATCAAAGTAGGAAGCCTGTGAGGTTATCAGACATTGAAGTCAACGTTCACTTGAAGAGTTTCTCCCATCTTCAAAGACCTTAGATATTTACTTCTGTCCTACATACTGTGTTAGAATACAAAGCCTAGGCCTGTTGAAAGGAAGGGAACCAGTAGAAAGCCTTACATAAAGCTACTTCCTTTAAAAGTGCTGCTTGTTCTATGGTAAAGGCACATTAATTAAATATGGCCTTCAAGATTAGATTCCTAGTTTGACTTTGGCATAAGGGAGCCAAGAAGGGTTAAATAAATCTCCCCTGAAGATATTTATATATTATCACAAGAGGGCTTCAATGTGTGTGTGTATGTGTACAAACATATGTTTTACTTTTTAAACCTAACTTGAGGTCGAATTTTATAATCAGTTTTTTATGTGCACAGTTTGTTCACAGTAAGTACATTTGTGTATTGTGTAGACATTAACCACCATTTATATATAGAATGACTCACCTTTCCAAACTGAGCAGTATTCTGTACCTGCTGAACTAATAACTCTTCATTCCACCCCTTCTGCAAGCCCCAGCCACCATCCTTGATGTCTCTTATTTGATTGCTTTAGGAACTTCATATAAATTGTCCTTTTCTTACTGGTTTATTTCACTTATACATGATTTCAGGGTATATGTGTTGCATCATATCTTAGAATATTCTCCCTTTATGTAACTAAATAATATTCTAAATGTATGCCACATTTTTTTAAGTCTGTTCATTTGGTTGCTTCCACCTTGTAGCTCTTGTGAATAATATGATGTTGTAAACATGGATGATTGAATTTCTGCCATCAGTTCTTTAGGGCATATTCCTAGAAGTAGAACTATTGAATTCTGTCTATTGTACTACAAGCGGCTGCCTTATTTTATATTATTTTCCTGTCTTACTTATTTATATTATTATTTAAAAAATTTATTCTTTGAATTGTAGCCAGGCAGCTAGAATAAGAATAGGTTATCTCATGGGGGTAATGATGGGAGTATCAGGAATGTTAGAGGAAGACCAAAGATGCTTTCAAGAATACAGAGGCCTCAAATTGACAGGAACCAAAGAAAATCTTTTTAAAAATTTGTTTTTATTTTATGTGCTTTGGCATTTTGCCTGTATATATGTCTGTGTGAGGGTATCAGATCTCCTGGAGTTACTGTGTATGGGTTGTGAGCTATCGTGGTGCTGGGAGCTGCACCTGGGTCCTCTGGAAGAGCAGACAGTGTTCTTAAGTTATGAGTCCTTTCTCCAGCCCCTGACAAAATCTTGATATAACCTCCTAACTACAATAGTCTATTACTTTATTCTCCAAGTTTATGAAAATTGAAGCTTATGGAATGCATTTGATTTCTTTTTCCTCATTTCTCATTGTACTTCCTGATAAACTATTCATGACCTTCTCTCAACAATACAGTATAAATGTCATCTTTCATTTGCTTGTTTTTTGATATAGAATCCTTGTAGCCTAGCTGGCCTTCAACTTGGTGTGTAGTCAAGGATCATCTTGAATTTCTGGTCATCTTGCCTCTACCCTCTGAGTGCTGGGATTATAGGAAGGCCTATCTTTCTGTGTTTAACAGTATTATGCTTGGAATATATTAAGCATGGAAAATGCCTAGTTTTGTTCTATACAATTTTTTGCTCTAATAGAGTTAAAAATTTTGAAAAATAGGAAATAAAGTACAGTGAGATAACTTGAGGTAGTTTGAATGCCGAGATGCATATAGAAAGCGGAACATAGTAGTGGACAAGGCCTGGACTTGAGGAGGTACAGGTGTGTTGCTTTCGAGTGGGGGCTGTCAGGGAAAGCCTCTCTGAAGAGGTGGTGTTTTAACCGGCACATGAGTGTTGATTAGGAACTGTTATCCTGGGAGGAAGCACTTAACCAGGTAGAAGACTAGCAAGGTAAAGGCCCCATGGTGGGAAATAGCTTGGCATGTTTTGAGGTTAGAAAGAAAATTGAGTGGTAGAAGTGGTAAGAGTGAGTCTTGAAATGCCTTGTAGACCATGTTAGTGTTTACATTTCATTATAATTGGTTCCTAATGAGAAGTCACGAGACATTTTTATGGTATTTATATTTTATAAAGGCTATCCTGGCTTTCTTATGGTCTGTTGATAGAGTAGCTATAGAGGAAGTGAAAAGATAAGAGGTTGTTGTAGTTGTCAAGTGAGAGATAACAGTGACTTGAACTATCTCAGGTAATTTTTCCTATCTCTGTTTACTGATACTTAGATAGAATATTCTTTTAAAAGTTTTTAGTGTTTATAAATATTGTCAAAATATCTTTACCTAGTATTTTAGTTAGGTATGCAACTGCTGTCATTAGATTTGTGGTTTCTTAAGCTTAGGGAAAAAGTCTTAGCCTTTTTCCTCATATATTACTATTAGCATTTCAGGTAGCACACAGTTACTTACCAGTTTGATGTTTGCACTGGTTAGTTTTTATTGTCAACTAGGCAAAACCTGAGAATGGGGAACCTCAAGCAAGGGATCACTTAAATCAGATTGCCTCTTGGCCATATCTGGGGAAATTGCCTTGAATATTGATTGATGTGGCAGAGCCCAGTCCACTATGAACGGTGCCACCCTGGGCAGGTGGACTTGAAACTGCCTAAGAAAGTTAGCAAAGCTCCAGTAAGCAGTCCTCCATAGGCTTTGCTCTGGATTCTTGGCCTGACTTCTTTCAGGACTGTTACTTGGAAGTATAAGATGAAATAAACACTTTCCTCCTCAAGTTGCTTTTGGTTATGGTGTTTATGACAGCAACAGAAAGCAAATTTGAACAGCATTTAATAAACTCCTACTAAATAAATTCATAGAAGTTACTGTTACCTGAACAGAGGGCTTTCTACAGTTAGTACAGATGATATAAATCAGTAGCTACAGTGACCTAAATTTGGTATGGAATAAACCACACTTCATTGTACTTTATATAGAGAATCTATACACACAATATATATCTAAGAAAAACCTACTAATAGCAAGCAAACCAGTTTTTGTAAGAGATGAAACAAATCAGAAAGATTTAGAAAAATGAAACCCAGAGATTGTTTCATTGCTCTGTTGTTATTCAGGCTGGCCTGGTGTAGCAAGAGCCAAACATACAGTGACTCAGATATGGATGCCTGTTTCTCATATGGCAGGTCACACATTAAAGGTGGAAGTTCCTTCATGAGTTCTGGCCTTCTGATGCTTGGTTATCTTTAGGGTCTTATCTTCAAAGACTGCTAGCACTGTAAAGAAAATGATGTTAGTGATTCATACAATTTATTTAGGTCCTATAATTAATTTAAAACTCTTGAAATAGTGGTTAGTTTTTAACTTGTAGAAGAATTTTTCACTAAAATAATTTGAGATATTCAGAATTTTAAGTGCTAAGAAAATATCTACGGGATGCCCCCAAACCCAGAAGTAGGTGGACAGCACAGATTGGAGTTATTGGGTTATTAAATTAAGAAAAAAGAGATTAAGTTAGTAGTACATGGAGGAGGAAAGTGTAGATATGGGAGGAGCTAGGGATGATAGTTGGGGGTGAATATGATCAAAATACATTGTACGAAATTCTCAAAGGATTAATAAAAGCAACTTATTACATAGAGCATCTAGTCTTTTCCAGTGGTGACTAAAACTTAGACAGGAAGGTTAAAATTGAATGACCTTTATATCTATTTAAAGATGTAAAAATGACAGTATCTGCTTAACTTAATTTTGTTACAAATATGCCACGTCTTTATTAAAATGATTTTTAGAGTGGGGATAGGGGATGTCTCAGTGCAATTTTGGACACAGGTTCTGTGACTGGGGCCTATGCCTTAAAATAGCTGACCCTGCCTTAAAAAGGTAGAAAGTGAGGCTCTTCCTGAACATTTTCCTGTGACATGTAGACCTGTGTGCTTACATACTCAAATACAGTAAGTAGGTAGTTAAAAATTAAAAATCCCCAAATGTAAGCTTATTATTTAGTTATGTTGATGTTTTGTAATATGATACTTTTATTAAATCCACCCAAAATATCTCCCAGATATTCTTTTTGCTAGTAGGTATGTAAGTGAATAGGTGGGGCTGAACGATGATGTTTATTAGATTAAGAGGATTAAAGTGCATTTTAACTTGTGTTTTCAACTTGTG
The DNA here is from genome assembly GCA_001685075.1 of Bramus lutescens. Taxonomy (NCBI): domain Eukaryota; kingdom Metazoa; phylum Chordata; class Mammalia; order Rodentia; family Cricetidae; genus Bramus; species Bramus lutescens. The sequence goes on along the minus strand of LOEQ01000352.1, from coordinate 105,007 downwards.
ATGGGTTTACTGGAGAATAACTTCATTGCAAGTCAAAATGTATCTGTACCCAGAAACAGCAGAAGAATATCTGGATAGATCCAAGACTAGATAGAAGTTCCTGAAGGAACTTTCCAACTTGGTTCATAAATTGAACTATGATGATATTAAGGAGCTATGAAAAAAGCTCTGGAATTCCACTTTGTCTACTTTAATTTGTCTAACAAGCATTTATTTTGCCTCTTCTTTCATTGGTCAGATAGATTTACAATTCAGTTTATTAATATTCAATTGATTAGTATTTAATCTTAAATTTTGATTCAGAAGGTAAAATCTACACTAATTAGAAGTACTTCTTAGCATTTTCTCAAATTGGCCTTTATTAGACAATATAAAACATGTAATTATTACGATTTATATTTATATATGTAGTTTTACTGCATATAGTTTAGTATATTAATAAGAATTGATAGGGAACATTTTCCCCAAAATCTACACTCAGAATTTTATCTTTGTGCTGGTAACTGTAAAGTATATGTTTTCATTTTTTATATTGAAATTGTGGTGTTTCTAGTAAAGAAATTATAATTTTCACTTTTACTTGTTTTTAACCATAGGGAAAACATGAGTGTTTTCAAGAAATTAGATATTTTAAAACTTGTAATTACTTTTTATGTCTCAAGCAATCCATTGATCCTTTATATATGAACTCTTCAGGAAATCAGAGTTGCATGTTTTTAGGCTTAGAGAAAAATGGGCACTGAATCCTAGCAACTGAAAGCAAATAGAAATATGTCCCTACCTGTGTCCAATGCTGACACTTCTGTCAGTAGTTTGTCTTGTTTACTTGGGAACTCTTGTTCAGTTGTATCTTTACAGTGACGTCTTTCAGTGGATTGTGGCTACATGACTGAATATGTACTCTGTATTCTCTGAGTCTGTTCTGTATACAAACTAAGATAATGTGTACAGGCCCATTTGTTGCTACTTGGTATTGATGTTTAATTTTGATTATTTTTGTTATCAAGAACTTATTACTGTTCCTCTTTGCTAGTTAACAATAGGGTATTGATTTCTTCTAGTATGGCTTCTTTGTGTAGGGCAATCAGTATGATTCTGGATAAATTACTAAACTAGATCCACGTGGCTGATAGGCTACCTGACTTCAGGAAAAAAGTTTTAAGATTTTAGAGGTGTAATAATTTGGGTTTGGCTTGATTAAGGCCTACAATTCAATTGTGCCTCTTTTTTAATGATTATTAATATTATTAACTACTCATTTAGACTTAACATTGAACATTAAGCTGAAGTTGAGAGTATTGTAAATATTATGGTATTTTTTTTTGGTAGCACTATTAATAAAAACCCAGAGACAGATACTGGGATTCAACTTGATGAAGGTCAGAAAAGCAAACAGCCAGCCACTGGCTCTATCTCAGTACTAAATGGCGATCCTGCCTCCAGGAATCTCAGAATGAGACTGTGTTTGAGAGTTGTCACCTCCGGTTTTACATTCCTCTCTAGAGCTGGGATTAAAGGCATGCACCACTACCTCCTGGTTTCTATGGCAAACTAGTGTGGCTACTGGGATTAAAGGTGTATATCTCCACTCTCTAGTCTGTAAGGCTGACCAGTGGGGTTGTTTTAATCTCTGATCTTCAGGCATGCTTTATTTATTAAAATACAAATGAAATATCACTACAGTTTTTGTTGTTTATGTTTCTTGTCCGAAGAAAGATGCTTAAAAGAAATCCCACAGCAGCTCAGAATTGAGAACAATAGAGGGTTATTTATTTAGGATTAGACTCACAAATCAATATCCTCTGCTGGAACGGAGAACAGCAACTGAATCCCACAGCCAGAAAAGAGGCCTGACACACATTTTACACCAGCATAAATAGTATAAGAGGCCACACCCAAGTGGGCAGGTAACTTAAAGGCTATTGGCTGTAGAAATTCCTTCAGCACTTGTCTAGGTAGAAAAGACCAGTAAGATGTTGGAAATAGTGAGGCAAGAGATATACCTTCGTATTCAGTATGTTTTATTGGCCACTGTGTGTCCGAAGGATTTTGGCCTTGGAATTCATGTAGAATGCAAACTTCTTTTTCTATCAGGTTGATAATACAGTCACTAGATCCTAAAAGGGAAGATTGTTTGTTTTGAAAGTCACTATTGACATTTAATAATGGGTGAGATTAAAATTTTCAAAAAGTATTTTAATACTGTTATTAATTTGCATTCTTCATGGCATGTAGCATTGGAGTGATGTTTAGGCAGTTTGGGAATTCAGGAAAGGGGAAGCTGAGTTTGGGGTATACATTTCAGTTAGGTGGCATAGATTTATGCTTTTTTTCCTGATATTTCTGAGTACACACACATCTTGACTTACCATGGAATATATCACAACAAAGCCACCATAAGTTGAAAATATAAGTTGAAATGCACTGTAATCAGCATAACCTACCAAATATCATATCATAGCTCATCATTATCAAGCCTTGTTAAATATGCCTAGAATACTACATTAGCTCACAATTGGGTACAGTGATCTAACTATAAAGCCTATTTTAATATAAAGTATTGAGTGTCTTATGTAATTGATGGAATATTGTACTGAAGCTGAAAAATACTGGCTTTATGAATTCAGGAGACACAGCTGGGTATTTGGTAGGCAAGTATCCCAAAACTTCTAATAATTTTATACACAGTAGAGCAGTGTTTGTTTATATTTGTGATTCTAATGATTGGGAGTTCTAGTTGACTACTGCTGTCCTATGTTGTGTAAGCTTACCTTACAGAACTGTATGTCACTAGCCTGAGTAAAGGTAAAAATTCAGAATTCAAAAGTATGATTTCTCTTAAATTCATTATCATTTCATACCATTAAAAAGTTGAATATTATATGTTCAACCTTTGTGATTTTATAGTATTTTTATAGAATGACATCTGGAGACATTCGTGTACCCATTTTGTTGACTCATAGCTAGGATGCAGTGATGCAAGGCCATATGTCTCTATTAGAGTGGTGAAACTTTTGTCTTCTGCCTGGCACTAGAAGAATGTGGTAGAGTCTAAGATTGAAATAAATAGAGCTAGAAACTAGTCTGGAAAAACCTTTTTGGTTTGATACTGTACAAATGAAAGAAACAATTGAGTTTCTTTAAATTTGATAGCAGTACCAAAAGTTTACGTGATATAACCAGCAACAGTTTGAGAATCACAGACTGTATTTTCTAAAATATAAATAACTCAGTTTTTGAAAAATTGTAAACTTTTTTCATAGAAAAATCTGTGATAGTCTTACCATATAACGAGTGCTCACAAAAGATATGTAATAAAATCCAATAAAATGTAGAAGCAATAAATAGTAGAAGTGTTTTGAGAGGATTATTGATAAAAATTCTTTTTATGGATTTTTGTGATACTGTGACTCTCAGTGTAAATTGGTTTTATACTTGTATCTAATTTTGATTTGTATTCTTTCTCTTTTGAAAAGATTTGATGATGCTCAAGTCCAACAAACTGAGAAGCACAAAATCTTAGTTTATAATGAGTCTCTGTCCCACCAGCCAGCTCCTAAATAATGAATTATTAATTAATTATTAATTATGAAAGCTTGGCCTTTAGCTTAGGCTTATTTTTCAATTAGCTCTTATAATTTAAATTAAGCTATATTTTTATTAACCCATATTTTTAAATTAATCTACATTCTACCATGCAGCTTTTACCTCTGTCCTATTTTGTGTGTCCAACTCGTTCTGCCTCTGGCTGGTGTCCCTTGTGCACGTAGATTCATTCTGAGTTTCCTCTTGTTGCCCAGAAGCCCCACCTATCTCTTCTGCTTAGCCATTGGCTATTTTAGCTCTTTATTAAACCAGTTAGAAGGTGCCTTAGGTAGAAATTCATCTTTACAGTATAAGCTAATATTCTGCAACAGTAGTTTACAACAAAAGTAGTTCAAACAAAAGCTGTATGAGTATCTGTTATAGCTGTATTTATTACTGACTGCCCAAATGAAAACAACCAAATGTCCATAAACTAAAGAGTAAATAAATAGCATTATAAATTCACAGAATACAGAGAATTAAAACTAGTGATACAGTGTTTATAAATTTTATAGGCATCATTTTCAGAAAATAATGGATATAAAAGATGACAAACCACACCGTTCAAAATCAGAAAGTGGAAACCATAGAAATTAGAACAGTATCAACAATAATGATTCACAGAGTGAATGAAAATTTCTTCTGAAATGTTAGAAATGGGTATTTCCAGACCGAGGTGGTGACTGCAAGGTATACACCCATGAACTATTCATGAATCATATCTCTAAAATAAATGCCTTATAGTATGTGTGGATACTCCAGTGTGAAAAAAATACCTCCAATTTGGAGAAAGAAAACAGAAGCTTCAGTCTATAATTTGGAGGTATGCATGGTAAGGTGATTATTTAATAGAGGGGTAAATCATCCTCTTCTTTGTTCATAGAAGGCATACACAAAATAATGCAGAGTAAAGCCATGCCCCAAACGGAGGCCATTAACATTTATTTAGAGTTGTTAGTAAATTGAGAACTCTGTCAATGTGATGTAGACACAACCTTACAAAATTTCATTTAAATTGTGCAGTAAACCTATAGTCAGGTATTAGTAAATATTAAAGACTAGAAAACCAGGGTAAGTAGATGGTGCTTTAATTAAATTTTAAGTGATTTTTACCTTAGTAAACACATTTTTGTTTGCAGAAAACATTTTTCTAAATACATTGACCAGAAGCAATATTTGTATATCCTATCTGGCATTCACTACCTTTCTAAAATACCACTTTCTATACCCCTCTGTTATCTTACTGTCTCTTATTTTCCTTTATAACAAATATTATGTGATAGCACATATGTGTGTGTTCATATATATGCTTATTGCTTATTTACTATCTCCTCACTAGAATTTGAGTTCTACAGTAAGGGAGGCTTTGGTGAGGTTGCTCATGATTCTATCTCCATGACCTAGACCCATGCCTGACAAATAATGAACACTTCCTACTACCCTCAATTCTGTACCTTTTCCATACAGCTACAGAACTAAGAAAAAATAATCTTATGTCCTTTATATTATTTGATTTAAAAAACCCAATCTACAAAAGCATGATATATGAATGTATTTTTAAACTTCAAATAATTTAAAAAATTTGGAAACTTAGGTTTAATGTGGTTTTAAAGTAATGCAGTTGGGTCCTTAATTTTAACTCTGTATATACAAATTTGAAATTATGTAACAGCCTGAGCAAATAAGATGGACCAGATATTTATACTGCAAATTCCAAATCAATATATTTTGTGTGTGGGGAGATGTTATTTGTTTGTTTTAGTACTGGAAATTGATCTCCAAATCTACATATGAGGAAAAATACCCTGTAAAGATTTAATTCAAGAAGTTAGGAGGAAGCAGTGCACTGACAGAAGATAAAGTTTTGTTTTAATAGTAATTGTGGTAGCTAGGGAAGAGAGTGGGATTTGACGACTAGGAGTTGCTGATGACCTTCAATGGTGGATATACGTTTGGGAGCAAGAAATGATGGCTATGTACTTTTTAAGGAAAGTAGCAGTAGACTCCAAGAGCAGTGTTTTTAGGGAACAGTGAAGTCCAGTGATGTCTTTTGTGTGTGTATGTTTCAAAGATAGGTGGACATCCAAATAAGGTAAAGAAAACGAAAGATCCCGGTAGCACAGCACTTAAAAAAATAACCACATTAGTTAAAGTAGAAATATTAGCCAGAACATGGAAGCAAAAGAAATGGGATCAAGATGCAGACAAGACAGGCATAGCACTGATTAGTGGTATTCAGTGACTGGTTTAGTCATCACTGTAGGTAGAAATGTCTGTCCTGCAACAGAAAATTAATAGTAATTATAAATGGTTAGCCAATAGCTCAGGCTTGTTACTACCTAGCCCATATTTCTTATCTGTGCTTTGCTATGTGGCTTCGTACCTTTTCTTAGTATGGCATATCCATCTTGCTTCTCTTGCACTGGCTCGAGACTCCTGACTCTTCCCTTCTTCTTCCCAGTGTTCTTATTCTGGTTCTCCCACCTAACCTTATCCTGTCCAACTGTTGGTCAGCCAGCTTCTTTATTAAACAAATCACAGTGGCAAGTCTTCACAGAATATAAAGGGATTATTATTCCACAGCATGTCACTGTGTCATGATTGTACTATTCTTTTTGTGTGTATAGTACTACTTGTAATATACTGTGTATAATTGTAGAGGGAGCTGGGGGACTGCTTTTCGTCCCGCCCGGCTCCCACATGGCTAGCTTAACACCCAAAATAACAACAAATTGTATTCATTTAAACACTGCCTGGTCCATTATCTCCAGTCCCTTATTGGCTATCACATATTGATCTAACCCATTTCTAATATCTGTGTTGCCACTTGACTGCGGCTTACTGGCATGAGTCTAACCAGCGTCCATCTTGGAGAGGAGAGCCATGGTGTCTGCCTGACTCTGCTTTTTTCCTCCCAGAATTCTGTTCGGTCTACTCCATCTATCTAAATCCTGCCCTATCAAAAGGCCAAGGCAGTTTCTTTATTAACCAATGAAAGTAACACATAGACAGATGACCCTCCTACATCATTAATATTTGATTTGTTTGTATTATTTTTGTTTTCAAGACATTCTTCTTTGAATTTCTACATTTATTTATGTATTCCTCTCAGTACCCTTGAGTGTATGGAGGTCAGAGATCAATGTTTTGTGTCTTCCTCAGTCACTTCTTCATCTATGTATTTATTTATTTTTATTAACCAGTTTCCTTTTTGACAATTTCACATTTATACAATGCACATAGTTAGTCTACCTCTGCCTTCTTTTGTTTCCCTCCCACTCCTGTTACCCTCCACTTCTTTCTTACAAATATTTCCCCCATACTCATTTCTTAATTTTCTTTGTTTTGTGGTTCACAGTTTAACTTAGGTTTGCGTGACTCTCAGTTTAGAACTATCTGGTATGGCCTAGCATGCTCACTAATAAGTGTATAGTAGAATGCTATGCCTCCCCATTGCCTGCAATCTGCCAGTTGCCATTAAATCAGCAGCAGTAAGGCCCAGTCCATAGCCAGTTGTTAAAGTTGTCTAACTTGTGCAGGCTTTTGTCAATGTGCTCCACCTTATGTTTTTGATAGAGTCTCTCACTGAACCTGGAGCTCACCTATTCTGTCATAGTGGCTGGGCAGCAAAGCCCAGGGATCCTCCTGTCTGCTTTGTCAGTTCTGGGATTGTGGCCTACTATACTAATATTTATTTATTTGTCTGTTTATTTTTTTTTGTGGTCACTGGGGATCTAAACTCAAGTCTTCATGCTTGTGTGGCAGGCAGTTACCAGTTGAGCCATCTCTTGCCCCCTCTGCTGTTTTAGTTTTTGTTGCTACAATGGCTTACAAGCTTACCAGCAGTGAATAAGGATTCTTTCATTTATTTTCTTGATGATTGCCATTATCTCTGGGACAAGATGGAGTCAGAGAATAGTTTTAATTTGCATTTCTCTGACACACTTCTTTTTTTTTTTTCAATTTTATGGCAATTTTAAAGAAAAAAGTTAAAGGACTTACACTTGCCAGAATGAAGATATGGCACAGACCAGTAAAAGACAATCCAACAAAGGCTTTATACAAAGGGTACAAAAGGAGTGTTAAGACCTAATACTAACACATTCGAGACACACAAAGCAATTTAAATCAGAAAATATTTCAAGAGGAATATTCAAATGGAATATGACTTTACATAAAATGTACTCAAGCATTACTAACATCATAAACACACAAATTAGAGAAATAAGGAGACACAGCCACACACCATACAGAACACATAAACACTTTGTTCAAAGTGTCTATGGATGTGAAGTAACTGGTGCACTCACCTATGATCATTGGATTAGCCAACTGGTATGACTACAGAAAATTGCAGTTCATCATGTACCTTCCTTTTGACTCTGTAAATGCCATGGTATGTTTATAGCTTTTTGTTTTTCTTTTACTTAACTGTTTTACTGTTTCCTTTGTTGGCATTTGCTTTTTTTGTTAATCACATAATAAATGTTTCATCAATTTTATATTTCACTAGTTTGTACATAGAAATGCGGTAAGTCATGAACTTGTATCAAAAACTTTACTAAATGAACTTATTCTTTATAGCTTTTTATTTGTAGAGTTTCTTGTTTTTTATGTATTTATGTTTTCTCTTAGTGTGTCTTATTTGTATCCCATCTTAGTACTTTCTCATAATTTTGTCACCTGTTTTCTTTGTTAGAACCTACAGTTTAATGTTGCCTAGAAGCGATGCTATTGAATAACCCACTATTCACCTTAACAGGGGAAAATATTGTATTTTACCATTGAGATTGGTGCAAGCTGTAAGTGGTTTATGTGTTACTATTGTTTATACTAGATGCCTTTGATCAGATAAGGGACGTTTTCTTCCATCTTAGGGTACTGACAGTTGTTTTTTAAACAAAGGAATAGTGAATGTTAAGTCTTTCAGTGCTTTTTCCTGTGTTGATAGAGATAATCTTATGACTTCTCTATTTTGTTAATCTGATGAGTTACTTTATTTTTGAATGTTGGATCAAATGTTTGTTTCTAGAGTAAATTCTAGTAGGTTATATTTTTATATATTGTTATTTCTTACATTTTTATTCTTATTTTTAATTTTTTATCTACACTCATAATAGATTCTGGCCTGTAATTTTTTTTATGTCCAAGTCAGTACTGGTATTTTGATCATGCTGGTCTCATACAGTGATTTAAGTAGTGTGCCCCTCATTCACTGTGTGTTGCTATGCACAAGACTGATTGCTGCTACTTTAAATTTTTATCATCTTTCCATTTTAACATTGATGCAGTAGTCATCAAAATAGGCCATAGTTTTCTTCTTTACATTTAAGATTAGAGAGTTTGAGAGCCACTAGATACAGGCCTCCAATCCTAGCACCGGAGATATTGAGATAGGAGGCTATCAGATCTGAAGCCACCTTGGCTTACATAGGGAGACTGTTTCAAAACCAAACCAAATCAAACCCTAATTCTGCTTTACTTTAAAGCCAATGTTGCCTAGTGCAGCAGGAGGAAGAAACTGACTGACTAGATGAGTCTTAAGGAATATCAGAAGTTTTCTTTTGAATGCTTAACAGGCATCTTTGGAAACTGAGCCAGGCTAAGAGGAGTCCTCTTGAGGAATGGGTCTTGTTTTTTTTTTGTGGCTTAGCTGAACTTTGTGATTCTTCGGGTTCTGTCGAATAAAAAGTCCACACATTCCAAGACTGAACAAATCGATTTTATTTTTGTGCAAGAAACAAATAGTTACTTGAAATTTACTGGGATTCTCCCCCCACCATTGAAATCCACATAGTCCTGGCCACATCTCTTTGGATTTGTAGAGGTTCGTACATTTCCAAACTTGACTCTTTCTGGTATATGTATATGATAGGATAAAGGAATCAGTTCATCCTGCACTGATAAGCCCATGGATAAGGGAAGAAGCTCCCTACAATGGAAAATGAAGCCAAATTCCATCACCAGGGCGCCTTTCTTAAAAACAAACAAAAAACAAGTTGCAGCTGTGCTTTCTATGGAAGCATCTTTTCCTTTAGTTAAGTGACAGAAATCATTTGAAAAGCTATTCCTTGCTTGTTGATTACTTTTAAAAATCTAGTTTTCAGCCAGTTGACTACTAATGAATTATTCAGTAGTTACTTGAAGGTTTTTCTTTAGATTGTATTAGAAATGCTTGGCTCCTGTGTGACTTTCCACCAGGTCTTAATGCTGTTCAGTTACTACAGTTTACACTGTGCCAGTGATACGATCTTATTTGCTTCCTACGAAAGCCTCACTAAGGTTGCCTCCTATCCAGTTAACTCTAGCAGGAAGTCTGTCTCTCCATGTAATAGCTCCTCATTTTTAAAATATAAAGTCTTGTTTAGGGAAACCCATGAGAATGATATTAACAAAGATAACACTTTTGAATTTAAAAAGTTCTTTACTAAAATCTTAGAATCTAAGCTAGTGAAAGAGATAATTTGTTTTCTAGATTTTGTAATATTACTGTTTCAATAGGGTAACTTCCCTGACAAATGTAGTATTAAATACTCAAAAATACATGTTTATATTTTTTAAAATTGTTATTAATTTTGCCCATCTCTAGTAATTGTGATACTGTTTAAAGGAGTAGGCATTAGGTGGGGTCATCTTACAACGGAATTTTAGGTCTTTCCCCTTCCTTGTAATTTGTACATTAGAGATCATGACTCCTCACTCTTCTGTAGGTCTGATAGGTCACCACGTAGACCCGGATGTTTAGCATTAGAATGAGAAGGAATTCTTTTTTTTTTGTGAAATGTTAGTTAATGCTAGTAATCATTTGCGCTGAATGACAAGTTTAGTTTCAGAGGATCAGTACATTGGTATTGAAAACGTTTACTCTGGAAGTTATTTTAAAATTCCGAGTTATAAAAATTTGATTGATTTTAATACGACAGTGCTGTGAAACAGGGACAGTGAGATGCTGCCATCGGCTGGCTATCAGAAATAATAGGAGAGAGAAAGATTTGAATTTTGCTTTGCTTAAAAATCCCCTGTAGTATTATGCTTTAAACAGTCTGTAGAAAAGACTTGCCAATTCCTTCATATTTAAGGAAATTATTTCTCAAAAAACTTTTTGTAAAAATACAAAATCCAGGTTGAAGTTTTTCTTCTTGATGTTCTTTCTCCTTTCTGACATCCAGGCAGTAGGTGTGGGAAGGTGCTTGTGAGCAGTGTCTGCAGACAGTAACTACACTTCACTCTTGACCTGTCCGGATGCCATGGCTGTCCTTTTCTGAAGTTTATCTTGGTTTACTTACTTTGTGGGATCCTGATAGAGAGGGCAAAAGGTCAGTTGGAAGAAAAATGAGATGAAACTGAAACTAAGAGTGCTGAAATGTCCACTAGTCCATTGTCAGTTCCTCCTCATGTATTTCCCATAGGGGAATTTAGGCTTGTACTGATTGTTTTTTGTTCTTTAGGGTTCCTCAGTTAAAATCAGTTTCATCATCTAGTTATCAGTCCCAAATCTGATTTCTGTTTCCAGTTCACCGCTTAGTGATGAAATGATGATTAATACTTTTAATATTTATTATATAAAGCATACAGAGATTAATTTTCTTCACATATGAGACTTAATCTTCCCACAGATTTTATTTTGTATATTTCAGTGGCAGACTAAGTAGATTTTCTCATTCTGGATATGAATAAGCAAGTTTAACTGTATTTCCTTTTAGGACTTTTGTGATACATATGGTGATTAATAAATACCCGTTTTCTGGTTATTTTATAGTAAAAATACTTTCAGAAATTTGAAAAATTTAGGTGTAAAAGTGATGTTTAATTTTTATAATATGAGTTTTTCAGATTAGTGTACATATATGTGTTAAAGTCAAGCATCACTGAAAGATATAAGATGAAAACTAACAATCCCATTTGATTCTTCCTTAGCATCTAATCTTGCTCCACAGAAGCAGCCATTTCTAATTCATTTTTCCTATTTCTTATGTTTTCCCCCCAAACATACTTAAAGTAGTACAGGTTTCCTACCCATTTCTTTGCTTATTTAATTCCCTTATAGTAATTAAGCCTGAACTCTGGCTAACTCTCCATTTTCTCTTCCAGTTTCTTTCAGTTCAATGAACTCTTTGTGTCTTCTTTAAACTCCTTGGATTTTTTTCTTCAACTTTAGTTCTTTTAAAATTCTGTGTCTTGGGGTTTTATCTAGGAATTCTCATTGATGAACATTTCTGTGGGACTGAATAATTTGTGGGGGGAGGTACTTTCCCGATTTTCTATAATGTTTATATTTTTTGGTTGAAATGTAGGTGCTTCTTTTGTTCTTTGTGGACTTTTGTTAACTCTGTCTGATAATGGACAGAAGAACTTGGTGCAGAACACAGGATGTGGCTCTGAGGTTGGGCCTACAGATGAAAATATCTTAGGTGGAGTGATGTCAGTTGGATGCAGGAGTCTGCGCTGGTGTGCAGGATGTGCATCCAGGTTTGGAGTTTGGGGTAATCTGGGAGTTGAGGAGGGTCATAGATGGGAGGATCAGGCAGATTTACTGTGCTAGACCCCGATGAAGGATGTGCAGGATATGGTTGGGCCGAGAGGTTGGTTGCAGCACGGAAGGGAGGATCCTAGTAGAGGCCCAGAAGTTGTGGGCAGTGCAGGAAGGGGTGAACAGACTAGGCCAGGCACTGGATGTTGGACTAAGGCTAGACCAGAGGGCTTAGTGAGAGTGCTTGCAAGGAAGCCGTCTTACCTTGCTCTACTCTGGGAAGGTTGTACCCTTTTTTCAGATTTTTATATTATATCAAAAATTTAAAATATTTCTGCATTTATATTTTTTGATTATGAAATACTATTTACTTATGAAAAATATTCTGCTTTTTCTTTAGTAGTCAAGATTACTGTTGGAAAGTAAAGAACCGTTCTGACTTCTCTTTGGAAATTGGAAATATTTTTCTTCACCTTGATAGTCACAAATTTTGTTATGTAGTGCCTTGGTAATGTGACTTTTAAGAAATCTTTAAGCTGGTATTTGCTGGGTCTTTTTATTTAGGAGATTGCTATATTTTAATTTGGGGTAATTCCTAGATTAATTTTTAATTTAAGAAGTTTCCCTTTGTTAGTCTGTCTCTTAGATTTTTGTATTATTTTTCTAGTTCTCTTTATTAATATCTTCCTACTAAAGTGGAAAATTTTTGTTACTCTAGTTTTAATTTCTCAGTATCTTTGTTTTGTGGTGCTTAGGATTGGATCTAGGGCTTCATGTAAGCTAAGCACGTGCTCTATCACTGAGTTTATAGTCTAATGCTGTTCTCATTTTTAACATAACGCATTTGTTTCTTGAAGGCAGTGTCTCTAGACACCAACTTTTTTGTAGTGTTAGGAATCAAATCCAGGGTCTTGTTTATGCTAGACAAGCAACATCTTTCCCCCTCTTTTGTGTTACTTGTGTGTTTGCATGTGTGTGGGTATGTCTGTGTGCATGTGGAGGTCAGAAGTCAACAGTGGATGTCTTCCTTGATCATTGTCCACTTTATTTATTGAAGCAGGATCTTTCTTTGAACTTGGAGCTCTCTATTTCAGTCTTCTTAACCTGTTTGCCCCAGGGATCCTTTGTCTCCACCTCCCAAGTGCTGGAGGATAGCCACACCCACTTACCATTTTTTGTGGGTGATGGGGATCTGAATTCTAGTTACCAATACTGGCAAGCACTTTATCCTCTAAGTCATCTCCCTTGGTTTTGTAAAATTCTCAATAGTTGATTGGTATTTTCTCCCATTTCTTCACATTCTTTTGCTCATTTGATCTTTGTATTTTTAGTGGAAACTCTTCATCAGATTCCTGGCATCTTAAATTTCTCCTTAAGTTACTCTCCTTGGTTAATTTGGTAGGTAAGACAGTGAGTTATAATGTGAGTAGATATGTGAGATAGAGAAGAGAGGAAATACAAGAGTGTATGGGTTGGAATAGGTTATTGCTTTGGGCAGTGGGGCTCAGTTCTGTTGGAGATCCTCATAGGCTGTCCAGAGCTGTACTGTCCACTACTCATCTAGTAGCTTCATGTGGTTCTACAAATTAAAATTAAATGGACTGAAATGAGAAATTGAGTTTCTTCTCACATTAGACATATATCCAGGGGCTGAGTAACCACATGTGACTGGTGGCTGGTATTAGAGCACAGAAGGAACGTTCCCATCCTGGTTTAGAAAATACCTCAATAGTCTCATTGACCTACAGGAAACCAGTGTGCCTCTTGATGGCTAAAGGGTTGCTCCTGGATATAACTCTTTGACACTTCTGGGCTGCCAGTTCTGTCAATGAATCTCAGGTTGTTGTTTAATACTTAGTGATGTTAATATTGAGACTCTGTAGCTCTCCTTCACCTCTTGTTCACCCTACTGGGGATTGAACTCAGGGCCTTTTGCCTACTAGATTAGTACTCTAACAGTAAGATACATTGCTAGTTCTCCAGTTCAATTTTTCCAGAGACCAAAATTAAGATCTTTTGTTAATCTAAGGAACGTAGTTCCTTGACTAAGTGTGGAAGAGGACAGAGTCTTTTTTAAGTATGCACATTTTAAACAAAATTGTCCAGATTTTAGGGCAGAGTCTTATTCTAACATCCAGTTAGTATTGCTAAGTTCTGAATCCTTGCAGGCTTCCATGGAGTAATTTTTTTTATTATTATTTTTCCCCTTTACCAGAGGCATTTTGGTGTCAGTTAGGTCTGATTTGAAAATCATTACTCTTCACAGCTTAAGAAAAGTTATAATGGATAGTGTTTCAAACATAAAGAAAAGCATATGTACAGTTTGTGGACTGCTAGTATAAATCTGACTAGGTCCCAAGATGGCTGAAAAAAGACCAAGAATATTTTGATTAAACTTTAGGGAACTGCCACCACTCTTTGACATCAAGGCTATATTGTCTTTTTTCTTCTGTTTTGCTGTTTAGTTAGTAAATATTTCATATCCATTTGTATAAGACATCCTGACCTTTTATGTTCTCTTTTTAAAATGTCTTCCCTTATTTACTTTTGGTGTCAAAGTAATGCTAGACTTATGAAAACAGTGTTAGTCTTTCTCTGCTACCTAGACTTGAAATTGGTTGTTCCTTGAATGCTTGATTTAACACCTTTGGAACTGCTTATGTTTTATTTTCATATTTCTTCAGTCTGGTTTGATGCTTCATAACATGCATTAAAAATAGTCCTTTTAGTTTTAAGGTCTATTGGTTGCCTTTTTTATATGTCTGAAGATTTCTTTTTAAAATTTAAAATATTGAAAATCTATGTGGGCATGTGTAGGAGGACAGGCTTGTGAAGTTGGTTCTCTTGTTCTTCCTTTATTTAGTTTCTGAGAATCAAACCTAGGTTCATCAGCCTTGCATGGCAGCACTGTCCCTTGAAGCCATGTGGCTAGTTTTGGAAACTTTTAGTTTTTGCTTTTGAATGTTAGTTTAGCTGAGCATAAAATTTTAGGCTATCGCCTCCCTCTATTTTTCTTCCTCACATCTTTTTTAGTTTTTGAAATTTTATAGATTTTTCCCTTTTTTGTTGTTTGTTTTTGTTTTTAGAAACAGGGTTTCTCTATGTAGTTCTGCCTGTCCTGTAACTTAATGTAGACTTCGAATTTACAGAGATCCGCCTGTCTCCTGGGTACTTGGAATAAAGGCATGCACCACCACTGCCAATCCAGATTTGTTCCTACTTTGGAAGTTTGGCATAATTACCTAGTTACTTGATACTTAACCTGAAGTTTACTTATCATATGTTTAAGTAGTAATTAATATTTATAACTGGTGTTCTAATGTCCAGTTACATACTACCAATAGTTATGACAAAATGTACTTAAAACTTCAGGTGTCCTTAATTTTAATAGATGGAATTGACTTCATTTGAAGTGAATATACCTCATTTCTGAAGCATGGTAATTAATGAAAGTACACTGCTGTAATGAATTTGGGGTTGGGATGTAGGTCTCAATTTTCTTTACTGTGCCTTGATAATTCTAAATTGCAAGCAGGGTTTAAGAAACAGATAAGCATTGATCATTAACTTCAGTGAATTTAATACAGATACTGACAGCATGGGTGCACTTGTAAGCATCCACAAAAACCCATAAGCCACACACAAGAAGTACATGTTGTCTAATGCCTTTTATGTAAGATTACCAAAAAATAAGGTTTATAGTATCAAGAAGCAAATTGTTGCCTGAGGCTGTTGGTTGGTAGAATTAACTGTAGAAATTTTGTTGCTAATAGAAACATACTTTAATTGTGGTAGCGGTTATATAACAATAACGTTTGTCAAAATTTATCAAACTATCTGGGTCTGGTTATGAATACCTGTCAATCATAGTTACTCAATAAACAGAGGCAGATGATTATAAGTTGAAAACTAGCATTGGAAGTATAATGAGACCCTGTCTCAAAATGAAAATTAGAAAGAGTATTGTGGCTAAAGCTCACTGGTCCAGTGCTTCCCATCATAGATAAGGTCTTGGGTTCAATCTCAGATATCACATACATAAATCTCTCAAACCACACCTTTTAAACAGGTAGAAATTTTGCTTCAAAAATTTGATTTTAGGAAAGAAATTACTGGATTGAACAGTCTTATGTTCTTGCCTAAGTAGCATAATATATAAATTTGTTGTCTTATAAGAACAGGATTTTAAGAAAGATTCAATGTATTCTTTTTAACTGTGCATGTGTGTAATCTTTACTTTAGGGTATCTGTAGGAAAGGTCTCTCTACTTTCTGGAATGATCCTTTTAATATGTTCTGAAGGACATTGTGACAAGATGACATTTGTATGTGCTTTGAATGTTGAGTAGTCATTCTCTTGAAGGGGTGGGGATGGATTTTCTTCTAGTCAGTGTAGAATACATCTTAAATATGGTAAGCTTGGCAGTTAAGTAGATAAAAAGTATACCTATTGAAAACCATGTACCTCAGAAGCTCTACTTCATCATCTCCTTACCTATATGTCAGCAACCCTGGCGTAAACTAGATGATGCTTATGGTCCAGATGAGAGTTCAGACCCCAGAAGTGGCTGTGTGTTCTCCAGCATGCACATATTTGCTGTTTGTTGGTCTGGTCTTCACCAGCTATTACACTGGGAGTCTGGTAATTAATGTCAACCTGGAAATCAGTAGGATCACATTCTACAAACTCCACGATAGTTTTGGTCTTGATGATGGTAACAGCAGCATTTTTTTTTTGGTAAGTAATGCCACCATGATATAACAGGTAGAAAAAATTGTGCTCTCTATGGTGAGGGGCATGCCTTTTCACCTTCAGACAGAATGACTTCTAGAGAGCATTGATGAACTCTGTTCCAAAATGCTATTTTCGTAGGATTTTATTGACAGGACTCACAGGGACGTCTATTGTAAAGGGTGATGGATATAGGAACAGGACATCATGTTAGTCTGGGAATCTTGCCATTATGACATAACATTCATGATTCTATCAAAATGTTTTTTATTACTATTTTTATTATTTCATGTGGATGGATGTTTCATCTGAATGCATATTTATGTATTATGCGAATGCTTAGTGCCCTCAGAGGCTAAAAGAGGGCTTTAGATACCCTGTAACAGGAGTTACGGATGGATGTGAACCACATGGGGGTGCATAGAATCGAACCTAAGTCCTCTGGAAGAGCACCAGTGCTTTTTACTGTTGAGCCATCTCTTCAGCTACAGTTCCATAAAATTTATAGGAAGTCACAAACTGATGTGCCAACCCATTGAGGTTACTATATATCAGGAGCCATGGTATCAAAATTTCTTAACAAATATCATAGATGGCTTTTATATCCACCATAAAAGCACAATAACTTTTATTCCTTCAGTTTTACTATTTTTGTATCTTTGATTTAATTCAGGTTGACATGATTTCTTGAATTCTCTATTTTATAGATTATTAAGGTGGTTGTTTAGTTTCTTAATATCAGAAGGATTTTAAATTGTATTTCTGTTCTTTATGGGTTAATGCTATTGAAGTTACAGAACATGCTCTAAATAATTTGGAAATTCTTGAGGCTTTATTTATGCACAAAAATTTGGCTAATTTATGGATATATTCCATGCACATTGGAAAACAAGTTGAATTCTTCATTGTGGGGTATACTATTGTATATTCAATTGTGTGTTTCAGAATGTTTTGTCTACTTGTACTATCAGTTGGAGGGCAATATCTGTTGATGAATTCTTTTAGGGTTGTGCCTTGTTTCTCCATCTTGTTTTGCCAATTTTGAAAATGTTTCAGGTGTTATATGATTTTTAGTTAGCCTCTAAATAGTTCTTCCTGAGATCTTAATCCATTATTATCCTAACTAGTCATCTCTCTGATTCTTTTAAAAACATGACTGTTTTCAGGCCAGCAAGATGGCTCAGTGAATAGGTGTTTACCACCAATCCTTTTGATTCCAAGAATCCTTGTGACGGGAGAGAACCATCTCCTACAAGTTTTCCTCTGACATACATACATGTGCCATAGCACACGAACCTATAACCATACACATGCACATATGTAACACATAAGTAAATATAAAAAACATGACCTTTCCCTAACTGTAGCTAGCAGGAACATTATTCTACTGTAAACTTCTGCAGTGAAATAGAAATTGGCATTTTAGTTTTAATGGTAGAATGCCTAGATCTATTTATTATAGTAATGTCAATAATTAAATTTTTTGGAGGTATGGTTTAGAAATGTTTTAGAAGTTTTTATTACTATTTATATCATTCCTGAAGTGTAGAATATAAAATTAAACACTCTAAATATATGAACATTAAAATTTGAAACCAACCTCTATTTTAACTAGTCATCATAATAATATTTTTAAATGCCTATATGTGTAATATGAACTCAGAATTTTATGTGCTCTTTAATTTTTCTTAAAAGTATACTTTTAAGATTCATGCCATTCCCACCTCTCCAGAAAATTTTCTAGCTTGTTTCATGTTTATATTTCTGGTTGGTTTGTTAAAAATAACTTCCATGATGATGATTGTCAGAGCTCATAATGAGTGCTTTGGCCACAGTCCATGCTAATTACTTTAGATACATTATCCTGGATACATCTCATCTATTGCCTAGCACTGTAGCACTTTAGGTGCGGGAGCAGGGGAGGGTTGGGCAGGTCTCAAGGAGCCAGTTCTTTCAAATTTCTTTAAGCCATGCAACTGGTACCAGTAAAACAAAACAAAACATGCTTCACATTGTTTATGGTCCTTATCTTGATGTTCCATTGCTTTGAGCCAGACTGCCTGCGTAGAACCTTGGCTACACTTTTTAGCTGGTGAAATTGGGCTAGTCACTTAACCTTCGTTTATTCACCTGTAATTTGAAGACTAAAATAATATTTACATTATGATGGTTATATAAATTAAAACATCTCAAGTCTTTAGGGCAGTGTTTATTACTTGGAGGATGCTTTGCGGAAATCAGCTGTAAGTTGTTTCAATTTTAGTCTGTTTTAATCTGTGCTATTTTCATTTTTGTACATTTAAAAAACCGATCGCCTCTCTAGTGTTAGTTATGCTTTTCCGACATATAGGTAAATTACTTATACTTTTGGATTAGATACCATAGTTAATATGGAAGTGTGTTACTTGAGTGACTTCCAGAGTATCAGAATGAAATATGGTTTCTCATATCTAGAAATTCCCTGAAAGAACACAGTCTTTTTGGGAAATCTCAGTAAGTAAGAGTTGGAGAGCCAGAGGACATGGAATTGGGGACCAGTCTCTGCCACACATTGAGTGCAAGGCTAGGCTGAGCTACACAGTGAATGAAACCCTGTTTAAGTTTTGTTGTTCTGAGAAAAGATCTCATGATTTAGTCCAGTCTAGATTTGAACTCTTTATGTAGTCCAGGCTGGCTTCCAATTTATAATCTTCTCATTTTAACTTAATGAGTGTTTGGATTATGAGATTACAAGCTTGTTCAGCATACCTGTCTTTCTAACACACATACCCCCTCCCACTTTTTCTTTTTTGGCTGGGCTGAGGATTCAGTGTAGATTGTTTTGTATTATGAATACCCTTTTCAACCACTGAGCTTTACCTCAGCCCTGCCAACTTAGTTGTTAAGAAATGTCTGTGTCCTAAATTACAATAAAAGTTTTTTATTTAAATGTTTGAGATTAAAGGAGATTGAAGAGAATAACTAAGTGTAATAACCATTTCTTGAGTAGATCCTTTAAAAGCACACAAAAAATGTTATTGGGTTAGGACAACATTGGACTTGGACTGTGTATCAGTTAGGGTTCTTTAGAGTAACAACTTATAGAATGAATTTCCCTGTATATATGGAAAGGGGATTTATTAGAATGACTTACAAGCTGTGGTCTGGATGGATAGATAGGTAGTTTGATCACATACACTGAACAGTTTAGAGTGAAAGGTCATGATATAAGCAGATATAAAGACCTCTACATATAGAGAAATTTATATAAATAGATCCATATGTATAGAGTTCTATAAATAGATTTCTGTCTGTCTTTCTAACACACAACACACACACACCAATTGGTTCTGTATCATCATCATCATCATCATCACCTTCTTCTTCTTCCTCTTCCTCTTCCTCTTCTTCCTCCTCCTCCTCCTTCTTCTTTCTTTTTCTTTTTTTTTTTAAAGAAACTTTAGTATAAAGTGACCAGAAAAGTATAATGGAGTATATAGAATTTGAACCAGATTCTGAACTATTGTATAAGCAGGATTTATTTTAGATGTCAAAGAAAAACACTTCAGGTGGTAGTAGTAGTATATGATGAAAACAATTCTAGGCAGCATAATTTGGTTAGACTTCAGGATGTTTCTATGACTGTATACAAGTATAGCCTTTTGGAGGAAGGTAGGAAGAGAATACCAGAATTGCCACAAATCTGGCTAGTGCTGGATAGTGGTAGTGGTGGTGAGATAGAATGAATACTAAAGAGAGAGGTAGAAGAGAAGGCTCTGTCAAGGATGAGAAAAGTAATTTTGGTTTGTCTATCTGGATGTGTGGTGACATTAATCAAGACAGAACATCAGGAAGAGGACAAGTTTAGTAGTAAAGGTCATTTACTAGTTAGCACATGCTGAACTTGAGATACTTTTGAAGCATTCAAGCTGAAATATTGAGAAGTACTAATATGTTGGGTTGTAAACTCTAGGTTGTTGATAAAAA
This sequence comes from Bramus lutescens, assembly GCA_001685075.1. NCBI lineage: Eukaryota > Metazoa > Chordata > Mammalia > Rodentia > Cricetidae > Bramus > Bramus lutescens. The sequence goes on along the minus strand of LOEQ01000352.1, from coordinate 84,255 downwards.
TGTTCAAAAATATGTAAATAGAGGTAGTAATTGAAGTAAAGGATAAGAATGCCTATGACAGGGGTTCAGAAAAAAGACTTTTGAAGTTAGGGAACTTGTGTACCAACTGACTGAAAAGACTGTTGCTTGCAAAGGAGGCAGTAGGCTAATTCTTCACTATTCTCACATCAATTTGTCAACACAAAACATAGATCTTGGTCCAAAGGGAGTAAGAGGTTATGTACTTTGAGCCAAAATGTGGGCTTCTGTGTCCCGAGAACTTGGATTTAAGTTGTCCTGAATTTCAAAATATATGTTAGAAGAGGGTATACAAACTTTCATAATCACAGAACAAAGGGAAGTCATAAATCAATGCATTTACCAAATATATTGATGGGGATATCAGGCACATTATAGAGGGTCAGGAAATTTTTCTTTTTTGATGAAGCAACAATTTATTTTACCTTTTTTCTTAAATGAACTTAATGTATTTTATATAGTAAACATGCGTTTGTAAAGAGAAAAGCAAAATTTCTACATCCAATACTTTTCATTAAATTTTAAAATTTAGTCTTTGACAATTTCATGTATCTATATAATATATTTTGGTCAAGTTCACTTTTTCTCCTTTTTTATTGCTTTATAAATAATACCATTCAAAGTTTCCACCTCCTCCCCCTCCTCCCATTTCCCTCCCACTCCCCCATCCCCCTTCCCCTTCCAGTCCTAAGAGAAGGCAGGGTACCCTGCCCTGTGGGAATTCCAAGCCCCCCCCATCCAGGCTTAGGAATGAGTGCATCCAAACAGACTAGGATCCCCAAAAGCCAGTATATGCAGTAGAATCAAATCCCAGTGCCATTATCATTGGCTTCTCAGTCAGCCCCCATTGTCAGCCACATTCAGAGAGTCCGGTTTTATCACATGCTTGTTCAGTCCCAGTCCAGCTGGCTTTAGTGAGCTCCCATTAGATAAGTCACTCCGTCTCATTGGGTGGACGAATAGTTCGTGATCCCATAATAATAATAAGGTGAACCCAAAGAAAAACATATATAGATCCTCCTGGAAATTGGAA
>LOEQ01000352.1:54951-65601 GCA_001685075.1 Bramus lutescens | reverse complement strand
CCTTTTTCAGTGGGGCAGATCACATCCTGCTGCTTCAGTGGTCTGGGCATGAGTAGGAGGAATCAACTTCCTCCTTCCAAGAATTCTCCTGTTCTCCTTGTATCATTTCTACTTCCTGTCTGGTTTTCCTGCCTATACTTCCTGCCTGGCCAATGAGCATTTATTTAAAACATGATTGACAAAATACAGACAATTCTCCTGCACCAGGTGAGTGCTGTCATTACTTTCTTTTATATTTAGGACAGTCAGAAGACACTCTGTATAGAGCCTGTCAGTGGTTGAATGAACTGCAGGGAGACAAAAGGGAAATTTATAGTTTTTGTTTTTAGCCTTTATCTGATGCATAAAAATTTTAGAAGAGAATTACTATAATGTAGAGTCTTAACAGTACTTGCTGTGTGCACACAATAGTATATGCATGTCAGGGAGCTGGGAGCAATAGGAAATGGCTTTAAAAATAACTTCTTCAAATATCTTCCTTGCCCTTTAGCTTTCATATTTTGAACAAAACAATTTTGGAAAAATAAAAATGTTTTATATACATATATAAAACATTAAGCAGCAAATAATTTTAAAAATCTTTATTTTTATAGGTCCAGAATTGTTCATGCTAGGCAAGTGCTGATCTGCAGAGTATATGTCAGTCCCCCACCCCCCCCTTTTTTTTGCTACTTTATATTTTGAGACTAAGTGTCACTCATTAGGTGCCTAGGCACCTGGTCTTGAACTCACTCAGTAGTCTAAACAGGTTTTGAACTTGTGATCATCCTGCCTCTGCCTCCTGAGTAGATGGGATTATGGATATCTGTTACTATGCCTGCCATTAATGCCACTTTATAAAACTACAGAAATATTTATGTTTAGTTTGAAAACCCCTTTAATCATTACCTATGGGATGTAAATGAACTAGAAAGTATACGTTCAGTGACTAAATTTTATATTTAATAATTTTACTGCACATCATGGTATAGTATTTTTAGCATTATATAGAATATAACCTAAATTCTTTTATATACCACCCTATAATACTTGGAAGAATAGATCACGCATCTTAAAATTAAGTTTCATAATACTGAAGAATCCTTTAGGACATATCATTGTAATTTCACGTTGGAGCCTAATGTTGAAATTGATTGCCAAATGGGTAACTGTTCTGTGCTTATAAGACACATAGCTGTTTATGTTTCAGGTTGGATACAGACCTGCTTGATCATTGACAGCTGTTTTAATTTGAAGCAGATGGCCTGAAGAGGCAGCATCCATAAATTAAAACAGTAACTCTTTTTCCTGTGTATTTTTAAATCTTTCCTAGAAACCCAAAGGCTTTTCAGCACACAGTAATTTTAAAGTCACAATGTTTTTTTGAATTTTCATGTAATGAGTATATATTAAATGGGATTTTGTATGCAATAGTTTTTAGCTTTGTGAAATAACTAATTACTTCGAAATAAACTAAGATAAAGTACTAATTATATTTTTATATTATACTTCTTATAAAATAATATTAATTTATCTAAATAGAATGGTTATTATATTCATACTTTTAAACATCTCAAAATTGTAAATGCTATTTCAAGTGAACTTCTTATCATCTAATAATTCTGATTATTTTTTTACAGATCTTATTTTAATTATGTTTGTGTGTATGTATGTGTGGATATGTGCATTTCAATGCAGGTACACATGGAAGCTAGAGATGAGCCTGATTCCCAGTAGCTAGAGATAGGGGTGGTTGTGAGCCACTCAGTTTGGGTACTGGGAAAAAATTCAGGTCCTCAGCAAGAGCAGTAGGTGTTTTTTTTTAAATTTATTTATTATGTATACAGTGGTCTGCAAGCATATATGCCTGTATTCCAGTAGAGGGTACCAGATATTACTACTGATGGTTATGAGCCACCATGTAGTTTCTGGGAATTGAACTCGGGACCTCTGGAAGAGTAGCTAGTGCTCTTAACTGCTGAGCCATCTTTCCAGCCCCACAGTAGGTGTTCTTAACTGCTGATCTATACCTTCAGTAACTCTATATGCCTTTTAAAAAGTCATTCATTAGAGTTTTGGACAGTTTCTAAGGCAGTGGCTTTATAGTTAAGGTAAAGGTGCAGTAATGAAATTTTAAAATGATGATGCTTTAAAACATGCTGGCTTCATGATAAAGAAGCTCCCCAGCCCTGTTTGTTTATGTAGGTCAGAGATAACTTGAGCAAGTTGGTTCTCATCTTTCATCATGTGAATCCTCGAGATCCAACTCAGGCCTTCAGGATTAGGTAGAGGCAACTGCTGAGCAGTTACATTGGCCCCTTCTCCTTGTGAAACAACCTTGTTTTGAGAAATTAGTACTTCATTTTTTGGATGTGATGTCTAACAGTTGATCTTGTAAAAAGGAAATGATCTGTAGGTGAACTTCATTACTGTTGCCAGCTCCCAAATCGCAACACGGAGACTTAATTATTAATTGTGAAAGTGCAGCTGATAGCTTAGGCTTGTTTCTAACTAGCTCTTATAACTTAAATCTACTCATTTCTATTACTTTACTTTCTGCCTTATGACTTCATTGCTTTTACTCTATACTGCCTATGCTGCTTTTCTACTTCTTCCATCTCTGACTGGATCCTCTCTGTGTCTCCACCCTTCTTATTTCCAGCATCCTCTCTATCCAAAAAATCCTGCCTAGCTATTGGCTGTTCAGCTTTTTATTAAACCAGTCTGAGTGAAAAATCTTCACAGTGTACAAAAAGATTACTCTACATTTCCCCTTTTGTCTAAAATAAAAAAGGAAAGGTTTTAACTCTAACATAACAAAACTACTATAAAGAATAATAACTATTATCAGGTAGGAATTATATTTACAATGTTTAGTCTGTTTGTATTTGGCGTATTTGGAAAAAAAATACTCCATTATTTATTCTATCTTGATGGGTCCAAAGTTCTGTACCTAATTTACCTTCTATCATAACTGAAAAAATACTATGACTATATAGTCTTCAACTCCGTCAAAACCCCAGAAGGATCTAATATTACCTTAGTAAACAGGAAGTGCAATGCAAGCAACTTCCAATACTGAAAGAAACAGCAGAAACAGCTGGCTGTCTGGACAGTCACCCAAGGTCCTTTGCAATGGTTGGGCATCCATCTTCTGCCCACAGGCCTATATTATCTGATAGACTTTATTGTGAAACAAATTTTTAAAGGACTTTATTGTGAAACAAGTTTTTAGAGGACTTTACTACCCTGTCTTGGCAACGTTTGGCAGTTGCTTTTCTTTGTGTATTGCTGCTTCAGTTTAGACATCATATTGTCAACTGTCAAGGCAAGGGTAGTTTCTTGCCAAATGGCTAGCTTTTGCCATAAAGAAAGAATACTCTATATGGAGGTTATTTGATGCCTATTATCCTTTTCTATTATTATTGTTTTAAAGTAAATTGGTACTGCCTATGAGCAGATGTGTTTCACTGTCATGAAAAGCCTTATGTTATTAAAATATTTTAAATGCCATATTTTGTTGGTTTTTAAGTGTTTGAAGAGCTTCTATTTAAAATATATCTGTTTAATATTGAAAACATTTACTATCACTGTAAGTTTTATTGTTATAGATGACTAACCACTAACTTTCATTTTTTAATTATCCCAAACAGTTTGTAGTAATAGCTTTTAAGGACTGGTACTTTACACTACATTTTAAAATGAGTTGCATAGGTAAAATACCTTTAACAAGAATAGAAACATATATAGAGTATATTCTAACAAAAATAACCTTAAATTTGTATCAATACACAAAAATCCATACCAAAGGAAAATATTTGAGATTTTTAAGTTTTTCTTTTTTTGAATTTAATTTTTTTCCTTATTTCTCTTAATTTTTTTGTGGGAGGTCAGTGGTGGAGGGCAGATGTGAAGGGACGGGGAAATGAATGAGATCAATATATATGATGTAAAAGACACATAAAATGAGTAAATAAATTAACTGCACATTTATAAATATACTGTAACATGTTCCCCCTCCCCATCTAGATCTCTCTTTACTGCTTGACTGTAACCTTGTCTGTGCATGAGCAAAACCTTAAACCCACCATATGTCTTAACTCAAGCATTTGGGTAGCTGTCCCGAGACAGTCTCTGTAGCAGCTGGCATGAGAGACATGAGACTAAGAAGCCATGTTTGGCCCCATTTTTGTGTGTTTAGAGCTTTTTAAAGCTTTCTTAGGTTTTATGTGGAAATATATGCCATCATGGTGGATGCCATTTATAGTTGGACCTTTTTGTCAGGACCGCCGGCTCCCCAGTAATGACATAGAGACTTACTACTAATTATGAAACCTTGGCCGATAGCTTAGGCTTATTTTTAACTAGCTCTTGTAACTTAAATTAACCTGTTTTTATTAATTTACTTTTTGCCTCATAGTTTTATTACCTTTATTCTGTTCTGGCCATGCTGCTTTTCTGCTTCCTCTGTCTTTAGTTGGCTACTGTCCGTGTCTTTACCCTTCTTCCCAGCCTTTTCTCTATCCCTAAAATCCTGCCTCACTATTGGCTTTTGCATTTTAATTAAACCAATCCAAATGACAAATCTTCGCACTGAACAAAAGATATTCCACAACAATGATCAGTGGCTTTTTAATGAGTTGATGAAAATGTCTACTAATTGCTACTTCATCTTATTTTTTATAAGACATTCTTTAAATATTGTTAGTTAGCAATTAATATTAACCCTTGTGTTTTTCTTTGGGGTCTTCTAAAAGGCATGTTTGAGGTGGAGACATGGCTTTGGTGGTTTATTTATGATTCTGTGAAGCAGAATTGTGAATAAAAAAAAGTAGAGAAGAATAAGAGACGAAAGTGGGAGAAGCCTATAAAAGAATTCATTATTGTGTTGGTTGTTCTGGATAGGTGAATAGTCTTTCTGCTCTTGTGTGACACTGATGAATGGTCACAGTCTCTCAGGCTAGGAAGTTGTCATTTCTAGGCTGTTTTAGCCAAGGCACTAGTACATTGCTTTTAAAAGCTTTGCTGCAGAAGGTAGAGAGATGACCAGATGCATGTGTGAAGTGACAGTCTTTATGGACTGAGTATTCTGACAAAGTCTGCTTCAGATATTATTAAAAATGCCAAGGGGCTTTGATATGAGGCACTAATACTTGCTCATCTTATTTTTTAAAACTAGCTTTTTTTCTCTTTAGTCATCGTTTATAGTTGGTTTCTCTTTGTAATCAAAGACCACTAGCAACCCCATTCCTAGTTCTGTCAGTATCCTGTGACTGTAATTTGTCCTGATCAGGGACTTAGATTTTCCTGCATTGAACTTTAGTTCTACTATAACGTTATAGCATTTTCTTGAGCCTTTCTAGCCTCTGACTGAGACAAGAGGGACAGTCAAGTTATTAAAGAGCTTTTCTTTATCTTCTGATATAAGCCAGTTTTCTATTGATTAAATCTAAAATTTTGTTTTTCTTTTGTGTTTCTTTCCAGTCATAGGTAATTTTGAGGACTGATCCTTTGTATCTGCTGGTTAAGTATAACTGCTTTTTGTTAACTTCTTCAAATCCCTCCTATCCATTCTCTAAGTTTTATTCTTTGGAATCATTTATTTGTTTAGTGCATATTTCACTGTCATCTATGACCCATACACTTTATTAGTTACTGACTTAGGCTGGAATTTTGACTGTCACTATGAAAATATTGAAATGTAAATTTAAGTACTGTTTATTTCTGACCATCTCAACTCTGAACTTAGCAGGCTACTTTTTTGTTTTTTTTTTCTTTTGACTTTAGTGAACACTTTTTTCATCTTTGTACACTACAAAGACTTCTGTCATTTTGCTTTCCCATCCAATTCTTTCTTCTTTTCTTTTTTGTCATTCTTTTTTCTTCTTCTAAATGTTTTCTTTATTTTATTTTAGTATGATTTTATTTTAATATTTTAGTATGATCTGACTTATATTCTCATTTATTCTATTGCTTTGTCTCTTTGTTAGGGTTTTTCTTTGCTGTGAAGAAACAGCATGACCATGGCAACACTTATAAATAAAAATATTTAATTGAAGTGATGGTTTACAGTTTCAGAAATTCAGTCCATTATCATCATGACCAGGGTCATGGCGGCATGCAGGCAAATGTGGTACTGGTTACATTTTGACCAGAAGGTAGCAGGAAGTTGATTGACTGTCACACTGAATGATGTTTGAGAAAACATACCTCAAAGCTTGCCTCCACAGTGACATACTTCCTCCAACAAGGCCATACCTCATAATAGTGCTGCTCCCTTTGGGAGCCATTTTCTTTCAAACCACCACATTCCGTTCCCTGGCCCCCAAAGGATTATAGTCATATCATAAAAAGATGCATTCAATCTACTTTTAAAAGTCCCCATAGTCTATAACAGTCTCAAACATATTTCCAAGTCCAAAGTTTAAAGTCTCTTCTGAGACTTATGTCAATTTCTTTTACCTGTCAAAATCAAAATAAAAAAAGCAGATCACATACTTCCAACATATAATGGCACAGGATATACATTGCCATTCCAAAACACAGGGAAGGGAGCATAGCAAGGAAATTCTGGACCAAAGCAAGACCAAAAACCAGCAGGGCAATACAGACCCTGTATCTCTTTGTCTGATGTCAAAACACATTCCACATCTCCAACTCTTCAGCTTTGTTGACTGCAACACTCTTCTTTCTCAGGTTGCTTCCATTCCCTGTTAGCAACTGTCCTTGTCAGGTATCCCACGACTCTGGCACCTCTAACATCTTGGATTCTTCAAGGCAATCCAGGCTTCAACTTCACAGCTTCATACAGTGGCTTTTCTACTAGGCCTTCCTTCAGGGACACCCCTGAAACATAACCTGGCCCTCAGCAGCTTTATTCCTTAACTCCTTTCTTCTATCCATAACTAATCCCAGAACCACATGGCTGAAGTTTGCTAAGTTCTGCTGCTTACTGGAACATACTGAAATTCTCCTCTGAAACCTCATGGCATTTCAAATCATTATCAGCACCGTTGTCTTCTATGCGCCTACTAGTATGTCCCATTATGCAGTGCTTTAAGTGTTCCATTGCTTTCCTAACCAAAAGTCCCAATGTCCATGTTACTCCAAACCAATGCATGGTCAGCCCTATCACAGCAATACCCCACTTCTGGTACCAGTTTTTTCTTAGTAAGGGTTTCTGTTACTGTGACAAAAACCCCATGGCCAAAAAGCAAGTTAGGGAGGAAAGGGCTCACACTTCAGTATTGCTGTTCATTACTGCAGGAGTAAGGACAGGAACTCAAGCAGGGCAGGATTCTGGAAGCAGGAGCTGCTTACTGGCTTGCTTCCCATGTCTTGCTCAACCAACCTTCTTATATGTGGTGGTTTCAAAGAAGGTAGTCCTCAAAGGGAGTGGCACTGTTAGGATGTGTGATCTTGTTGGAGGAAGTATGTCACTCTGGGGGTGGGCTTTGAGGTCTCTTTTCTCAAGCTTTACTCAGTGTGACAGTTGACTTCTTTATGCCTTCTGGTCAAGATGTAACCAACACCACATCTGCCTGGAAGCCAGCATGCTCCTTGTTATAATGATAATGGACAGAACCTCTGAAATAATAAGACATCACAATTAAATTACATCACAAACATCAGTTAAATGTTTTCATTCATAAGAGTTGCTGTGGTCATAGTGTCTCCTCACAGCAATAAAAAACCCCAACTGAGACATAGTACCTAGGACCAACAGCTCAGGGATGGCACTACCCGCCAGGGGCTTGACCCTCCCTCATTGATCGCTAAATGAGAAACTGACTTACAGGTGGATCTCAAGAGGCATTTCATCAACTGAGGCTCCTTCCTCTGATGACTTTATAGCTTGTATCAAGTTGGCACACAAAACCACCCAGTACGCTTTGCAACCCTGACTCAGCAACTCTGTCTGATCTGATAAGAATTTAGTGCTTAGGTATGAGATATGGTGGTGCTTGAGAGAGGTATAATATAACTGTGTTTCCTCAGGAACACAGGACTCCTGTGTTCCACTTTTCCACCTTATCTACCAGCTGTTACATTAGAGGAATAATAATTATTAACTTTTTGCTTAAGCGAAATATTATTTGTTTATTTATAGGGTAGAGAGATACAGAAGTTTCCTCTTAGCAGTTATAGAATTAGAAATATGTTCATGTACTTTCCTTTAATATTTAAAATAATTTTCTCTTAATTAAAATGAGAAGATATGGAAAATAGTCCAGAATATAAAAGGAAAAATACAAAAGGAAGAAAGCATTGAAAGCAGAAAGGAGAAAATTATTTGAGAAAAAGAAAGATTTGGGCATTGTGAGATTATACTATTCATAACAAAATTTATTTTTTATTGCTAAAGATAAATTGAAAAACAGAAATGGGAGATAACTTTGGTGATAGCTCTATTAAACTTTTTTTTTAAGTTGGTGCACTAAATACATGGGTTATTTTCTGATTTTAAGCAAGTAACTAAGGTGTGTGTACATGTTTTCCCATAGTATGCACTTCTCATTTCTCTTTCCTGTGTCAACTAGCATGCTGAAACATTTCAGCAAGTAGAATGTATGCAGTGTCTTAAAAAGTTGTTTTTTGGGGTATGGGAAATGAAGTAGACACTGTAGATTTCTTAAACTGTGCCTCATATTAGATTACTAAATTGGAAAATAGAACTTACTATAAAATGTTTATTCTACACCAGCAAAAATGTCACTTTTTTTTTTACTTTTGAACATGATAGAGTGAAAGTGGAAGATTATATTGGGAACTTCCTGTGCTACTTAGGTTATCTTAAATACAGACACATAAAACACTTTTCTAAACAGCTAAGATTTTAGATAAAGTAATGTGAGTATGAGATGGTGCTTGACTCAGGTAGCTACCAACTTGGAAAATTATTTCATGGCATAGAGATGGTTCATTTTTCATGAATTAGTTGTCTTCCTGGAATTGCAAAGATGTTTGTAGAAATTAAGCTTTATCTTTTTACTTGATGTTTTGATTGTTTATAACTTTCTGAGCTATTTTCTTTCTTTTTAAATTTTTTATTTTTCAGAATTTCATATATGACTGCTATATTTCATCATCTCCACCCTATTTCTCCCTCCTTGAACTCCTCTTACTCCCTCTTAAATCATGACTTCTTATTTAATTATTATTGTTACATAATACATGCACACACACACACACCTATATACATACACTTATATGTATGTATATAATGTAGATAGAATCTGGTGAGGCCTGTTGGTGTTGCTCAAATATATGTGTGTTTAAGGCTGACCATCTAGAACTGAATAAACTATTAGGGGACTTGTCCCTAGAAATGACTGTCTTCCCTCTCTTAGCAGCCATTAATTGCCTGTAGATCTCCATCTAGGGGTGATGCTTTATAAAATACCCCCAACCACACTGCCACAGTTGGTGTTGTCTTTATTCAGATCTTGTTTAGGCAACCATATGGAGATTTCATGCTTTCAACTTCCCTGCCATATATAGAAGATTCTTTCTCACAGCAAACATTCTGATCCTCTGGCTTTTACAGTCTGTCTGCCCCTGTTCCACAATGTTCCCTGAGTACAAGAGTTGTATAATAGATGTAACAGTTAGGGTTGGGCAAACCACAGTCAAATTTTCTTGCTTTTTGATCAGTTATGGATTTTTGTGATGGTCTCCAGCTGCTGCATAAAGAAGCTTTCTTAATTAGTTGTAATGTATCCACTTACTTGTGAGTAAAGGTTGTTTAGAATGTGGGAATTATACTGGTTTATAAAAGTGGCAGTAGTAAGTCCCTCTGTATATGGTACATGACTTCTTCAGCCATGAGTAGTTGGCTAGGTTTACAGTTCAGGCATGAATTTCCACTTATTAAGTAGGCCTCAAGTACATCTAGATTGCTGTTGGTTAACCTCAGTATAGTAGTGCTACTATTGTGCTGTTGAGAATATCTTCCTTTGCTGGTCATTTTTGTGGTCCAAAGGCTCTACAGGTGGGTAGTACTATTGATTACTTTTCTCCCTTGGCAATTTGCAGAGTATTGTTGGCTACTGTGTGAGCTATTCCTCAGGGATGAGGCTTCCAACTTGTTTCTCCAAGTCCTGTGTCCAAGGTGTATTATGGTATCTTCAGCAATAACATCTTACCTTCAATTCTGGGAGGTAACAAAGGGCAGTGACAATAGCCTGTATTGTTTTTGCATATATTTGAACTTCCTTGACCAGCAGTTTGAAGGGAGATGCTATCTTGAACATTATTTTAATGTTTGCTTTAATAAAAAAAACCTCTTGTAAACAAGTTTCTTAAATCAAGGGAACTCATTATTATTAACACAGTTGTGCTAAATAAAATTCTAGTATTTCTTGAGATCAACCTCTATAAATAAGACCGCAACACCATTGTGGATATTACTTCATTTAATCTCTCAATAGCCTGAATATAGGTATTCTATATTCTATATTCATAAACTATCATTATGTTTATTTTATAGATGAGATTCTTAATAAATCTTTAAATCCCTTTTAAAAAGTAAGCAGTGGTGTGGACTACAGGTATTTTCACTCTAGTTTTGTATTTTGTTTATCTGGACTTGTATATAAGTAACACTACTGACTTTGCTATTTCTTGATGTAGGAGGGTCATCTGTCTATGTGTTACTTTCATTGGTTAATA
>LOEQ01000352.1:42482-54853 GCA_001685075.1 Bramus lutescens | reverse complement strand
TAATGGGCCAGGCAGTGCTTAAATGAATACAATTTGTATGTTGTTATTTCCAGGTATAAGCTAGCCGTGTGGGAGCTGGGCTGGATGAAAAGCAGGCCTGTGCTCTCCCCTATCATTACAGATTGGCGTCCCACCTGGTCTACAATTTCTAGATTTCATTTTTTTCCATTAAATTTATTGTTTGTCAACATTGTCTTCTTTCTATGTTCAGACATGAACTCTCTACACATCTTCGCCTGTGAACCCCTGTAGTCTTCTTTTCCCCAAACCAGGAAGTTAGTAGTCTTGGAAAAAAAGCATTTTCTAGAGCTTTTATCTAGTTAATATTTTTTAATTAGATTTTTAAATTTTTTTTCAGTTGAGGCATGAGAATAAATTTTTTTCTGAGTGAGAAAAACTATCCTTACCTGCTGTCTTTGAAAATTGTCTTTTACTGCAGACTTAATGTTTTCTAATAAATTCTACCTAAATCTTCAAGGAATGGCAGAGCCTAAAATGGAAAATGTAAAGCCAGGCAAAGTGGTATATACGCTGCTGTAATTCTACAACTGGGAATGCAGAGGGAGAAGAATTGCAAATTTGAGGCCAGCCTTGGCTGCATATAATGTGAACTGCTGCAAAAACAGCAACAAAGCAAATGGAAGGGTAAGGTTTATACTGTGATTTAAGTAAATTTTTTCTTTGTTTTTCAGGAAAGGGTTTCTCTCTGGTTGTCCTGGAACTCAGTTTGTAGACTAGACTGGCCTTGAATTCACAGAGACCTGCCTGCCTCTGTTTCCTGAGTGCTGGGATTAAAGGTGTGTGGCACCACTACTGGCTGATATCAGTAATTTTAATCAGAGCGGATGATTGAATCACAAGTAATACCAAGCTATGTATATCACATGTTGTCAAAATAACAAGAACATATTCTCTTACAATTTTCAGTATGCATTTCTTTGATCTAATTACATTTATATTGATAGTTTTCAGACCTCTTTCCAATGGTTTCCCATGTTTCAGATTTTAACTGTAAATTGAGTTATTCCATGTAATCAGTTGCAAGTGATTGATGATGGAAGTTACAAAATAATTCTATACTAGTTCAGAATTACATATAATTAAGGGGTTATTTATTTATGGGTAGACTCACAGATCACAGTCCTAGATCACAATACTCTGCATGAATGGGGAACAGGAACTGAATCCAGCAGCCGTAAGCAAGAGTGAGTGCACACTTTACAGCTGTATTTATAGTATAAGAGACTGCGCCCAAGTGGGCTGGTATCTTAAAGGCTATTGGCTGAAGGGGCTCCCACAGTACCCCCCTTTTGTTTAAGTAAGAGAGTTTCAAACCTAATATAAAAGTGTACACTAGGAACAGATATCAAGTATAAAATTAGAATTACAACCAGCATAAACAATATTAAGCAAGGCACATTTGCTAAATGGTTTAATAAACATTGTATTTTAAGGAGTCTAAGCCTTGTGTTGGAAATGGCTTGGCTAGATCATAAGAGGATGGTAACTGTGACTATCTAATCTTCAACCCCATTGAAGGCCTGAGAAGGGAGATAATATTACTTGAGTAGGCAGGAAATGCAATCAAGCAGCTTCCAAATTGTGCAGTAGATAAGAGACAATTGTCTGCCTGAGCAATTACCCAAAGTCTCATTTGCATTGTTGAAGCAACCAACTTTGGCTAAGGCCTAGAGTAACTGACAGATCATTTTCAGAGTTAAATGAAAGATATGATATAGATAAAATGGGCATGGAGAAAAATAAAATATTTCCTTAAAATCTATCTTCTTTCTGTCCCATACGAGATGGCTCCTGACATGAGACAGACATTCTGAATTTTGTTTTAACAACATGCTTGGATTTAGAGAAGGGTAGCCATCATCCATACATGTCCAGTTAATCAAATTTTACCATGCAGATGATGCAACATCATAAGTCAGATTTCTCTTTGCTTGATGATTCTTTCTGGATAGCTATCTTTTCATTTTTAGGCATCTAGCTGTTCAAGGTCTTTTGACTCTTTGAAGATGGGTATTTTCCTGCAAAGACAAGAGCAGAACCCTGCCACAATCCTTAAGAGGTTTGCTTACCACCTGTATGATTGGCACCTCTGTGGATGAGCTGTCATTTCTCTTTATCAAGAGGTTTCTCTTTTTCAAACCAAATCCTTATTAATTTTTATGGTATCCATAGCTTTTTGTCTCCTGAGGAAACGAGCACAACCCCTTCCCCAATGTAGCACATCTCCTGGTTTCCATTGTGAGTTCAGCACATCCTGAAATACACTGATTTAATTCAGAAGTTTTTTTCTATTATCTAATATCTCTCTGCTGCTGTTGTTTCTTTCTCATTAGCATTAAGAAAATTAAAGGTTAATAAAGCATTATGCAAGGTATTTCCCATTCCTTTCTGTTTGTTTAGCATATCCTTTATAGTTCAATTTGATCTTTTTATAACTGCCTGACCCGTGGGATTGTTTGGTATACTTGTAATATGCTTTTTATTATAATAAGCAAAAAAACTGTTTTATTTTCTTAGACACATATGCTGGACCATTGTCTGTCTTTATTTGCACATGTAAACCTATGATGGCATAACTTCTAATAAATGCATGATTACGGAATCAGCCTTTTCTGAACTCAAGGTGGTTGCCCATTGAAAACCTGAATGAGTGTCAATGGTGTGGTGTACATATTTTAATTTTCCAAATTCTGTAAAGTGGAACACATCCATTTGCCAGATTTCATTCCTTTGAGTACCCTTTAGGTTACTCCCTGCAGGTAATGGTATTTGGTTATAGAAAGAGCAAGTTGAACATCTCTTTATAATCTTGTTAGCTTGTTACCATGTAATAGAAAACTCTTTCTTTAAACCTTTGTGATCGACATGTTTTTTATGAATTCCTGAGGCCTTCAGCACACTTCCAATCAATAACCAGTCAGTTTCTGTATTTGTGTTTGAGGACCTGGCAGACCCATATGGGATCAGATCTGTGTTATGTATATAGGACAAAGCCTATTCCTGATTATGTCTTGAACTTGAATGAATAATGAAATAAATTCTGTATCATCTGGTAAAATTCAGTGGTTTCAATATGTAAGAGAACTCTTTCTGCATAGTATGAATCAGTAATTATAATGAGGGGTTCTTTAAAATCCCTTAGTACTATGAGAATAGCATATAACTCTGCCTTTTGGACAAAATTATAAGGGCTTTGTTCTACCTTACTTAATTCTTCTGATTTGTAACCTGCCTTTCCTGATTGGTTTGCATCAGTATAAAATGTACGGGATCCAGTTATTAGTGTGTCATGTACAATTTGGGGAAGAATGCAAGTAGTTCTCTTAATGGGATTAATTCTATTACTTTTGGGATAGTTGCTCTTAATATCTCCCAAAAATTAGCACAAGCTCTTTGCCATTGTTCATTGTCTTCCCATATTTTTTTAAATTTCATCATTAGTAAAAGGCACTATAATCTCTGCTGAGTCTATACCTGTTAGTTGATGAAGTCTCAAATTTCCTTTTATAATCGAAAAACTTCTTCAATATTTTTATTTTATGTTTTTAAATAAACATGTTTTATTTTTTTAATATTTTCCACAGTTTTTTTTTAAACTTGGTTTATGTGGTAAAAAGATTCATTCTAAAATAATATCGTCCCTCTGCATTAAAATTCCTGTAGGGGAAATTCTGGAAGGCAATATGACTAGAATACAATTAAGATTTAGATTCACTTGATCTACATGTGCCTCCTGTAATTTCTCTTCAAACACCATCAATTCTTTTTCTGCTTCAGCTGTTAATTCCCGGGACTATTTAAATCTTTGCTACCATGTAAGGTTTTGTTTAAATATTATATCAGACTAGAAATGTCTCCTTACAATCTTTGAAAGTCACTAAGAGTCCACAATTGGTCTCTCCTAATTTGTGCCTTTTGTATTCTATTTTTTTGTAAACCTATTTTGTAACGTAGGTAAATGACAGAATCTCCTATTTGTATTTTTTTCAGGAGCAATTTGTAATCTTCATTTAGGCAAAACTTTCTTTACTTCTTCAAACATTCTTTCTAAAGTATCTGCATTTGAGTCAGATAACAAAATGTCATCCATGTAATGGTAAATTATAGACTTAGGAAATTGGTTGCATATTATTTCCAATGGTTGACTTACAAAGCATTGACACAGGGTGGGGCCATCGAACATTCCCTGTTGGAGGATGGTCAATTAGTATCTTCTAGTAGGCTGAGAATTATTAGAAGTAGGCATTGTGAAAGCAAATTTTTCTGTCCTTTTCTTGTAAAGGTATAGTGAAGAAACAGTCTTTTAAATCAATAACTATAAGAGGCCATACTTTTGCTAATAGTGAAGGCAGAGGAATTCCAGATTGTAGCGGGCCTGTAAGTTAAATAACCTTGTTGACAGCTCTTAGATATGTCACTATTCTCCATCTTCTATATTTCTTTTTAACAACAAATACAGGAGAATTCCAAGGGCGGGTTGATTCTTCAATACTGCAAGCTTCTAATTGCTCCTGTACCAGGCCTCCATTGCCATATATTGCAATTAGTTTATTTAACCATCCTTGTCAACTATCAACAAAACAAAACAAAAACCAAGAGTTTATTTTTCTTACAGTTTTATGGTAAAACGAACAAACAAACAAAACCAGTTTATTATCACACTAGTCGCTTTAATTCTAGCAGAACACTAAATTCCTGTGGCTTTTTCTGCTAATATGTGACCAGTCATAATTTAGAAGAAAAAAATCATTGTCTTATTTTTAAAAATAAAGTACTTTGAAACCTGAGTCCATTTTATTATTCATATATCTTAATACAACTACCTGGTTTTCTTTTTCAATATGATTTGGAACTATAAATGCTAATTTTTATTTGAATGCTACTATCAGAAAGTTCAATGCTTGAAAAATAAATTATTCCAGTTGATTTCATTTGGATGTGTTAGTTAGAAATTACTTGCAATATCAATTTGATTTGCAAGTTTCTTTAGCTTAGTCTCTCCACACTGTAGTAATCTTCAGTGTTAAATAATTTCTAGGGTTTTACTATTCCAGTCTCTGTTATAGATGGGAAATTAGCATTTAGTGGTCTTCTACTCTGAAAAGTTTTTCTTCGAGCATTAAATAGTGTTAAATTACTAAATTAGATAGTGTTAAGTTTATTTAATTATAGAACTTTCTTACTTATGCAAAACAAAACTTCCAGTATAATTTGCTTTATAACTCTTGAATACCATGACAATCTTTGGAGAATTTGTTCTTTTTAAGCAAGGGAGAGATTCCTGACTTTCATTTCAAAGTCAGGTTGCTGTGGAGCTAAGTATCTTTGTTTGCTTAAATTTAAGCTTGGTTACCATGACAAAATGTATTTACTCATCTAATACCTAGCAGTGACAAATAGATACTGCTGATCACTTGAATAATTTTGTTTGACCAATAGAAGTCCCAAATAAAAGTGACTTTTTTTATTTTAAATGGAAAATTAATTGGTTAAAAATTTATTTTTAATTTTTTTCTTGGTTAATTAAAATAAAAATTGTTACATTAGTGCTAATTTTGTTTAACATACATATCTTTTAAATTTAATACTGAGTTTTAAACTAAAGGTGAGTGAGGATAAAGTAAATTTGTATAACAAGATTTTTCCTATAAAAAGTTACTGTTTATACTCACCCATGTGTTATAGAACACTCTCCTCCAAGCATATCAACCATCATCTTCAAAACAGTTGTGAGTACTTGTGAGCAGACCCTGTCTTTATGTTTATTGACTGTTGAGTTCCCTCATAAAAGGAGGGGTTGACGTGGATTATTGTATCATCTTGGGATTCTCTCTGCTCCTTTCTGTACCTCCTGGTTCAGTCCATTCCTATGACATTCTGACCTAATTGCACATGGTCTTGTGGTTGCTAGAGAACACTGTGGAAGGATGTATTCCCTATACATTTTTGGAGAAGTGTGTATTTATGCTCTGTTAAGACTTTTTGATGCTTTGGAGTTGAGTCTGTTTCTGTAAGTAACCCTGTATTCATGTTCAGTAGCCTGATAAACTCACTGTTTCCTCAAGCTGGACTCCAACTCATTCATACTTTGGTTTGTCAGTACCCTATAAGGAGTGGGTAGATGTTTTTAGTTTCTCTAGGGAAAGGGCTACTGTAAGATAAAATGTTAAGAAAACATTTTTACAGGAACCGTGATATTTTCCTAGTTCTTTTTGGAAGAAATGCCTTTTATTTCCCTAGAAAACAAGCCATTTGACGAAACCAGTGAGCTCCCACCCCCTTTTATGGCCCTCACTCTGCATATCGTACTTGTTCAAATTGAGTAACCTAGTTTCTAATTGTTACTTTTTTAAATTAAATTTGGAGAATTTTCCAAAAACTTTAGACTTAAAGAATATTTTTTCATGAAAAGGTAGAGATTTATTAGCATATCTGTTCACAATGTTTTCTCTTTCAATTTCATGGCTCCAATTATATTTAGATATTGCCTACAGTTCTTCATGTTCTGCATCTGCAAATGGAAACCAGCAGTCTTTGTTTCTGGACTGTAACTGGCATTGATAATTTCCATGCTAGAGACGGCAAACTGTAGTGGTTATTCTTTTGAAGTTGAGCCCTTATAGGGAATTACCAAGATTTTTTGTTGCTTTGTTTTCGCTTTTATGCCCCCCACTCCCTCTTCAGTACTGCTTTTGGGTAAAGATTACAGATAAATCAAAAGATACACATATCAAAAGAGACTAGCAGTAGAATTCCTAAGGAAAAGGACTTTTGGCAGATAATGTTTGTATTTGGTGGATTTGTTTTCTCTCTTCTATAGGGATATGATTATTTTACCAGTAAGTCTGGTGGTTTGGGTTCACCAATCTTAAGGAAATCAAGAGAAATGCGTGTTAGTTTTGATAGGGACAAAGTATACCCAAGTTGGATGGTTCCTTTGTTTTACTTGATTTTATGATGTGTTTGTGGATCTTTTAGTTGTGTACATTGTGCAGAGCTGCTGTAACAGCCTCCTTAGTCTGTTTGGACCAGATATCAATAGGTGGTGTAACTATCCTATTTAGAGAGCCTGGGTTGTAACATTAGAGTGACTGAATTATTATAAGTTACATGGAGCATCTCTATACTTATTTATAAAAGCCACCAATCTACATAGACAATTTTTAATTTTTAAAGGCCTTATTTTTTAAAATGTATGAATTAAAAAACATAGTTATTACCTATTTAGCATAGTGAAAGGAAATGAAATTAGAGGAAGTGAGTCTGACTTCATATTCTGTCATTTTGCAGTGACAGATAGAGCTTAGTTATGATAGCACTGAAAGACTTAAGGGCACAGCAGAAAACAGAATTCAGTCAAAGATAGTTAAAATAAAAATGTTTTAATAAAAAGTCTTCTAGATAATGAACACAGTTCAGAATATGGTTAAGAGAAGACTAGACACTTAGAGACTTACAACAGTAGAAAGCTGTTATCCTAGCTGTGGCTTGAAGACCACACAGTATTTTCAGAATTTGGTCATCACTGAAGCTGTGAAGGAAGAATCATCTAGTGAAAACTGTAGTCTTAAAGGACCAAGTTGTTGCCAGAGAAGTGGTATGCAGATCCCAGGAAGTAGCATGGAAGAATTAATGTTAAGTTTCTCCTCCTGAACTCTAGTTTCCTACTTTCGGCTCCTGCTGTGGAAGTTCAGTCTAAGCAGAAACCAGCTGTACTGTTGCTTAGTTGACACAGAATATAGGGCTTAGTTTCCTTGTGGTTCAAAGGAGAACAATGAATGGGCCTGGAAGGCAAGAGTAGAGTAATCTGTACCAATCTCTTCTCATACATACAATCAGACTGTCTAGCTTCTGTAATTTTACATGCTCTGCCAAGCACCTGCCACACTGTTAGCACACAGCAGTAAATAAAAAGTATGAGATGGTATTTCATAATGACTAGCAACCCCTAAGGCACCAGAATAAATCTAAAGTATGTCTAGTCACATGACTTTGAACATCTAATTTTTTCATCTGTGAGATGAAGAAGGCCCAGAATGGAGAATTATAATAAAGATTAAAGGAGACAATGTATATTAAGTATCTCACATTGCATTCTTATATATCATGTGGTGAGAATCACCATGACCATAATTCTATTGGTTAGTAAGAAGAATAAATAATACTAGTCTAATCCTAGTCCCCTATCTCCAAGCCCCTCACATACCCTTTTCCCTTTCAGATGTTCTGAATGGGATTCTTTTTTTTGTCTCATGGGAATCAAACTTTGTTTGCATATTAGTGTCTATTATAAACTAGAGCTTTAGTTAGTTTAACATTTTGTTTACCCTTTTATGTTTTATGTTCAATAAACATTGAGTTAAATGATTATCTCCACTGGGCCTAAGATAGTAGGCACATAAATAGAAAAATTGAAGTACTGAAATTTGCTTAGTTTCAATAGCATAGATGTGAACAAGAGGCTCAAGAAATAAAAATACAGCATGTTTTCACAGTTCACTTGGGAACGCACCACAGGAAGTACTCTTTGAAATTTGACATGTGTATGGCAGTTCAGTGAGTCTGATTTGAGGGTGCATATATGTTTTTCTTTTGGGCTACATAGGGAAAAATGAAGTAAAACCTCATTGACGTAATTGAACTTGATAACATCTCCTGGTTGCGCTGCTGATGATTCTCTGTGGTTTGTAGAACTCTGTAAAGCACGTTAGACTTGTAAACATACTCAAACAGAAACTTTGATCAGGATTCAACTTTGAACCACAAAGAAAAGATGAATTTAAATAAATGCAGCCTTGGGTATAACTTTATCAAACCGACTAATTTTTTTTAAAATCATATACATTTCTTATGTTACTTAGAGAAAGCTATAGTGCTCTTAAAATTAGCTTCAATGTGTAGTCATAGTTTGTGAAAAGATAGCTGTTTCACATAATGCATGTGTACTGGCATTAGGAGGACATAGGTAATATTTAGAAGTACACTAGTACAGAGATGGTTTTATTTGTGATTCACAACTCAGCTTCACTCTTATACTTAGGTTATTATAGTGGTATGGAAGTTGGCATTTAGTTGCCTATAGCTTTGCTGACTTGGAAACTGTGCATGCAGAACATTGGTTGTCTACCTGGAAGCAAGATTTCAAAAGAGCTACACACTATGTAGGTGAAATAAATAATCGCACCAATGCTTGTAAAACTCAAAATTTATACCTGCCATATACTGTGTGCTCAGTATGTTTGATAGCCACCCACCAGTTTCAGGTAAATGTATAAAAACAAATTTTTACTACTCTTATAAACTAAAAACAGAATGTTTTTGCTTCACTGAGTGCTGTTTGTAGTAACTAAAGCATTTCTAGTTAGCTCGGTGATAAGTAAATAGGTTACATGCTTTAGGTTCATTTATATCCCGTCATTTTCTGCTTCATTTAAATGAGAAAAATTAAACCATAGTTATATGAGGGGAGGCACTCAGTGTTTATTACTGTCAGTCCTATGCATTTGTGGACCTTGGCATTATAAATATATTTTTCACTAATACCTACTTTTAGTCTATTAGTTATTAAATTGATGAGCTGTATAATACTTTTGAGAAATAGAACTATTTCATATTGTTTAAAATATTTTAGTAATTGCTCCAATTTTTAAAGCATAAGAAAACAGATGATCTGTAGCCAAAATGTGTTTATATTTGTGCTGTTTATATTGAATCATTCCTAACATGTTTTAAGTACCAGTTTTTTTCTTCAAGTAAAAGAATTGGGTAGCTGGGCATGATAGCACAACCTATAATAATTCCAGCTCCTGGGAGGCGGAGTCAGGAGGATCAGAAGTTCAAGATTTGAGGCCAGCTTGGTCTGCTACACAGGGCCCTGTCTCACCCTCCCCTAATGAAAAGCAGTATGCATATTTGTGTTAGTATTTTGCTTTTTCAGATAACTGATGCTGTCTGGGAACATTCCTTAATTCCAAGGCACACTTCCAAGTCTATACTAAAGTTTACAATACAATGGCTGAAGAGGAACAAGCCAGATTTTATAACAAGGGTCTTTTGTGATAAACATGTAGAAAGTTAGCTGCTGATCTTCCTGTGTGGAGTGCACTTTACCAAGGGTTGGTTTGCACTTTACCTGAGGGTTTTCATCAGCAGTGAAGTAAAATGTCTGTACAATTACTCCTTCTCATTGTGTGCTTTTTCTATTCTGTGATGTCTTAAGCTGTCACATGGTCCATACATTTTTTTAAAAAATTGATCTCTTTTCTCTCCGTTTCAGCATAATGTTGATGTTCCTTGTGTTTAGTTTTGCCAAATCTATCAGCATTGGCTTGTCTTTTTAATGTGCTTTTGCAATGAGAAGTATAGAATCTGAATGGTTACATTGATTTTTTTAAATTTAGAATAAAAGTACTTTCATCCATGAAAACATTATTTTTTTGTTCTGGAAAAAAATGTTAGTTCACCGAAGAGATCTTCATCTTTCCTTTAAAAGTTTCTATGTTTTCCTATCATTATTTAACAAGTTTCAAAGTAGATAAAATACAGAAGCATGTAGAGGAATAGATTGCCATTTGACAGTTCCAATGTTTAGACTGTGGCATGTCTTAGTGGCAGTTCTGCCTTCATGAGCTTGGGTAATGCTGCCACACCACAGATTTGAAACATTTAGAGTGGGCATTTGTTCTGAATAATGTCACTATATTTTTTATGATATGAGTCTTTAGAAAGTGTAGTTTGAGCCATTATTTCTACATGAGATATAGAATATAGCACAACTAAAGCACAAATCTAAAATGTTTGATTGACATAAAAATACTAGTTATTTTGTATTCTTATCAAAAGGCAGGTTTGGATAAGTGTGATTTTTATAAAAGTAATAACTTTTAAAATGATAATACTGAAACTTATTTGGAACTCAGAATTAAATTTATATTTCACAATTATGAAATACAGTATTTTGGGAATTCCAATCATGCACCCCAGTTCACTTATCTCCCAGTCCCTCCATATCTGCCCCTCACTCTTCTAGTGTTTTCCTCAAAGGAAATCTAAAAAAGAATAAAAAATAATAAAGAAAAACATTTCATGCCTCCATCTTTCCCACTCTCCATTGCCTTTTCAGTCATCTTAGTGGAATTGGGAGCTGCTGTGTATCATGGAGTATACTCTTTTGTCTAGACAGCTTTCCTTGCAAATGTTCATTGTGTAATGAGTTGTTGGTCAGATTCATAGCCTCTGGCTTTGGTACACCTTCATTACTGGACCCCTACTGACATTCCTCTGTGATGTCCTGCTGTTGCCCCAATCATAGAGATATTGTGGCTGTGGTTCCACATGATCTGTCTCTTCACACACTCCAGCAAGCCATAGACTGAGTAGATGTGATTGTGCCAACTCCAAGTGTTGTAAGAAGGCTGCTTGGTCATTCCAGCCACTCGTCAGCTCAGACCAGAAATAACCATGCAGAAACTGTATTAATTAAATAACTGCTTGGCCTATTAGCTCTAGCTTCTTATTGGCTAGCTCTGACATATTATTTTAACCCATCCTTATTAATATGCATATCGCCACATGGCTGTGGCTTACCAGGTAAAGTTCTGTCCTGCATCTGTTTCTGTTGGGGCTACATAGCTTCTCCTGACTCTGCCCTTCTTTCTCCCAGCATTCATTTTAGTTTTCCCTGCCTAGCTCTACTCTACCCTATCACGGGCTCAAGACAGTTTCTTTATTTACCAATGGTATTCACAGCATACAGAGAGGAANTTCCCTGCCTAGCT
The DNA here is from genome assembly GCA_001685075.1 of Bramus lutescens. Classification (NCBI taxonomy): domain Eukaryota; kingdom Metazoa; phylum Chordata; class Mammalia; order Rodentia; family Cricetidae; genus Bramus; species Bramus lutescens. The sequence continues at coordinate 43,055 of LOEQ01000352.1, read as the reverse complement.
CTACTCTACCCTATCACGGGCTCAAGACAGTTTCTTTATTTACCAATGGTATTCACAGCATACAGAGAGGAATCCCACATCATCCAAGCACCGGCTGTGTGCCTTGTGTCAGCTGAGTTGTTCAGTGCAGGCCACTGGAACTACTCTCAGGTAGGGAACGGGGCCAGCTTTCCCATGTTGGGGTCATCAGGGTCTGTCATCCCAGGATTAGGGAGGTTGTTCAGAGGGTCAGCTCTCCTCAGGGGATGGGAGCAGGCTAGTCCAGGCCAGGGAAGGGTGGGGAATGCTCAACAGGGCCCTTATACTTCAACACAAGGTTTGCATGGGCCCAGGCAATGGACATTTACACAGACCCCAGCTGCTGCAGAATCAAAGACCTAGATATTGTCATTGCCAGCAGCTTGGGGCTGGATGTCATCATGACCCAAGGTGACAGTGCAGGCCTCTCAAATCTGGATGGACCCAGCAACAGCTTAGTTCTTGGGCTCCAACCTGGCCTTATGTGGCAGTTCAGGCACTGGAAATCTGCACTGCCTTCGATGCTAATAGAAGCCACAAACCTCAACACAGATT
>LOEQ01000352.1:28949-42448 GCA_001685075.1 Bramus lutescens | reverse complement strand
GCAGGGACATGGACATAGAAAGCCCTGCCCCTTACCACAGCTTGGGCCCAGACAATAGCATAGCCACAGGTGGCAGCGTGGGACACTGAGTTTGGCATGGTCCTGTCAGTGACATGTCCCTCAAACTCCAACATGGCCCCAGGTAGTGGCTCAGAGGCTGGGAGCTCTTGTGCTTTTGGTGGCAACATGGGCCATGGACACCACCACAGAGCCAGGTTGCATTAGAACCACAGAACCAGATATGGTCCTCAGCGGCATCCCAAGCCTGGATGTCACCATGCCCTCATTTCCCAGGCCAATGAGTTCAGCATTGTTCCTGCAGCAAGGTAGCCCTGGGACAACAGCATGACCCCAAATGGTGGCCCAGATCTCAGCCATGTGCTCGACTTTCAATGGTACAATGGTGTTCTGTTTTTATGATCAACTATTTCAGCTTCCACATATGAATGAGAACATGTGGTACTTGTCTTTCTGTGTTTTGTTTGTTTCATTTGACATGTCTTCTAGCTCCATTCATGTTATTGCAAAAGACAGTATTTCATCTATTTTCATGGCAAAATTATATTCCCTCATGTATATCCAATACATTTTCTTTATCTTACCATAAATGAAAATAAAGATTGACTCATATTTACTTTGAATAATGCTTCATGGAAGTGCAGATAGCTCTGATAAACTTACTTAAATTCCCTTGGACTTATATCTAGTAGTAGAATAACTGGCTCATGTAGAAATTCCATGTTTTCTTTTGGACAGACACTCCATACTATTTTTCTTAATTTCTGTGCTAGTTTACCCTCTCAACAATGGTGTGTATAAAATTGCCTTTTCTTGTATCTTCATTAGAAAATTTTATTATAATTTCTCTTTGTTCTTGAAAATTTTATACATGTAAATAATAAAATGATTATATTTATTCTCATTTCCCTTGTCTAACTTCCTGTGTATCTCCATGAAAACACCTCCAATTTACATCTTCCTCCCTCCCTTCCTCCCTCCCTCCCCTCCNTCCCTCCCTCCCTCCTTCCTTCCTATAACCCACTAAATCCAGTTAGTCTTTTCTGTTTATACATGTATATAGAGCCATCATTAGAGTGTGGGTAACCTACTAGTGGAAACACCATCAAAATAGGGTTAGGGTTAGGTTTGAGAACTGAGTGGTGAACCGAATTGTGACCTGAATTGCAAACCATATTACTGTTATTCTTGTGACTCTTCCTCTCCCTTGCTTGTCAATTGCCAGTAGCGTCTTAGTAAGGAGTAGAAGGAAGAGATGTAAAGGAAATGGGAAGAGAAATAAGAGGGAAACAGAATGAAAGCAGGAGGAAAGGAAGAGAGGCAGTAACAGGGTAAACAAGAACAAAGTATAATGGATATATGTAAAAATGAAACTTTCACAACAAAGCTCATTTTATATAACAAAATAATTTAAGATGATAAAGTGATCAATTCATCAAAAGGAAATAATTCCAAGCATATATTCACCCAGTAACAGACTACTTCAATTATTGTAAAACAAACAATATTGAATTTAAGGTGATCACCTACAGTAGCAATAGGGAACTTCAACAATCCATGTTCATGAAGGGACTGGAAGTCCAACAAATGACAATGCTAAATATAACAGATCTAACAAACACTCACACAGTTCCACTGTACAGTTACTTTCTTTTCATCATCCAATAGAATGCTTTCCAAAATAAATTGTTAGGCTATCAAGCAAGTCTTCTCAAATTTTTGAAGACTTAAATAATACTATGAATATTCTCTGTACAATAAAATAAACAGAAAATCAAGAGGAGAACTTTAGAAGTTGTAAAGATAGAAATTAAACAGTGTTTTTGGACAAACAAAAGATTAATGAAAAATGGGAACAATCTTAACTTTCTTTAAACAGATATAAATCGAAATACAGTGTACCACAACTCATCATGTATAATAGAACCTTAACTGAAAGCATAGTTTATAGCAATAATCATGTGAATCATTAAAAAAGAAAGATTTCAAACAATTTAATGATACAGTTTAAGGATAAATAAAGCAAGAATAAATTAACACCAAAATCAGAAGAAAGAAATAAGAAAGATCAGAGAAAAAAATAGACACTGAATGAACACAAAGGATCAATAAAAGAAATACTGATTCTTGAAAGATAATAAAGTCAACAAGCATCTAGTTTGGTATGAGAAAAAATGGAGAGAAGATCCAAATAAATACACCAGAGATAAATTAGGGACCTAAAATTTATACCAAAGAAATAAAAGGATCTTGAGTGGCTGTTATTAAGAACTTTTAAAAACTTCTTAACATTATTCACTAGTAAAATGGAAAATCTAGAGGAAATGCATTTTTCTCGACATACCAAAATTGAACCATGCAGAATATCTGAATATATCAATAACCTTCTCTAAAAAGAAAAGCCCAAGATTGGATGATTTTGCTGTTGAATTGTAACCAAATTTTAAAGAGAGGAAAAAAAAGAAGAGTGTCACTTGATTTCAAAGTATTGAAAGGGAGAATTTCCACACTGATTACATTGGCTATACCCATTTCCATCTTATGTGTCTTATTTCTTTATATTACTTATTCCCCTTTTAGGGACTTTATTTTTGTTATTTTAAAACTTTATTTCTTTTTTATGACTGTCTAAACATTCTCTTTGATCTCCCAAGTCTATGTACATTTTTAAACACACTATAACCCATGTAAAGCTTTTTTTTTCCCATTTGAATCTCTATTGTGTATCTGCAGTCTTTTTCTAACCTCATGAGCCTTTAAACTGTTGAGCGGCACCGCACAGCTACGACCCAAGCCTCTGCTTCAGCAGCTGCCTTCTTCCTGCTTTGATACATAAGAATCTAGCTTTATGACAGAGGTACTGTGGTGAGAACCTTGTTTACCACCCCAGCTCTGGGAAGTTGTTTGGTTCTTGCTGCCATTGAGTAGTATACTGCCCAGAGCTCATAAGCCCCAATTAAGTGTTCAGTAAAAGGGCCTCTTAGAAGAACCACCCTGTTTTTGCCACTAGCGTTGAGTCAGGAAGCCATCTCTTAAAGGACCATATCTCTGTTTCCTTTAGCAGACAGCCTACCTGAGAAAAGTCAGTTACCAAAAGCCATGTTTTATTTTTGTGCTTTTAGAACCCCTTTTTAAAGTTTTGTTAGGTCTGGACTGGAGAAATGGCTCAGTAATTAAGAGCACTGACTGTTCTTCCAGAGGTCCTGAGTTCAATTCCCAGAAACCACCTGGTGACTCATAACCATCTGTAATGAGATCTGGCACCCTCTTATAGCCTGCAGGCATACATGCAGACAGAACATTTTATACATAATTCTTAAAAATAAAAAGCTTTGTCATGCCTTTGTGGAAATTCTAGTCCTACATTGGGTACCATTTATAGGCAGAAGTTTCTCTCCCACCTGCCAATTCCCAAATAAGCAACATGGAAACTCAATATTAATTACAAATGCTTGGCTGATAGATCAGGCTTATTACTAACTAGCTCTTGCAACTTAAGTTAACCCCTTTCTATTAATCTATGCATTGCCATGTGGCTCATGGCTTTACCTGTCCTCCAACATGCCTGAATCCCTCTGTGTCTCTTGCCAACTCCACTGACTTTGACCTTCTTCCCAGCATTCTCAGTTTGGCTGTCCCACATATACTTTGTGTGGCGTTATCTCTTTGCCTTTAATATTTAACAGCCTGACTACAAAGTGCCTATTTGGATACTTGTGAGCTTTAAATCTGGATGCTCATACTTTTCTGAACATTGGATTTTAAAAAATATTATTTAAATGAATAAGTTTTCTATGCATTTCTTCTTTTATTTTCCTATTATAGCAATATTGCTATTTCTTCAGTTTATGGTGTTTTTTATTGAACTTGTGTTCCTTCCCTACTTCTTTCTCTTCTTCCCTTTCTTCCATCTACTGCTTAGTCTAGCCTGTCATTAAAGCTCTCAGCTATATTTGTTATTCATTGAGTTCTTTATCTCCAAAATTTGTTCTTTTTAAAAATGATCTCTGTATTTTTAATCAATTCTTTCAGATCATCAATTGCTTTGGTAATTTTGTTGATTTGTCTGTAATTTCTTGTGTCTCATTAAATTATCTTAGAATTATTCATTTTAATTATTCATGTAGTCTGGCAGTTTCCCTTTTCCTCCTATCTGTTGCCAGAGAACTTTTATGATGTTAATTTGAGTTTTTAAATGTTTCTTCTTGTTCATACTTTGATATTTGTCTGTCTGGAGGATTGGTTGCTTTTACTAATTTAATAAGGTGGCTTTTTTAGAAAATTTTTTCATGTATATGCTTCTAGAGTGTTGGTTGAATATCATATGTGGGCACTGGCTAAAGAATGGTTGAAATAGTGTAGTAATTGTGTATCCTAACCAGCAATGGTTAATGGTGGTCATGGCTGTGTGTTTCTTTGCTCTAAGTTGGAGGGGTTTGTGGGATTACTCCACTAGCTGTGATGAAACTTTGTTAGGCTGAGTGGTTTTCGCCAGTGGCTGTGTGTGTGGCATGCCAGATTTGTGGGTCATTTGTCTGTAGTGCAACTCTAGTGGTGTTGGAAAGGCATAACACAGTATACATGACAGTGTGGGTGGAATGCTATGAGTGCCCAAGGGTCACAGGCAATAAGTACTTACTTATTAAGTTGAAGTTTATTGTGTTCATTCAAAAGGCTCAGGATCCAAGTTGCTCAGTGTAGGCTTTTAGCTTTTTCCTGGGATTAAAGGTAAATGGGTAAAGCCACCCAACCACTTCTTGGTCTTGGCAGGGCTACATGCATGCTTCCTGAGGTTATGTGAGGGTGGACAGGAGCCGCCAGCTGTTCCTTGAGGCTGTAAGATGGCATCCTGGCAGCTCCCAAGGGGGACCTGGCAAGCTGATCCATTTGGTAGAAAGGCTGCCTAGCAGTGTGTGGAACCCTTAGGTTAATGGGAAGTGTCACCCAGTTACTGTTTCAGGAGGTGGGCTGAGTATCCTGACTACTTCATGGTGTTGCCAGATGATGAGTGTGATCATAGAAGAGTTACTTTCTGATTAGTTGGGTAGACAGGACATTCTGGTTGGTTTATGTGTGTTCCTTTGACATGTTAAGTGTGACCGAGCCATGCTTCCCTAGAGCTTAGTTGGAACAAATCTTTCTTCTAATTGTTTGTGTAGCTGAGGATGACCTTAAATTTTTTTTTTTATCATTCTGCCACTATCTTCCAACTTCTGGGATTTAAAACGTGCACCACCATGCTGAATTGGCTTATGTGTTGCCGAGAACTTTATGTACGCTAGGCAAGCATTGTACCAACCAAGCTATATATTCAGCACCTGCCTCCCCTTCTTTCCATTTTTTTAGGACAGTGTCTCATATATACCAGATTTGACTAGAACTCATTATGTAGCTGAAGATGGTAATTTCTGGATTTATTCTTTTATGGACCACAATTTGCTCTAAAATACAGATCTAAATGTGGACTCGTGGTATGTCATTCCTTTGTTATAATTATGTAGGAAACTTCTTTTCCAAAAAATCTCTAATATTGTTGTCATTAGAATTACACAAAAGGATATTCTACTAGCTTCCTGTGGCTTTTCCTGTATCTTTTTATTTTGAAATAAGAGAGAATTTCATCTTAAGAACTTCTCCTTTTTGATCATTCTGACCCTATAGAAAGTAGCTGAAAATAATGACATGCTGATGCTTACGAATTGATTTGAAGCCAACTTTTAGCAAGTAGTGTGGAGTGAATTTGTTAAGGGAAATGGCCTGCAGTAGAAAATGCTACATACAGTAGAGAGGATCTAAAAGTAGTGAGCAGAGAGGAAAGACACTACACACTGTAAGGTTTAATCAACTTCTAGGATTACAGTGGCTTCTGAGTTAAGCCACTTTTCATTTGTCTGAACTCAGAATGTAAGCAAAGATGGGATCAATCTTATAAGCAAGCAGCAGGACTTCTTTATCCCAAAATCTCTCAACCTATTTTCATTATAATTGCCTATTCCTAACCAGGAAGCTCTTGAGACATCTTTGGTGTGTGATGATTTTCCTAGATATTCTAATACCAAAAATGTACAGCACATCTTTATACAGTGTATCTATTTATGCTGTATAGCTTTTCATTAAGACCTTTTGGAGGGGGAGGTCTCAAGGTCTCAAGAATCAGTCTTATTTGTTTAGGAGCAATGATAACTCCACTAAGAACACTAGGTATGACTACAGATATGGTTTTTGACATTAGTGTAGAACTAACTGAAAGAGTAATGTTGATTGATCAGATGAGTCAGTGAAGTGGGAGAATATTTGGTGGTAAGCTATCCCAATGCAAGTGGGCTTGTGTTAATAAACCCATTTATCTTTGACTAATGCGTCTTGGAAATGAGACATCAGCATTTATTTGATGGTATCTTTGTGAAAGAACAATTGAAGTATAGTCACATGATATAGTACAGTTTTTCAAGCTTATAGATAAGAATGAAAATTAGTAGATTATGGCCTATCCCTGAGGTAATTTTTAATTACACATAATGACTATTTTCACTTATCTGTTATAGATTCTGTTGGTAAACTTGAGAAAACATCAGATTTAGAAAGTCATAGTAATGAGAGGAATGGTGATTAAGCTAGTCATATCCTCAGTCATCAAGAAGCTTTGTCATACTAAAATAAGGGCAGAATTAAAATATTACAGCTAGATCTCTAAAGTGAGTCCTATACAGACAGCATGCAGAGAATGCTCCTACCAGTCTGAAGTAGAAGAGAATCTTGGGGATTTAGGTTATTAGTCTTAATGTCTTAAACTGTATTAGTGTAACATGAGGGCTGGCTTGTTGGGGTTTCTGTCCCGCCAAGTACCCCACAGGCAGCAAGCCCCAAAGAAATCACACGGAGAGTCTGCATTAGATATAAACTGATTGGACCATTAGCTCAGGCTACTTACTAGCTCTTGTAGCTTATATTAACCCATTGTTCTTATCTGTGTTAGCCACATGGCTTGGTGCCTTTCACAGCTGGGTAAGTTATATCTTGCTTCTCGGTGGCCTGGACAGGAATGGGAGGAATGGGCTTCCTCCTTTCCAGCATTTTCCTGTTCTCATCACCCCACCACTACTTCCTGTCTGGTTGACCCGCCTATACTTCCTGCCTGGCCAATCAGTGTTTTATTAAAATACATGATTGACAGAATACAGATAATTCTCCTGCACCATATTAGTGTCTTTAGAATCCAGATTGCATGCTCATTAAGTCACAGCCTAAAGTAATTATTGCAATACTACACTTAGGGCCATAGGAAGCAACTGTATAAATGTAATAATTTTATCTATTAACTTTATCTAATGTAACTTTGTGTAGTTTCATCAAAGCCATGTTTTGGGTACTGGTTCATTTCTCTTAAGTGGATAGAGTATGTTTGGATTTTCTTTAGAAAGAAATTTCAGTAGAAAGAAGAAATTACTTTCTGAATGATGTTGTAAGAGATAGTAATGATAAACACAGCCCTTTTTTGAATGATAAAGGTGGTGCCTTTTCTAAACTAGCAATCACCAAATTATAGCCCACTGAGACTGTCCTCTTAACAGCCTGATTCTGAACTGTTTTTCATACTTCTAGAGATTTTTAAAGGAAAAAAAAGCAAGAAAGCAAACAAACATAAAAGAATATACTATAAAGATCATATTTGGCTTGCAAAGTCTGAACTCTGTTCCGTTATATAAAGAGCTTTACAACAAGTAGTAAAATGTTGGGATAGTGACCAAATAGGTAACACATTAAGATTGTTTTGCAACCTTTCCATTTGCTGCTGCAGCCATTGCCATGAGTATGCTCAGCCTTTCAAAATAGGCTTGCCTTTTATGTTTTCTGCTGAGACAAAAAGGAGGTCTGCTTGAACTCCAATGATACCAATAAAATTGCCTCTGCTAGTTCCTACTAGCAGATCTGGAAGCTGATCAAAGATGGGCTGATCATCTTCAAGTCTGCTACTCTCTATTCTCGGGCTTGATGCCAGAAAAATACACCTGAGCTAGAGGAAGGGAGTGTGGGCATAGCGAAAGGGTGCTCGTGCTTGAGTTGCTGAGAAGGTGACTTGGATGAGAAGGATCGGCTCCTGCAGAGTCTTCTCAGGAGATACTATGAATTTGAGATTAACCATTGCATATATCATAACCTTTAGGGAATATGTTTAAAAACAAACAAACAAACAAACAAACAAAAAACAAACAAAAAACCGAGCACCACCACCACCACAACAAAAACAAATGGATTCTTACAACCAATCTCTGCCATAGGTACCACATATAACAGCAGAGAAAAAGAGGCCATGGATTTGAATAAGAAAAAGGTGAGGATAAATATATGGGAGAAATATATTATAAATTGAAAAACAATTTTTAAATTACACAAAAACCATTTAAAGAGGATGGATGATCAAGAAATAAAGCTTCCCTTTCATGACTTCCCTCTCATGTCCGCATAGACTGACCTTAGTGATATGTAACATCAGTCAGTCATTGAAATAAAACAAGCCTTTAAAAAAGATTTTTTGCAACTAATAAACTTAAGCTCAAGGTTTATAAGAAAAAACATAAAAAGTGAACTATACAGGAAATTTTAGGATTTTTATTAGAAATATAATAAACCTATTCAATATTAGAGTTAAAACCCTTGTAGAAAATGACAATTAAAAGGAATTAGTTAAGCAAAAAGAAGAGACTTTAACTCAAAACAGTTTATAGAAATTTAGGGTATACTGATGTTCATGGCCATGCTAGCTTACTAAATTCAAGTTAACTTTGTCTTGTTGAATGCAGTGACTTGCTGTACTAGACCAGTGGGTAGTCAGAAAGCCTACAAAAATGGCAGAGAAAGCAAGGGTGGCTGAGAGTTATATCAGTGGTCTTGGAAAGAAACAAAAGCAGTCAGTACTTATTTGTGTAATGAAAGGAGTATACTTTGATACTTGAAAACCATTTCTGTAAATGTAATTTAACCTAGGGGTCAAGAAGTTTTGTCTATGGGAGTGCCTTTTAGTAAAGAAATAGATTCACAAATGGACACCGGCTTAAGATGATAATGACTCTTTGAGAGGGGCATCTGCTGAGAGTTAATTTTCTTACATTTTAAGTGATATGATTTTGGATCTGTTTTTCCTTTTTTGTGATTTTTTTAATACTTAAAAAATTTTAAATTTTCTCATATACATGTGTTTGTCTCTATGTGTGCCATGTGCATGCAATGCCTGTAGAGTCCAGAAAGGGGCATTGAATCTCCTAGAACTGGAGTTACAGGCAGTTGTAAGCCACCTGATGTGGGTGATCGGATCTGAACTTCCATCATCTGTGAGAGCCATCTTTCCAGCCCAATAACAAATATTTGAAGGTTAATATAAGATACTATAGTGCCTTTGTTCTGAAAATGCTTTATTTTTTGGATTGCTCAGTTATAATTTATACTAATTAATGAAGTAATCTATAAAGAGATTATTTTTATTCTCATCTCTCCGACTCCCTTTCTGATGCCTAATTTTGTTGTAGGCATTATCAGTGGAAAAGGGTGCAGCTTGTCTTCGAGTGTTTGTTCACAGCTTTGTAACCCAGTACTCTTTTACAGATGATTCTCTGGGACTGGGACTTGAAGCAGTGGTATAAACCTCATTACCAGGTAAGTACAAATGGTACTCATGTCTGTTTAAATTAGCCATCCTTTAGGTAAAGTTGCACTCATAGGCTTTCTTTAAAATAAAATGTTGTTTACCTGAGATTAGTCATGAAAGTAGATTTTAAAGGTTTGTTAAATATAAATGTAAAATGAAATTAGACAAATCAAAGTAGTTGTTTTAAAAGTACTTCTAATGTAATCATTGAAGCAGGAATTCAAATTGTTCTTAATAAAAACCCAGAGTCAGATATTAGAGGGTGGAAGCTGAGAGATCAGAGAATCAGTGTAGCCAACCACTAGAGACCTTTTACCTCTACCAATGCTCGGACAGAAGGGGCGATCCTGTCTTCTAACTTCATTCACCAACTTCGGCTGTCTCCACCAAACCCCAGACTGCCCTGAGCTCCTGTCTCCTCCTGCCTTATATTTCCCTCTCTGCCCAGCCGTATCACTACTGTCCCACCCCACTAGTGCTGAGATTAATGTGCCCTCTGATCTTTAGGCAAGCTTTATTTGTCAAAACATAAACAAAAAATCATGACTCAAAATAAGTTATATATATGTATATATGATTATAATATATATTAAGGATGAGGTTCCCCCTTTTTGGTATGAGACACTGATCTACAGAGGAAGAATAACAGAATTTAAGTCATATTTGAAAGGCTGAATTAACTGTCAAAACATTCTGTTGGGGAAGCAAAATTGTCTACTTTAATTTTCTGAAATATTTCTTATTGATTTTTAACATATGTACAGAAAACTAAAACTCAGTAAGTTTTCATAAGCTAACCCTTGTTTGTGTGTGACAGAGACAGCACTACGACCTCAGAGCCTCATTTGCACTGCTGTACTCCAGAGAGAGACTGTCCTGACTTCTAGTAATTTTTTCTTATTTTCACATGCTATATATGCATGCATAAATGGAAATGGAATAATGTATACTTTAAGATCATTTTTGATCACTTAAGCATTATATATCAGTATCAGAAAAATGAAAATAAAAGTATAAGGAGAAAGAGAAAAATAATTCTAAAACACCATGATTTGTATGTTATATCTGCTAATTTTTATTTTGGTAGGTCTTTCTAAATTATAAATGTGCACATATACAGTCTACTCTCTGAAATTGATTATTTCATATTACATTTTGAAGTTTTTTCATAATAATAGAGAAACCTTAGGTATTTATGTTACAGTACTTTTGTCATTCTCTTAGCTTTATTTTACTAGTTGTCTCAACACTGATTTTTATTTTATATTTAACTTTCTAGTTTATTACTTTTTTTGCATTGTAGCTATAGGTATGTCTGTGCATACAGTGCTCCCAAAGGCAAGAAGAGGGTGTCTGGAGTTACAGATGGTTGTGAGCCACCATGTGGGTACTAGGGACTGAAGCCAGGTCCTCTGGAAGAGCAGCGAGTGCTTTTAACTGCTGAATCATCATCCTTGATTTTTACTTTCAAGCAGTGTGTAAAATAGCCACAATAGCCCCTAGGATGAAAATGCCCTCTGGATCTTGGTAAGCAAAAATATGCTACCACAGTAATCATAAAGCTAAGGAGGAAGCACACATTACCTAAAGAAGGATACCTCCTCGACTAGTTATGTAATGGACTTTATCATCATTCATGTTCACAAAGATCCTCAGTTTCCCGTTAAAAGAGATTCTAAATTACTGATGAAATCTAAAGATAAATAAGCAGTAATGGTCAGAACCATAGGCTTGCCTGACAGGCAGGTATATGATATTAGGCATCTCTACCTTTTTGCTTTTTCTTCTTCCTTTCTAATAACCCTTATCAAAGTATAGTATTCATGTAAAAGTACACAGCTCATAAATGTACAACCTGATGTATTTTCTCACACTGAAGAATTAACATTCCCTGTCCCTTTTAGGCCCTCTTCCTAGTTATTCAGCTTCCTTCCAGGGTTATAGCAATCTTGAATTCTGCTGTTTCACCCTAGCTTATTTTTTTCTTTAAAAAATGGAAACATTGTACTTTTTCTATTGACTGTGAGATTAATTAGTATTAGATGTAACAGCAATGAGTTTATTTTCCATTTATTCCATTGAATGAATATATTGCAGTATATTTATTGATTGCATTGTTGTGCTCTATTTTTGTTTAATGCTCAGTTTTTTTGGCTGTTGCAAATGATACTGCAGGAACAGTCTTTTCATTGGGTCCGTAACTTGGAGTGAGTTGGCACCATGTATTGGTAGCGCATATGTGTGTGTGTTGTGTGTGTGTGTCTGTGTTCACTTTCAGTTGTTAGTGTCAGACAGTTCCCCGGAGTTCGTGTTTATTTTACTCAACAACCAACAATATATGAAGTTTCTAGTAGCTTTGCATTCCTCTGAACATTTGGTAGTAAAATCCTGGTAACTTTATAATGCTCTTATTGATAGCTCATCAGGTTGAGGGCTGTTTCTTATGTTAGTTTATCACCTAGATATCCACTAGTCAGAAGTTTTTTAAATATTTATTTATTTATTTATTTATTTATTTATTTATTTATTTATTNTTTGGAAGAGCAGGCAATGCTCTTAACTTCTGAGCCATCTCTCCAGCCCCTAGTCAAAAGTTTTTTAAGTTTTCATCTTTCATTTCACAATCAGTAAGAGGTTCTTTTTATGTATTCTGGACATGATCATATATGAACATGACTGTGTATACATAGTTCATATATATTTTTATGAATTATATGTACACTTAAGGTATACTGAAGAACTCTGCCTCAAGAGTCATGAAGATTTTATTCCTTGCAACCTTCTGGATGCTTTATTGTTTAACTTTCCACCTTTAGATCTGTAATACATTTATAATTAATTTCTTAGTTTGGATAAATTTGGCTTTTTATATGTGTCATATAGCTTAAGATACCTTAAATTATTTTATTCCATTTATTTACTTATTTGGATTGAGAGAGGCATGTGGATGTTAGAGTTGGTGCTCTCTTTTTACCATGAGTAGTCCAGGAATTGAATTTAGGCCTTCAGACTTGGTGGCAAATACATACATTTCACTCACTAAAATATTTCACTTGACCTGAGAAACCTTATTTTTTTTTTGACATACACTTGACCCAATACTAATTGAAAGCTCTACCAAAATAGAAATATTTTTGAGGATTTCTGCTTTGGTTCTCTTTGTATCTTTTACCACTATTCCTAAGTAGGCAAATGCCTTCAGTGTCAGGGTCCAGTCTCGATGGGTTCATATGTTCCAGGGTAGGGGTGTGTGGATTAGAAATATTAGGCAAGAGAAACAGATATGAAAGAAATACAAAGACATAGCATAGTACTGGGAGAGCAACCCAGCGAATACTGAATCCGCCCGTGCTTATTTTCCTTATTATTATATACCCCAATCCAAAAATGGGGAGCCAAGCAGTGATTTTATTTAAAAAAAAGGGGGGGAAGGCAAAAGACTGCTTTAACATGACACAGGGGACAAACAGAGCAATTACTTTCTTCGATACTTGAGACATCAATCTACTATTTCCTGAGTTAGGCAGGACCTGCAACGACAACACCTGAGACCAAGTATCTTGTAGGCATCCACTCCCTGGGTAAAACCTCCTGTCTTATCTTTGAAGGGGCAGGAATAGGCTTGAATTCTCTGATCTTTGGTCAAGAGGGAGCACATCCACCTCTGTGGGCCAACTTACTGTCCAAAACACCAAGTAACCACACCCTAGGTCAGGATATCTTGTTTGTAGGCACTCCTTAAGTCAGACCTCTTGTCAATAACTTTGAAAGAGTGAGAGTAGGCTCAACTCTCTCACCTTCAAGGTGGAGCAGAACCACCCTCCCTCCCTCCCTCCCA
>LOEQ01000352.1:18033-28933 GCA_001685075.1 Bramus lutescens | reverse complement strand
CTCCCTCCCTCCCTCCCTCCCTCCCTTCCTTCCTTCCTTCCTTCCTTCCTTCTTTCTTTCCTTCCTTCCATCCTTCCGAGTTTCGTTGTGTAATGGCTGTCCTGGAACTCACTTTGTAGACCATGCTGGTCTCTGCCTCCTGAGTGCTGGAATTAAAAGTATGTACTACCACTGCCTAACAAAGCAGTTCTTAATTTAAGCTTGTTTTTTGTTTGTTTGTTTGTTTTTCTGTTAGGATCTTGCCTGACTTTTTAAGTCCTAATCTTAATGTCCTTTAAACCTTGCTTGAAATCTGAATTTGTTTCCCCAGACACCTGATGTATTGGGTGGGGAAAGGCCCTTTCTATTTCCTGTGAGTGTTCTGCCTCCCATCCTCTCTGTCTTGTGCCAATTGTGAATCACTAACAAAGTCCTTGAGGAAAAAAGAATAGCACAGATCAAAAAATATTGTGTGTGTGTGTGTGTGTGTGTGTGTTCGTGTTCTCAGAAGCCACAGACTAGAGCTACAGGAGCTCTGGAGTTACAAGTGTTTGTCTGCACAGGTGCTCCATGGCCTGTTCTTGGTAACTAAACCCAGGCCCTCTGGAAGAGCAGCAAGCAAGTCATATTGAGCCATCTAGACTATTGAGTTCCTTTGTTTCTTTCCTTCTCTCTCTCATTTATTTTTTGAAACCAGAACATTTACTTTATGACTGATTGAAATCCTCAAGATGAGCTGCATGCTGCAACAGCTGCTCTCTTGGGTTTGGGTGTTTCTTCACAGAATTCATAGCTGAATCTGCAATAGACAATTTTTAGGTGCCTCATCCCCCCAGTTCCTGTAGTGTTTTGTCTTTTAGTTTTGGCAAGGTATATCTCTAGCTATACTTTCTCTTGCATTTAGCAGGATAGCCACATTTGCCACAGGTCTACTTCTGAAGGTGGTAGGCCATTAGACCCACAGTGGTGGCAAATGTGTGCTTCTTATTGAGCTGCTTTCTAAAGGATAATGTTTCTTTCCTCATCTGCTTCTGTTGTCCAAAGAGACTAGAAGGGAAGGCACTTTTTTCTATTTCCTCTGAGTTCATTTCTATCTTTTCTCTCAACTCTTGAGTCCTTGACCTTTCATGCCCTGAATTTTTGACTGTTCTGTGTTGCCTTGCATGTATGCTATAGTATTTAATTCAGTTTTCCTAATTTTAGGCCACAGTTGGTCTGATACCAACTAGTCTCCCTTATTGAAAGTAGTTTGAGAGTAATACTGGTTTCCTTAGAGAACTGGTTGAAATACCATTTGCTACATAGTAGAATTAAATAAAAATGGAAGCTCATGTTATGTTAATTTTAATAACAGTAATTATTAAGCATCTTTGAAATCATAGTTTAAGAATGATCAGAGACTAAGTCGTTTAGTATTTAAGGGCCAAGTGCAGGCACTGCTAGTGCCCCAGTTGCAGGTTCTCCTCGCTTCCTTCTCCCCCTTTCTTTTTCTGTCTCTACTTCAATAACATAAAGATTAAGAAACAATTGTTAGCTTTCTGTACAAACTCAAGAATTTCACTGAATATAAGACGAGAAATGGACTCATGTTCAACGTTAAAATTTATCATAAATTATTTGAATATTCAACTTATTTCTAAGTTGAATCATGTTGCTGCATTGCTCACTACTTCTCACCTAGAATTAAAGAACATAGACTTGAAAGAATTCACACACCCTAGTAAAGTTTCTTTTTGCGATTTTGCTTTCTGACTCACCAGCTCCCTCTATCATTAATTTTCTTCCAATTGCCCTGGTGTCCATGTTCTGCCTCAGACAGGCCAAGATGACTTCTGCTTCTGCAGTTTGTGTTTGCTAGACTCTGCACTGAATGCTTGTTTCTATACTGCTGTCAGTTCCTGACAGACATTTGCCTTCTAAGTGAACACTGACTAGCCTCTAAAATTGCATTAGCTCCAATCACCTTTGTTCTCTTTTCTCTTTCTATGCATTTGTCCTTTTTTGTGGATTTTCAAAGTCTCCATGACCCTCCATTGACAAATAACTTTGGATATGATGTTCTCAATAATTGTAAATAGAATTCTACCAAAGTTTTAGATTTTAGCTCCAACGATGCCATTCATATATTTTGTTTTAATTGTTCAGCTTCAACTTACCACTTGTTCTTTTGAATCCTCATACCATTTTTCTGTACTTTTATCCACATTCTTCATAATACTGATACTCTTTTAAGTATGTGCATTATCCTTGTTTTATATGTTCTACATGTATTAATCAGATTTATTTTCATATAAGCTTAGGAGGTAGATTTTATCTTTTTTTTACTTTAACGAAACTAAAACATTCAGATGTTAACTAGATTGTTCAAGGTCACAGTTAGGTTTAAACTCTATACTTCAAACCTGGGAACCTTTGTAGCACAGGTCTCTCTCATGATGCTAGACGCTCCTTAAGTAAGGTTATGAAAGAATGGATTTCCATGCTTATAAGTTTTGCTATGAAGGAAAGGAAGTCATCTATAAATTATTGAAGTAGCAGGGTTGCAGACTTCAAAATAAACACATATTTAGTTGTGTGCTGGTTATGAAGTAATGATTGTCATTAACATGAAATAGGCTAAAGAAAATAAAACCAGATTATAAATAAAATACCAAAAAAGAAAAGGCTAATGCTTACAATATGTTACACACACATACACCCCAATTAGAATTTTATTTTGTTATATTATTCATGCCAAGTCCACATGATTAAAATTTTGTAGTTAATAGGATTATATTATTTAAGTATTACAAGATACACCTTAGTTTAAATCAGAGTGCTTTTTTAATGTTAAACTTTATGTGTATCAAATACATAATTTTCCTTTTTGTTTTCTAGAATTCTGGAAATGGAAATGGAGTTGATCTTTCAGTGCTAAATGAAGCTCGTAATATGGTGTCAGATCTTCTGATTGACCCAAGCCTTCCCCCACAAGTCATTTCTTCTCTGCGGAGTATCAGTAGCTTGATGGGTGCTTTCTCAGGCTCCTGTAGGCCAAAGATTAATCCTCTCACACCATTTCCTGGATTTTATCCCTGCTCTGAAGTAGAAGATCCAGTTGAGAAAGGAGATCGAAAATTTCACAAGGTTAAAATACAGTAATCGTGCAGCCTATTTATCTCATTTAATGATTTGTTTTCATTAAAACATTCCTCTAATTGTTTTATAATAACAATTTCCTTTCCAAGGATCGGCTTTTTTTTATATTCTATCATGCTGCCTGTGACTTTACATAGATTTACAAAATAAAGTAATTCTATGCTCATTTTTCATTAATTTCTTACCAGTGCTGAGGGTCTTATAATGCTGGGCAAATGTTATGCCTTTAGCAGTATTTATTTTAAATAGCTCTGTTGTACTTAGAAGTTACAATTTATATGCTAAGAACTATTTGGTATCATTTTCGTAAGTAGAAAACATCAAGGAACTTAGTTCTAGGCTTATGTGACTAGCAAATCGTGTCATTAATTTCTTTTCTTTTATGGAGTCCAGGAATTACACTTGTTGAACCAAGAACAAATGACCATTGTAATAATATATTATTATTACTTAATGATTTTTACAGATTTAAAGCCTTGCCTCCCTTTACTCACTGATAGCTGGTTTTTCCATAATTAGATATGGAATTACTTTTTTGTTTTACTTAAAAAATCAGATTTATGTTAGACGCTGATACATACAGGATATATTAACTTGATACATATTATGTTTGTTCATAATGCTGTTATCTGTCACTGTATTGTGACGTCTTTACTGATAGCTAAAATAATAAAGCTTTAAAACTAGACATATTTTAAGGATTATGGTAGTCCAGTTATGTATACAGCTTAGAGCTAACCAAGAAAAGATAAAATTCCAGTAAGTTAATTCTACCAAATTACACTAGTTATACAGAACCTAGATAAGGAAAATACAGGATTTTTAAGGTCTTTTAATAATTCATTTTCTCAGCTCTTAGCACTAGTGTTGAGAAATGTTGAAAAATTAAGCAAGTTAGGGACTTGAAAACTATTGATCATCTAGGTCATAGAGAATTGACGATTTTACTTTTAAAAAGTTGAGCAAATATTGACCGGTATTCATTAGTGTTCACTTTATAACGGTATTGGCTCATGTGACATATTTAGTATTCCAGATGAACACAAGCATGCAAAAGTAATGATAGTCATTAACTAAGGAAATGATTTTAAAATATTCTTGAATTTTCACTCAGTATATTTCCTTTTTATTTCCCAGTGATATTTATTGATCTAGGATAGCGAATTTTTTAAAGTCAGAAATTCTTTAAAGTTGTAGGATATACTGGTACTCTCCATTAACTGCAGCTCTTGGAGGTGGAAGCCAGGAGACTATGCTACATACCAAGACTTTGCTCCAAAAGTCTGAAAAGGAAAACAGAAAATATACTACTCAGAAAAGCCCCAATTGAAGTCATTATTATGCTGCTATATTTAGTGTGTAGAAAAGTTTTCTTGTACATTTTAAAAACATTTTAAAGATGATACTAATTTAACCATTAATAATTTAAAAAGTAACCAAGAACCCTGTAGGTTTTCCACATTAGATTTCATGTACTTTGGATACCTTTTCTGAAAATACAAAAAGTGATGGTCATCCTGGGCCCTAACTTTTTCCTCTAAAGTTGATTTTTAGTGTTAGTCTTCCATACCCATTTTTAAACTCCAAGTTTTTCTTTCTCTTGAAATGATGAATAAAATGTTAAAAGGTGTAGTTATAAGAGTTCAGGAGCTTTTTTTTTAATAAGGAAAAAATAAATAGAGCAACAATATGGAAAGTGGAAGCTGGAAGTGGAAATGAAATGTTAGAAGATTTTTAGAGTGAAATTTTACCTGTACATATTATTTTGATATTTTCATGTGTCCTTATACATAGCATATTAAAGGATGCTAATTTAGCCGTTTCAAATTGTTTGACAGGGACTGAGTAGTAGAACCAGTTTCCCAACTGCACAGCTCAGGAGGAGCTCAGGAGCATCCGCGTTGCTGGGTAATGAGCACTGTTCAAAGTGGGACCGCAGCAGTGGCAAAAGGCCTCACCAAGAACTAGGCGCTTCAAGGTAAAATTCTGAGAGCCTTTAAAACCAAAAGCATCCATTTTGTTTTGACAAATAAAACTTGAAATAGTTTTAAAATCAAGGAAGAGTTGTTGCAGTATTTTTAGGACATCGGTAGAAATTTTTAAAGATGGTGACGCCTGAGAAGACCCTAAAGGTAGAAACTGTACAGAGACTTCGAGCTGGTGTTTCAGCTCTTGTCTCTGTCAAAGAACAAATGGAAAGATGAAATAAAGCAAAGATTCAGTTAATTATAAGGCAGAGAAATACTAAAGGGATGAATTCAGGCATGTTACTAGAGAGTAGCACTGTGGAATTTTGGTTAGCTTGATAGGCAAACTTTATTGGAGGGAAGTATTGCTCAAGGTATTGTTCCAAAGAGAGGAAAGATCAGGGAATTCCAGGGATGGCTGGAATTTTGGGGGGGAATACTCCTACTCCTTTTTCTGTTTTTATATGGGGTTTTCAAATGTGGGGCATGACATCAGATGCATAGTGGGAATAGGCCGTTTTGAGTTACCCCTTGTTTTCTCTTAAGCCTGTGTAACCCACTTTAGCAATAATAGTTATAATCAAGAAACTTATTCTTAAAAAGAAGGCATCAATCTCTCAAAACTTAGGTCAGCTGGGTGCAGCAAATGCTGGAACCTTAAAAAGCATGTCTGTTTAGGCAGTGGTTCTCAGCCTTCCTAATCTGAAACTTTTAATACAGTTTCTCATGTTGTGGCCACCTCCAGTTGTAAAAATTATTTTCATTGCTACTTCATAACTAATTTTTCTACTGTTATAAATCATAACTAAATATCTGTGTTTTTTCATGGTCTTAGACAACCCCTGTAAAAGGTCATTCTAATCCACAGAGGGGGTTGCGACACACAGGTTGAGAAACATTTGCTTAGGGATATTAAAATTAATTTAACATGTTGTGTTCCTGGACCCTTCCAGCCTCTTCTGCAGACCTAGAGGTCTGCCATATGCTAGGCAAGGTTTCTACTATTATGCTGGAGTGGCATTCAAATATATGGAGGCAGTCACCAATCCATTGTGTAGGGTGCCAGGGTAGGTGATTCCACAGTTCCTGAAAAGAAAAATATTCCTCAGACTTATTACAGTTGCTCGTGTAACAAGCAGCAAGAATGTTCCACACCTGTTCTACCTTAAGCTGAGACTTCTTCATATTATATAATCTCCTAAGAACTGGCTTGAAATGAAACAGTGCTAAATCAGAAATCACAGTTAAAGATTAAAAGGTGGCTTGGAAAATACAGGAAGTGAAATTTTATGAGTATTAATAAATACCATTTTACCTGGTAACAAAGGATTCAATACTTTATCCTTTGAAAGCCGTGAAAGATAAGAATCTCTTGTGTAGGTAGACACTTTTCAGTCAGTTACCTGGGTTAGTAGAATTGTAACGAATGGAGATTCCATGTTAAGCTACTATCTTACTGAGCATGTGTCAAGCTGAACTTTGAGCTGTGTGCAGTTAAACATTTGAAACAATAGATGACAGGATTAGAGCATAGCTGTTCATATGTTAAAATCTATATTAAGATTCATATGGGAGATACACTCATAATCATAATTCACATTCTTTTGTTGTTAGTTTGAATTTTATAATATTTGATCAGACTAATTCCTTTCTCATCGAACTTTAATGTTTAGAACAATAAATTGAATTATGAATAATTTATAGTACAGAAGAATGAGAAACAGTACAAATTTTGTCTTGAACTTAAACATGATTTTTTGTGTGTTTTTTGTTTTGTTTTAAATTAAAGTATGATGTGGGGAAATGGAAATAGGAAATAGAAAGTGAACTGAAGATTAGCTTTCTTTGCCATAGGAAGGAATCACAATCTTGGAAATATTTTGGGTTTAAAAAGCAAGAACAAGGGGGCTGGAGAGATGGTTCAGAGGTTACGAGCACTGGCTGCTCTCTTCCAGAGGACCCGAGTTCAATTCCCAGCACCCACATGGTGGCTTACAGCCATCTCTAATGGGATCTGATGTCCTCTTCTGGCATGCAGGCATGCATGCATAGCGTTCATCCATAAAATATAAATAAATAAAATTTTAAAAATGTTTTTTAAAAGGAACAGAAATGACTGGTTTTGTTCTACTCCTCACATTTTCATTACATCGGTATATTTTCAGTTAAAATGTGTGACATATTAAATTAATTTTAAAAATAGATATATAGTTTAGAGAAATCTCGGATAAGAAGTGTTCACGATGTAGGTAGTTTCTCTGGTTTCAGTAAACTTATTCAAACAAACTCATATTTTTCACCAGAGATTTAGAAACTTGACCAGAAAAGTAATTGGTGCCATGTGTGTCTCCTTTAAAGAGATGCATACCTTAAAGGTTAAATATTTTTCTTGTATGCAGAAGCCGGAATTTCTCAGTAATAATTTCCAAATGTACTTTACACATAGTTAGGATGAAATAGTGTGTTAGCTAGTATTATATAAACTTGCCACAAGCCAGGGTTATCTGAAGAGGAACATCAGTTGAGAAAATGCTTCCATTAGGCATTTTAGGCAGACCAATTGGGCATTTTTCTGATTAGTGATCAGTGTGGCAGGGCCCAACTCACTGTGGGTGGTGCCACCCCTGGGCTGGTTGGTGGTCCTGGGTTCTATAAGAAAGCAGGCTGAACAAACCATGAGGAGCAAGCTATTAAGCAACCTTGTAGACTCTGGCTCCAGCCTGTTGCCTTGAGTTCCTACCCTGACTTCCATGAGTGGTAGTGTGTGACCTTAGAGTTATAAACTGAAATAAACTCTTTCCTCCCCAAGTCGATTTGGTTGTGGTATTTACTCACAGCAACGAAACCCTAACTAAGCCAGTCAGGAATATGTAAACAGCAACCACCCCATCTGTGCTATACAAAATAAATTTATGCAGAACAAATAATTTAATTGTACTGTCTAAATTGTGGCCCTTAGCTACATGTGCATATTGATCATTTGGGCTGTGTCTAGTATGACTAATTAAATTTTAATTAAATATTAGTGAATTTTATTTAAACGAAGTCATGTGAATACCAATGATACTTTTATCTAGAAATCTTTAGGGTTACTAATAGCTTGTAAAAGTACACCAGTTCCATTCTGTTCTCTCTAAGCTACGGGAACTAGGCTGAAAATTTAAAAAGAACACAAACACAGAGACAGGCAGACAGATGGCCATGGGGCATCCTTGAGACAAGAATGCCCACTTTATTGTGCTCAGGGGCAGCTTATATAGGGCTCTGGTCAAGTCCCAGCTCATCAGAACCCACTTCCCTGCCATCAGAGTCTCGTGCTTAGAGCAGCTGCAGGCTGCTCAGAGCAGAGGAAAACAAGTTGTTTACAAGAAATTCAGGGTCTGTTGGTCCGCAGTCCTGAGCATATCCCCCCTTTTTATATAATTAAACCAGGGTTTTGAATTGGCATGGGCGTGGCACAAATATGATAGCAGTAAATTGGAAAAATGCCCTAGCAAACATGCTCGTTCTATGTATTCAGTGCTGGTACCAGCTATCAGATAGTCACTGCAGCTATCTGGCTGATGACAATTCCAGCCATGAAGGAGGAGGCTGCAGAGGTGACAGTAGCGGCCACCCGAGGTGATCCCAAAGTCTCGCCCCAGGCAGCTCAGCATCAGCTGATTAGCGGCAGTTATAAACACTGACCTTCTGCCCCTGCCTCCTACAGAAAAGCCCACTGCTCATTGCAAACTCTTGGGTACTGCTCGCGCCACAAACTCCTGGGCATGCAGAGCCAGGAACCACCAAGGCTCCTGACAGGGCCTCTGGGTCTCTCTGCAAGCACTCACAGCAATCGGTTGCCTCTCCCACAAAGCTGTGCTCCAGCCACCACCTCTCCACTTGGAGGGACTCCAGGAAGCAAGCTTGAGCTCAGGAGTGGCTGAAGGGACCTGAGCTTGGCCCTGCGTGCCTACATGCCACTTGTCAGGCCCATAATGGTGGACAGGCTCCCAAGCCCCATTTAAACAATCATTTAGGAAATTTGGGTGTAGTTCTCTAAAATACTTCCTGCTGATTGGGGGTACTGTATCTTTGGGGGTATTCACAGGGACATTTCAGGGGGTTTTGGTGCATCAAACAATGTTAGCCTGGAATGAATCCACAGGTTCTCATCTTTTGTGGAAACAAAAACAGAACCTCTTTTCCAAAGCAACAAATCCTTAGACCCATATTTTAAAGTCAAGATACCTTTCTTAGCAGTTCCCAGAATCAAATGTCTCTCTCCAGTCAAAAAATTAAACACAATAATATATATAATCTAAATTCTCTGCACATTCCATCCTTTTGTGGCTTATAATCTGACTCTATACTCTGTCTCTTTAAAGACTTCCTCAAACACACATAACATACATCTTTAATCCATCTTTAATCTACCCTCACCATTCCCAAGGATGATCTCGCTGAGGGCCTCTACTTGTAAAACTACACCAGTTCTGTTCTGCGCTCTCCATGCTATGCGCTACAGGAACTAGGCTGAAAAATCTTAAGACACACAAACACAGAGTCAGAAAGATGGGACCACGGGGACATCCTTGAGACAATAATGCTAAGGACACCCACTTTATTGTGCTCAGGGGCAGCTTATATAGGGCTCTGGCCATGCCTCAGCTCTTGGGATCGTTCACCTGCAGACTAATCAGAACCCACTCCCCTGCCATTAGAGCCTCCTACTCAGAGCAGAGGAAAACAAGTTGTTTATAAGAAATTAAGAGTCTGGTGGTCTGCAGTCCCCAACAATAGCTCTGTATTCACTCTAATATTGTTATAGTTCTCTTTCATCCTAGGTTTTTGGGTTTTAATTTGAATTCAACTCTGTGATTATAGCCTCCCTGTCTCAGAATTTACATGATTATAGTTGTAAGCTTCTCTGGATATAACTGAAGCCAGACCTCTCATCCCTCAGCTGTCACTTTAAAAAATCTGTTATCATTGTTTGGCCTTTAGTTTTTTTGGCATAATTCTATCTTCTCCTGGCTTACAAAATTAATTTACCTAGAATACTTGGTGTTACCTTTGTACCCTCTAGCTCATTCCACAGATAGGAGATAAACCTATTGGTGTAATGTTGCCCTCTATTTCATCTTCTCCTTTATCATAGTTTTGCTACAGCTCTCTTGGGCTCTTGAATTAGCCTCTCATAGACGATTTTCATGTCCTTCATCAATTGTTCCATCTTCCTTAAGCAAATTTTGATTATATGGCTTTCTAATCATTAAGTCTTGGGATCCCTTACTGATACCTACAGAATGAGTCTTAAGCTCATAGTCTGGAAGTTGAAAGTCTGTTGTTACCTTATGACAGATCTGCAGCCTTACTTGGAAAAGATGGATCTCTGTGGAGCAGTCTTTAAAAGAACAAGAGTAACAAGGGGCACTGGGTTAACTCTTGGACTAAAAAACAGAACAGAAACAACAAAAATGTTGCTGGTTAAAAAAAAAGAGCATTGAAAATAATATAAGCTCTCTACATAAAAACAATAAGCATACAACTTTTTTAGATTTACTGAAGGTTTCTAATAACCATTTAATTTCCAGATACCTCAATTATCAGAAAATGCTATCATCTGAGAAAGCAGTTTTGTTCATTAAAGAAAAGCAATTGGTTTAGCTTGTGAATTTCCTTAACACCTATTTTTCCTGTTTTATGAAACTTTTTGCTTTCTAGCCATTCCCACCCATTAGTACTGAAGTCTTTCATTTATATCAAAATGTTTATTACACTAGCACTGATCTTTTTAAAAAAATTTTTTAATTAAAAATTTCTACCTCCATTTC
>LOEQ01000351.1:450828-462875 GCA_001685075.1 Bramus lutescens | reverse complement strand
AGCCTGTCCTGGAACTAGCTCTTGTAGACCAGGCTGGCCTCGAACTCACAGAGGCCCACCAACCTCTGCCTCCCAAGTGCGGGGATTAGGCAGAAGCTAGCCAGCATGGTCTACATAGCCATCTCCAGGACAGCCAGAACTACATAGAGACCCATCTCAAAAGAACAAAAACCAACAACAATTAAGAGTTCCTTAAACACAGCACTGAACTGCCGGAACGGCTCTGTGGGTAAAGCATTTGCTGTGCAGCCTGTCCATCTGAGTTCAGTCCCTGGAACCCATCACACAAGGGGAAAGCAGACTTCTGCAAGTTGTCCTGTGATTGCCACACGAGTGTCATCCCCCCTGTGTGTGCACAAACACAAGACAAATTTAAACATGGTATCATGAGATTTCATTCAAGCTAATAAAACCACGATTACTACTAAGTGAATAATGCACTGACCAGGTAGCACCCAGTGTGGAATCACTAAACAAAGCCACAATGAGCATTCCAGGTGGGATAAGAGAGCAGGAAGGCATGAGAGACTACTCAGAACTTCGAGCAACTTCAACTTCTAAATTACTTATTCTGGAATTTTCCACTTAGTATTGTGGAATAATAGTGACTGAAAGTCAGTGAAATTTCAGAAGGTCAAACAACAGATTAATGGAGGAGCTGCCATATTTGAGCTCTTATGGGCCTAACAAAAGACAGTGTAGAAAAGGAACAAAAAATCCAACAGACTCAAAATATGCTGAATTCTTATATATGAATATTTCAAAATGGTTGAAAATATAGGGGAAAAGGGAAATTCAAGCTGTTCGTTAAATACATTATACCTAAATGACAACAATAAAGATTTAAGTTAAAACAAAACAAAACAACCATCAAGGGTTTGGCAAGATGACTGAGCCCTTATGTACGGGTTCTTCCCACAGGCCTGAGAGGCTGAAGTTGCACATGGTGGAAGGGAACCAACTCCTGCAAGTTATCTGACCTCCACATATGCACACTATAAATAAATAAATGTAATTTAAAAAATTTAAAAACAAACAACAAAAAAATCCTTAAAGCCAGACATTGAGGCATATACCTATAATCCCAGCAGTTGGAGGACAGAAGGCAGGAGAATTCAGTCCATGACTAGGCTGGGCAACATTGCAAGCTCTAGTGCAGCTAGGATACGTAATGAGACCCTGTCTCAAAAAAAAAAAAAAAACTCACAAAATACAAAAAACAAAGGACTAGCCATGGCCCAGTGATGGAGCACAACTTTAATCCCAGTACCTGGGACACAGAAGCAGGCAGATCTCTGTGAGTCTGAGACCAGCCTGGTCTACACAGTGACTTCTAGGATAACCAAAGTTACATAGAGAAACTTTGTCTCAAACAAACAAACATCAAAAAGACAATAGAGTCTGTGGATGGCCAGCTGGTAGAGTACTTGCCTGGCATGAAGGAAGCTCTAGGTTTGGTCCAGAAAAACATAAGCTGGAGATGGTGGCATACATCTGCAACCTCAGTGTTTAAGATGAGGAGGTGGGAGGATCAAAACTTCAAGATCATCCTCAGCTACATAAAGTTGTAGGCCCATGTGGGTTACACGAGACCATGTCTCAAAAATAGTTAGACAGCATAGCAAGTAAAAATACTTGCCATCAAGCCTGAAGACATGAGTTCAATCCCCAGTACAGCAAAATAACTAAGATTTAAACATAAAGGGGCAATGCCATTAGTTCCAGAACTTTCAGGACTGAAGGCCAGCCTGAGCAACACCAAGACCCTATGGGGGAAAAAAAAATCCTTTTTCACCTATCAGGCTGTAGGAGTTAACATAAAATTTTTTTCTCCCAGCAATTTTGATGCTTTTGTAGATAAAAAATAAATAAATAAAATAAAAATTAGTAAATTCAGTTATGACCACAGCAGACAGTAGAGTTGTGTGTGTGTGGTTATTTATTTATTTTTAAAAATCTCTTTAACAAACCAATTCCATTCATACCTACATAAAAATACCTTCTCCTGCTGGGCGTGATAGTGCATGCCTTTAATCCCAGCACTTGGAAGGCAGAGGCAGGCAGATCTCTAAGTTTGAGGCCAGCCTGGTCTACAAAGTGGGTTCCCGGACAGCCAAAGATAGACAGAGGAAACCCTGTCTCAAAAAAACAAAACAAATAAACAAAAAAACAACAAAAATACTTTCTCCTACCTGTCTGAGTAACTCCAGCTTCCTCAGTTCCTCATTGTAGGCTTCTGGGTTCTCTCCATAATTCTTCAGGACAAACTAGAGGGAGGAAAAAGTAAAGTGCAAGCATTATGACCTGCAGAGCCGCCCTGAGTCTGAGGCAGCTGCCAGACCTCCACCTCAGCTACAAGCAGCACCCAGGTGCTGACTCGGCCGGCCTCCTCCTCCCAGCCCGTGTAGATGAAGGCTGAACACCCTATGCAAACAGCCCAATAGGCCCCTCACATGCTACAGCCTTCTCAACAGACACCGGGATTCTACCAGCTCAGGGCGGAGAGGTCTGCCCCAGCTGAAACAGAGTCCTACGAAGATCCTCAAAGGGTCACTCTTCGAGCTCCTTCAGCATCCTTTGCTCTAAAGTCACAAGGATAACCCTCAACGTACACATAGCAAGCAGGAGTGCAAAGCCTTCCCTGCCAGCCCCCACCCCTCACAGGAAAGAGCACCAAGGACCAAGGTGCTCCAGTTTCTTCCTCTCAGGAAAGGCCTGAGGGAGTGTGATGAGAAATGAGGAGCATGGACTGGGATATTATTCAAATAAAACCAACAGGGCTGGGGAGATGGTTCAGGTGCCCTTCCAGAGGATGGAGGTTGATTTCCCAGCACCCACAGGGCGACTAACAACCATCTCTAACTTCAGTATCAAGGTGTCCGGTGCCCTCTTTGGGCCTCTCTTTACAATGTGGTACACAGACATATAAGCAGGCAAAATACTCATACACATAAATAAAAAAAATTAGTAAATCTTCAAAAGATAAATAATCAGAGCCAACAGGGCTAGGGACAGCTCGGCTGGTACAGTGCTTCCCTACGACTTGGCGCCTGCTGCTCTTGCTGACGAACTCGGTTTAGCCTCCAGCAACTACATGGTTATTACTATGTAATAACTACATAGCTATTTCTCTAATTCCAGGGGATCCAATGTCTTATCACCTCAGATGCACATGTGTGCACATATATACATCCAGACAAAACATTCATAAACATGAAATAAAAATAAATCTTAAGCTGGGCAGTGTAGTACATGCCTATAATCCCAGCACTCAGTAGGCAGAGGCAGGTGGATCTCCGTGAGGTTTACAGAATGAGTTCCCGGATAGCCAGGGCTGCATAGAGAAACCCTGTCTTGAGAAAACCAAGCAAAACAAACAACAAATAAATCTTAAAAAATAAAACAACTTTTAAAAAAAGCCTCTCAGAGATGGGCAGTGGTGGCACACACCTTTAATCCCAGCACTCAGGGAGGTAGAGGCAGGCAGATTTCTGTGAATTTGAGGCTAGCCTGGTCTACAGAGTGAGTTCAGGACAGTCAGAGATACACAAAGAAACCCTATCTCAAAAAACCAGGCCAAACCAAACAAACAAACAAACAAATAAGACAACTAAAAATAGGATTAGCAAGTTGGTTTAGCTGACGAAATCAGGTCTACGGACCCGAGTTCAATCCCCGAACAGAAAGGTGGCAGGACAGAATGGACACTACAAGCCGTTATCTGACTTCCATGACTTCCATGGCATGTGTACCCCACCCACAGTATATCCTCACACCCCACATAACTAATTTTTAAAAAGTGGGTAATGAGGATTTTGATAACTTTCAATTTTTTTCAATATATGAAATTTGGGAAACAAATGACTCAAAGAGTTGTTGAAGAACTATGGTATCTGAAAAAAATCTCACTCTGTAAGTGGTCTTAGCCTCTTTAAAAGATAAAAGCTGGGGCTGGAGAGATGGCTCAGAGGTTAAGAGCACTGGCAGCTCTTCCATAAGCCCTGAGTTCAATTCCCAGCACCCACATGGTGGCTCACAGCCATCTGTAATGAGATCTGGTGCCCTCTTCTGGCCAGCAAGCATACAGACAGACAGAACACAGTACATAATAAATAAATAATCTTTTTTAAAAAAGATTTTAAAAGATAAAAGCTATGAAAGAAATCTATTGAACAAATATTTAACTCTGCCCAAATTCTGTGAACACAAAAACCAATATTTAGAGGGGTAACAACCAAAAGCTGATTTACTGATTTCCAGCTAACTTCACTCTCATCTATTCAACTACCTAATCTACAAATAGAGAATGAGACCTAAGTCAGCTCCTTCGTAGTGAGAAGTTTCATGCTTGCCCACCCTTGGGTTAGAGAAAGGAGAAAATGCAGCTTCAAGGTTCTGTGGGATACAGCTGAAGGGATCTGATACCACAGAGCTACCTAAAAACAAGAATACTGTTCCAGCTGCTCACACGACAGTCGAGGGAAAGAGCCACTTCCCCTCCACAAATGAGAAGCAGCACCCACTCACCAAGTTCCCACCACAGGCCGGCATGGTCTTCAGCGCTGCAGTCGCCCAGCCCTTACAATACAGAGACGGGCTCCAGTCTCATCAGCATTTAGGAGGAGGAGATGAGAGGGCAGGGGCAAAGAGGCCAGGGCACTTGCCAAGATCACAGCATTAACATCCTAGTTCTCATTTCTGTTGCTGTGAAAAAAGCTGACAAAAGGCAACTTGGGAGGAAAGGGTTTACCTGGCTCACATTCCCACACCACAGTCCATCACTGAGGGAAGTTAGGGCAAGAACTCAAGGCAGGACCGTGGAGGCAGAATTGAAGCAAAGATTACGGAGGAACACTGCTTACTGGCTAAATGCCCCTCGTTTGCTTGCTTGCTTATGCAGTCCAGGTCCACCAGCCCAAGGATGGCACTGCCTACATCAACATCAACCAGGAAAATGCCCCACAGATGTGCTCTCAGGCCAATCCCTCAAACGAGAACTCCTTTCCCAGGAGGTCAAGTTGACAGAACTAACCCTGACTTAGTGACTGATGCAGCAACAATCAGAACCAAACATTTGGCCCCACTGAAAAAGAGGACAGGAGGCTGGTAAAGCTCAGTGCAACATGGTAGAAGGAGAAACCCAACTCCTGTGGCCTAGCTTCTGACCTCCACATGCACTGTGGTGCAAGCAACCACACGTGTATAAACACATACCACACTAAATAAGACATAATATTTTAAAACTTTATACAATTTTTATTTTTCTTTTTTATTTATGTTCTGTGTATTGGCGTCAGAGCCCCTGGAAATGGAGTTACAGACAGTTGTGAGCTGCCATGTGGGTGCTGGGAATTGAACCTAGGTCCTCTGGAAGAGCAGCCAGTTCTCTCCAGCCCCCTTATTTGGTTTTTCAAGATAAGATTTCTCTGTGTAGCCTGACTGTCCTGGAACTTACTTTGTAGACAAGGCTGGCCTTGAACTCACAGAGATCCACCGGCCTCTGCTGCCCAAGTTGAGATTAAAGGCATGCACTACCACTGCCCAGCCAACATTTTTTTGTTTTTAAATAAGAGTAAAGAGACTTGCTGAAATTCAAGTGTATGGAACAGTGACCCAACTATCTGATTACAGTCTATGGGACTGCTCTGACCTAATGTAACTTGGGAAAACAAACCAGTAGTAGACCCAAGAGTAAGAAAACAGACACTGGTGTAGCGACACAAACCAACATTGAGAGAACCTCAGAGTGTCAGCCTGAGATGGGAGCTGTTTACTGTGATTAAATTACACTCCCAATGACGGTGGTTTGGGAGAACCAACACTAGGTAGGCTCTGAAGCAGTTGAAGATCCTTTTAGTCAGAATAAGCAGCAGGCTTGGGGCTGGAGAAACAGCTCAGAAGTTTAGAGTACTTCCTGATCTTTCATAGGACCTGGGTTTTATTCCCAGCATCCACATGGTGGCTCGCAAACAACTCCAGTTCTAGAGGATCCACAGGCAGGCATACACATGGTACACATATACACATGCACACAGAGTAAAAAAGTAAATAAAAAAAGAAACAGATCTCAAGTGAAAGTATGATGAGAGATAAAACCTACTGAGGAAGGAAAAAGAAAAGGCATTGTGGATTAAAGGCCAGGCTCACAACCAAAAATATAAAACATTATAGGAGACAAACTCTTTGTATCTTTTTTTCCAATCATAAAATTGTCTTTCCATTTCCAGCCTGGTGTGGTTGACATACCTATAATCTCAGCATTTGAGAAGCAGAAGCAAGAGGATCAGGAGTTCAAGGTCATGCTCAAATCTGAGGCCATCAGCTGTATGAGACTGTGAAACACACACACACATACACACACACACACTTGGGGAAATGGTAGGGAAGAAGAGTGTACTGGCTGTTTGTGTGTGTCAACTTGACACAAGCTAGTCACCAGAGAGGAAGGAGCCTCAGTTGAGAATCCCTCCATGAGATCCAGCCATAAGGCATTTTCTTAGTGATCGATGGGGGAAGGCCCAGCACATTGTAGGTGGTGCCATCCCTGGTCTAGTGGTCCTGAGCTCTATCTAAGAAAGCAGGCCGAGTAAGCCAGTAAGCAGAATCCCTTCACAGCCTCTGCATCTGCTCCTGCCTTCAGATTCCTGTTTGAGTTCCTGTCCTGACTTCCTTCAAAGATGAACAGCAATGTGGAAGTGTAAGCTGATTAAACCCTTTTCTCCCCAGCTTACTCTTTTGCCATGGTGTTTTGCTGCAGCAATAGAAATCTGAACTAAGACAGAGGTTAAAAGAGAAAAAAAACAACAGACAATTTTCATTTCAGGGCCACTTCACATCCAGAAAATCCTAGGAGTGCACCCGAGTTACTACAGATTTAACAAAGTTTGGGTAAACTGGTTGTGTCCAGGATGGCTTGACCCATAGACTTGTGGATCTGGGCTTGTTTTTTTGTTGTTTTCACATGTAACAGGGGTTAATATTACCTGCTATGCCTGCTTCACAGAGCTATCATGAAGACTTGAGCTAGTTCCTAAACAGAAAGACTATGCTTAGCTGAAAATATCCTTTATGGTATGGCAAGACCTGTACTATACTAAGATTCATAATCAGAAACTCTTCTCATGTGTTAATCTTCTCAATATTATAAGATTCCATATCACAGCTGGTTGTGGTAGTACAAGCCTTTAGTCCTAGGACTGGTAATGTACAGGCAGGTGGATCTGAATTTGAGGCCAACTTGGCCTCCATAACAAGTTTCAGGGCAGTCAGAGTTACACCCTTTCTCAAAAACCATCTAAGCCACAGACGAGAGACGTGTGATTAGTATATGATCATTACAGTGCTGAAGGTCACTCAACTCGGAAGGGACAAGAGAGGAGGTCAGTTTCTAGTGGCTACACTTGTTCTGTGCTGCTATTATAGTAATAAATGACACAAAACCGTGCCACTAATGATAACTGGAAACAAGAATTCTGAATCATACCGCTGTTTGCAGATTAGAGAAATGGAAAAATCAGCAACCAATAATGGGGCAGTAGGACCCTGCCTTATTCAGGGTTTCTATTGCTGTGAAGAGAAACCATGACCATGGCAACTCTTATAAAAGAAAACGTTTAGCTAGGGTGACTTACTGTTCAGAGGTTTAGCTTGAGCTTCTGAAAACTCAAAGCCCAATGAACACTTCCTCCATCAAGGCCACACCTACTCCAACAAGGTCTAATAGTGCCACTCCCGATGAGCACTAATTCCTGACTCCTTACCTTAGGAACAGTCAGTCCTTCTACCTCAGCCTCTTCTACTAGCATGTTCTCATTACTCTTAATTTGATATAATGCCTTCAAATTTCACTACACTAATTAAAGCAATGCTCAAATAAGGCTTTAAAAGACATCACATGGATTTGTTTGTTTGTTTGGTTTGGTTTTTGAGACAGAGTTTCTTTGTGTAGCCTTGGCTGTCCTGGAACTTATTCTGTAGACCAGGCTGGCCTTGAACTCACAGAATTCACAGAGATTCGCCTATCTGTGCCTCCCAGGGGCTGGAATTAAAGGCATGTGCCACCACCACCCAGCTCACATGAAACTTTTCAAAAATAGTGTCTCACTGCCGTCTAGGCTGGACTTTGACTTGTGGGTCCAAGTGATCCTCCCACTTCAGCATCCCACGTGGCTGGGACTACAGGTGTGCACCCAAACCACATCATGGATGTCTGGTTCATCACATACACTGTTGTTCTTTTTTAAAAAAAAAAACAACCTCCCTTCCATTTCCAGAGTTGAATCAAATCTAGGTCATTCCTTGGACTGTACTATAAAAATACACATAATATTAAGTCCTATAAATAATATTGCTACTTACTCAATATGTGTTCAGCAGCTGAATTTCAAATGAAACAGCACTTTGTTTCAACAAAAGAGTGCTGCCAGGGAAAGCTGTCAGCCCCCATCCACGCCAGCCCCCGTCCACGCCAGCCGGCCAAAGGCACAGGGCATGAGGGCACTCTTTAAGTCCTCTCCTAGTTTGACCACACACAATACTCAAAGCTTCCCTCCATGTTGCTTCTGAATGGCCTGTTGGTCTGTCTGAACAGCATCAGGGAGAGGATTCAGGTTACAATTCCCAAGGGTGCTAGAACTAAACTGGTTATTCAGCCAACACTCACAAGGTACTCTTTGCACACAATAATTTATTACTTCTTAAACTGGGTGTGCTGGCTTACTCCTATCGAGTCCTATGGTGACAAGATCAGGTGTCAAAGTCATTCCTTAGCTGTAGAGCAATTCAATTGGTAAAGTGCTTGTCCCACAAGCAAGCATGAGGGCTTGCATTTAATTCCCAGCACCCACATAAATAATTGTAATAGTGCCACAAATCTGTAATTGCAGCGCTGGAGAGGTGATTTAGATCCCTGGGGTTTGCTAGTCAGCTAACCTAATTCACAAGCTCCAGGTACCAGTGAACGACCCTATCTCAAAAACTAAAGTAGACAGCTAGCCTAAGAACTATACCTGAGGTTGGTCTCTGGCCATGCATGCACACATGTGTACAACACAAAAACATGGACACTCCAAAGAATTTTACTTTCTGAGAAAAGAATCTAGTCTACACCAGGGTGGTGGTGGCAGGTCACGCCATTATTACTAGCATTCAGGAGGCAGAAGCAGGCGGATCTCTTTCTGAGTTTGAGGCCAGCCTGGTCTTTAGAGTGAGTTCCAGGACAGGCTCCAAAGCTACAGAGAAACCCTACCTCAAAAAAAAAACAAAAAACAAACCAAAAAAAGAAAAGAAAAGAAAAAAGAAAGAAAGAAAGACAGACAGACATTAAGTCAGGTAAGACCATGGACCATCCAGTTCATCTGTAATGGGGGCCTATTCTGTGTAACATAAGAAGAAAGACAGTTTCAGGCAGATCAACTGAGTCTTTCCATCTATGGTAGAAGATAAAAACAGATCAACACCACAGAAAACTGACAATATTTCATGTCCTCCACTGATGGGCAACCAGGGAGGGAGTTTTTAGGCTTCTGTTCTTCGCATTTACCTGTTCTGTGGGAAATCTAGAAGAGAGAAACATTTCACAAAGCCGAAAGACCAGATGTGAACAAGATGAGCAGTGGGAACAAGCAATGGACATGTGCTTTCCAGGGGACAAGTCAACTCTGGACAAAAGACCTGTCTGAATCAGGGTGGCACAACTGCCAGGCAGATGAAGAGATTCTGAGGAAGCATGGCTTACTGGGATTAAGAAGCAGGAAGAAAGAACTCAAGAATGACCTAAGCAAGGCAATAATCGGATATGGGCATGTGGAAGGTCTCACAGAGGGGACTAAGGGAGTGACATTACAGAAGCAGCTGCAGTGAGCTGTGACAGCCTCAATAGCAGTCTTCCTGAGGACACTGGTAGAAGAACGAGCAGAGTAAAAGGAGAAACCAAATGACAGCATCGTAGCTACCCAGATGAATCATTAGAAGGTGAGTTCCATGAAAGCAGGAATTTTCAAAACCACTGTACTCCAAGGTCTTGGTTATGTAATAGGCACTTAATTAAAATACAAGGAAGGATGCAGCATCTCAGTCCAAGTGAGCCTGACTTTTGCTCAATGTAGCTGCTTAAGGGTAGGTGTTTGGGAAAGAAATGACTTTCAATATTAACACATGTGGCCAAATCATTCCCTAGTAAAGAGCACAGGAGTCATCTTTAATCCATTTTCAGTGCATCAGCCCTCTGGGCCCCCAAAAGGGCAATATTATATGCACAAAGGTTGGTGATGTAGCTCACTGATAAAGTATTTACCTCATTTGAATCCCTGGGTTCAATCTAGTACTGAAAGATTGGGGGGGGGCAACTCAAGGCCAGTGCTTGTCCACTGAATGCTTATGTGATCCCAAGTGTGCCAACCTAGTTTGGCACTGCAGTTCAAAACCAACTTATGCTTCTCCTGACTCCCATTTCACGTAATGGAAGGGAAGTCACGTACAATGAGAGTGACAATCAATAAAATACTGTTAAAAGAAAAACTAAATTTAAAATTTAATGGATTTTATTTGAGCAAAGGCAAAGACGCAAAGATCTGTGAACAGGGCATTCCTCCAAACAGCTGCTTCAGAGAACTGCAACCTACACTATGATCTGACACTTTGAAAAGAAACTGAAGCACAGGAAACAACTTAGTTACAATGTAATCAACCAGTCAACACTTAAACCTTAACTAGTTAAATGTTTACGATTTAGTCAATTGGCTACAGGCCTTCCTCAAAACAACCAAAGCCAATGTCACTGTGATTACCCCTACACTGGAGGCTGGAGATTAGAGAGTACAGAAGGCCCAGGGTTCACCCTCCAGCACCACTAAACATCCACTCAAAGCCTGTACTGCTGGAGTCTTAGATCCAATGCAAAGGCCTAACACAAACCTCCTTGTGTTGGTGCTCTGGTACCCTAGAGATATTTGTACTCTTACACTAAATTGCTTGAAGTTTTAAATTTCCTCAACTAGACTATGGATTCCTTTGTGCTAGTGGTGTGTGTGGGGGGGGCATATTATAGGAATACAGTTCAGTGAAAAAGCACTTGCTTAGCATGCACAAGGCTCTGGGTTCAACACCATTAAAAATAATAAACAAACAACAATCCCCTAGGCCTGGCTGTGGTGGCACTTGCCTGTAGTATTAGCACTGGGAAGGTAGAGGCAAGAGGATCAGGAATTCAAGCCTAGACTCTGCTATATAGCAAGCTTGAGGCCACTGAATTCAGTTTTTCTGTTTCAGGCTCCCGAATGCTAAGATTACAGACGTGTAACCACCACATCTGACTAAGCTATTTTCTTTTTCGTTATTAATAAGGTGTGGGTATGTGCATGTAAATGCAGGTGCCCTCAGAGGCCGGAACTGATCCAGAGGGAGTCTGATCCCCGGAACTGGAGTTACAATGTGGGTCCTGGGAACCACACTCCAGGCTTCTGCAGGAGCATGATGCTCTATTTTCTACTAGCCATCTGTCTAGCCCCTGGACTGAGATTTTTCTACATTTTTCCATGTAGGGTAACATAATATAAACCTAATTGAAATTCCCTCCAGAATGTCTTTTAGTCATTTGAAAAACATTTCCTATGTAGTGGGTATTAGGCTAAAGGAACAAGGAGATGCCCTTCTGGTATCCCAGCTGAATATAAGGTTAAAACATAGCACATATAGGAGCAGAGTATTGTAGTGCACACCTTTAATCCTAGCACTTGGGAGGCAGAGGCAGGCTGATCTCTGTGAGTTCGAAGCTAACCAGGTCTACATAATGAGTTCCTGGATGACCAGAGCTACATAGTGAGACCCTGTCTCGAAACAAGCAAACAAACAAACAGCACATACAGGGCTAGAGAGTGGCTCAGCAGGGTCAGGGGTGAAGGCACTTGCTGCCAAGTCTGGTTAGAATTTTATTCCCTGGACCTGCCTAGTCAAAGGAAAACACTAACTCCTGCAAACTGTCCTCTGATCTCCACAAAAAAAAAACCCAAAAAACACCGCTATGTTCCAAACATCTACACACACACACA
>LOEQ01000351.1:427119-445396 GCA_001685075.1 Bramus lutescens | reverse complement strand
GTTTCATGCCCACTGTCTGCTGCAGCCACTCAGGGACCTGCAGCATTTTACTTTACCATAACACTGTCTTCCCCACCCCCCAAAAAAGGGAAATGGAGAAACTAGTGACTAGCTTTTTGTAGTCTTCTAAGAAACCGATGACAGTGGCTTTGGGTAAAAGGAAGTTTCAAAAAAATTTTTTTAAATGGGCAGGTGACTCACTTTGAGTAACATTTGAGAAATATTTTGAGAACAAAAGTATCCAAAATTGGGGTGAGAGATCAAAGTTGTTTTCTAAGTTTCTACCTGGTGTAGGTGGATGGCTGCCAGGCTATTAACTGATGTGGGGGAAATTGGGAGGAACAGTTTAAAAGGGAAAGCAAAGATTCTGCTTTAGTCCATGTGAAAGTGGAGATGGACATATGGAGAGACAATGCAGAAACCAAGAATATGGAATCTGGATTCATAAGACAGGTTTCCCCAACCCAGGCAGGGCTTACATCCTCTTAGCCCAGAAATACCCAAACCTTTAGAATTTAACAAGCATACATTTGGGACTAGACAAATGGTTCCATGGTTAAGAACATTGACTGCTCTTCCCGAGGACCTGGCTTTGATTTTCAGCATCCATGTGGCAGCTCACAACAGTCATTCACCAGTTCCAGATCTGATGCCTTCTTCTGGCTTCTGTGTCACTGAACACATATGGTGCACAGACACACACATGCAGGCAAAACACCCATACACATACAATAATAATAAAATTTGAAGTGTTTGTTAGGCTGGGGAGATGATTCAGTATGTAAGGTGTTTGCCACACAAGCATGAGAACTTGAGTCTGTTCCTGGGATTCCAGCTAAGATAGAACGATTGAGAACCTGAGTCTAATTCTGGGATTCCAGCTAAGATAGAATGATTGAGAACAGGTGATACAAAGTTATCCTCTGGCTTTGACATGCACCATGGCCTGCACACCCCCATACATTATGCACACACATAATAAAACTAATCTTTTGAAAGTAGGAAGCCAACTAATGCAGGTATTCATTCTCTTTCTCTGCTTCCTGGATGCTATGATGTAGACTGCTCCTCTGCCATCATGGTCCTCCCTACTATAACGTGTTGAAACCTTTGAAGCCATGAAGCAAAATACATATCCCTTTAAACTTTTTCAGATATTCTGTCCCAGCAGTTAGAATGTCTGATAACACAGGGAGTTATTGTTGAATGGGAAGAGTTTCATCATGAATTATGGAAAGTTTTGGAGATGGATGATGGTGATGGTGGTACAACAGTGTGACTGTGCTTGATACTACTGAGTTGTATACTTCAAATGGTTGAAATGTAAGGTTTGCGCTACATGCTTTGCTACAAGAATAAGAAAAATGGAAAATCTTGCACTAAGCCAGGAGTGGGGTAACACACACTTATAATCCCAGGATGTTAGCAGTGAAAGGATCAGACTGAAGTTCAAACCAGGGCATCTTGGGCTACATGAGAACATGCCTTCAAACAAACAAATGTTCAGATACCTTTTCTCCAGAACTTAGGAACCACAGTTGAGTCCAGGCTGAGAGGGAGCCTAGTGAGCACAGTGCTGCTGAGTGAAGAGAGAGAGCATCTTAGATCCCAAAAATGAGACCAGAAAGGAATCAGTGTGGGCTGGAAGAGGCAGGAGCAGAGGAGTTGCAAGAAGTCTTAATCCTTGTAAAATGAACCATCTAATGAAGAGGCCTTCCAGATGGGTGGCTCTGCAGGAAAAGCTCAAGGATTCAGAACAGGGAGGTAGCTGGGTCTCTGCTTGAGCATGCAAGCCCTTCTGTCTGTCCTTCCCAGAGCTTCACTATTTATTTAGCAGTGCCAGGGCTTAAACCTAGGGTGTTGTATGTGCTTGTAACTAGTCTTTCTCTGTTCTACCAGCCAGCTCCCAAATAACCACATGGAGATGTCTTACTAATTATGAAAGTTTGGCCTTACCTTAGGCTTGTTTATAACTAGCTCCTATAATTAAATGAACCCATTTCTATTAATCTATGTGCTATCACGTGGCTCATGGCTTTTGCCTCTCCTCCTACATGTTCTCTTCCCTCTGCATCTGGCTGGTAACTCTGCCTTTCTTCCTCTCTGAGTCCTGTCTATCCACAGTAGTCCCCCCTAACCTCTTCCTGCCTAGCTATTGGTCATTCAGGTCTTTATTAAACCAATCACAGTGACACATCTTCACACAGTGTAAAGGAATATTCCACAAAATTCCCCCCTTTTTGTCTAAATAAAAATGAAAAGTTTTAACTCTAACATAATAAAACTTTAAACAATAAGAACAATTATCAGGTAAGAAAAATATTCATAAGTTCAGTCAGTTTGTATTTGGCATATTCAGAGGAAATGCTCTATTATCTAAATTATCTTGATAAGTTTAAAGTTTTATGCCTAAAATATTTTCTATCCTAACTTATATTACCATCTTTAAACTATTTTTTAAACCTCAAAACATTTTCTTAGACAAACAATTTAAGCTTTTATGTCTCTCAAGCTAATATATTTTATGCCTCTTTTGTGGTTTCTTTTTTGAATTTGGTAACAAAGAAAACTATAACTATCTAATCTTCAACTCCATTAGAGACCTGAGAAGGATATACTATTACCTGAGTAAACAGGAAGTTCAGATTAAGAAATTTTCAAAACTATAGAAATTACAGAAACAGCTGACTACCTGGACAGCCACCCAAGTTTCCTCTGTAACATTGGGGCATCCATCTTTTACTTATGGGCCTAGAATATCTGACAGACTTTTCTGTGAAGTAGGAATTTCTGAAGGACTGTCCTACCCTGTCTTGTCAGAGTTCGGTAATTGTTTTCTTTTGTGTCCTGTTTATCCAGTTTGGACAGCATACTGTTAGGAGTTGAAACAAAGGCAGTTTATTGCCCAAATAATTAACCTTTACCACAAAGAAAGCAAACTCCATAGAGAAGTTCTTCAATGCCCATCATCCTTTTTTTTTTTTTAGGAAATTGGTGCTGCCAGGAGCAGATGTGTCTCACTGTCATAAAAAGCTTTATGTTATTAAAACATTTTAAAAGTCATATTCTACAGGTCTTTGAAGTGTTTAAAGACCATCTACCTATTTAAAATACATGTTTGGCCTTGAAAACATACCTAACATGACTATAAGTTTGATTGTTATTGATGAATAATGATGAGGAATCTCTATGAGTCAGTGAACTTTAAGAGGTGGGACCAAGTTAGGATGTGACCTTTTGGGTACCCAGAGGGAAAAAAATTGTCAGATGGTCTAGGGTTTGCGCTCTCTCTCTCTCTCTCTCTCTGTGGTTCCCATGCTACACAGCTGAGCTTGGATTTCTCATTCCTGTTTTGTGAGTTTGCCCTTTATAATAAAGGAAAATATACTTGTTTTTGTCTTGGAGTTAGCCTGGTATTTTACGACACATTAATTCAACAGAATAACTACAAATCTGTCTTTCTTTATTATCCTAAATAACTTTCAAGGACTAAAACTTTATATTACATTTTTTTGTTGTTATTTTTGTTTTTTTGAGACAGGGTTTCTCTGTAGCTTTGAGCCCTTCCTGGAACTAGCTCTTGTAGACCAGGCTTGGCCTTGAACTAACAGAGATCTGCCTGCCTCTGACTCCTGAGTGCTGGGATTAAAGGTGTGTGCCACCACCACCTGGCTTTTACATTACATTTTTAAATGAGCTGTATAGGTACAATACCTTAATTTAAACAGGAGTGGAGACATATGTGCATTATGTTCTATCAAAAATAACCTTAAATTTGTATCACTCTAAAACAATCAAAACCAATGTAAAATATTTGAGACTAGTGGTTGTTTAAAAGTAGACTCAACAATCCACCCTTGTATCCCATAATTTCTATACTATGTCCCCTCTTTTCCCTTCAGAAAGACAGCCCTGAATCTAATCTTTGTTTTGCTTTCTCCCTGACTGTAGGCGGAGACTGCTCATTCGTTTCCCAGATGCCCAGACCTGAGTAATCACACAAAACTGCATTAATTATAACACTGTTTGGCCAATGGCTTAGGCATATTTCTTAGCCAGCTCTTAGATTTAAAATTAACCCATTTATATTATTCTGTGTATTGCCATGAGGCTGTGGCTTACTGGCAAGGTTTCAGGTCTCTCTCCTTTGGCAGATACATGGCATAACTGACTGTCTACTCTCTCTGTTCTGATTTCCCACCTGGCTTTACTCTGCTAAGCCATTGGCTCAAATAGCTTTATTCATCTACCAATAAAAGCAGTACATATACAAAAGGACATCCCACATCACCTTACCATGACCAGTAATACTTTGTAACAAATGCCCCTAAATGATGATAAATATCCATAACCCACCAAATGACCAAAAATCATCCATACCATCTCTGGGGAATGTGGATGTTGTGTTCTCTAGACTGCTTCCTGTTGTCTGTGGGTGACAGCATCTTTAGGGGACTGGAGAATATTGAGATAATGGCCAAGTCCTGGGAAAACTAGCCATAACATTTATTGTCCAGTCTCTGTGCAATGGGAAAGTGCAAGACTTATCTGCTGTCCTGGCTGGAGTAGTCTGTGAGGCTGGACCACCTCAGCCAGCATCCTTGAAGCTGTTCTGGATGTAGAACTCTGAGGAAACTGTAACAGAGGCATCTGAGAGGCTGGGTCACTTGAGCCATCTGTTTTCATTGGTGTCTTGTCCCCTTGCTTTGAAAACACACAAATTTCAAAAGTAACACACATATCTGCATTAATACAAGTATGAGCTGTACACAAGCCAGTCAAAGATGGTTTTTTGTTTTCTGTTTGAGCAGGTAAATACATGTCATCTGTCTTGTAGGTTTTCTAGGTTTATTTCTTTATGCCTGCAGTAAGGATTTTCAGGGGGTCTCCCCCAATCAAACCTGATCTCTATCATCCTTGAATGAATTGATAGCCTTCTGTTTTCTGTGGAAAAAAATAAACCTCTTTTCCAAGGCGTTTTCTGACTTCCATTTTAAAGTTAAGGCATTCTTAATGTATCTAGGCTGGTTTAATTCTGCAGTCCCTCTACAAACCCATGTCTCTCAGCAGCTGTCCTTCACTCTTTAGCAATCAAAACACTCAAAGTCAGCAAGGCACAAAAGCCCTGTGACTTTTCCATCTTTGATGTGGCTTATCCTTTTATATTATTTTATTTTCTCTTTAAAGACTTTACTTTATTATTTCGAAATTAATATTTCTATGACTATCTATACCCATTTTCTTTTCTTTTTAAGCCTATGCACATTTTTTAAACACCCCGTAAACTAGAGGGGTTTTCCATCTGAATCCATCTTTCCTGAGTACCTGCAGCTTTCTCTGACCGCATGGAACAAATACTAAACTGCCAGGTCAGCCACTATGTGGCTCAGCTCAGCACATGGCGTTGGTGCATGGCTCTGGTGGCTGACTCCAGGCCTCAGGCAATACACCGAGCACCAGCACACCTGAGAGACTGCAGGACTAGAACGCCACATCCGACTCCTCTAGAACTTTTCTTAGCTTTCTCAGGCCCTCTCTTTGGATATTTGACCTCCAACATTGAACGCCATATGTAGCAGGCTTTCTTGGGTCACCAGCCCCCAAATCATGACACAGAGACAGAGACTTCTTATTAACTATGAAAGCTTGGCCTTAGCTTAAGCTTGTTTCTAACTAGTGCTTATAACTTAAATTAGCCCATTTCTATTAATCTATGTGCTGTCACATGGCTCATGGCTTTTACCTCTCCTCCTGCATGTTCTGTTTCCTCTATGTCTGGCTAGCAACTCTGCTTTTCTTCCTCTCTGATTCCTCTCTGTCCCCAGAAATCCCACCTAACTTCTTCCTGCCTAGATATTGGCCATTCAGCTCTTTATTACACCAACCACAGTGACACATCTTCACACAGTGTAAAGGAATATCCTGTAACATGTGCTAGCAAACAGTCTTATGTTGCAAGGGGTGGCTGCTTGTTCATCCCAGCTGCCCAGCTAGTCTACACCCAAAATAATCACACAGCAACTATATTAATTAAATCACTGCGTGGTCCATTAGCTCTAGCTTCTTATTGGCTAACTCTTATATTAATTTAACCCATTTCTATTTATATATTGCTAAATTCCCAGTACCTGTCTCTTGTGGATCCATGGCATCTCTTTCCTTCTCCCAGCATTCAGTTCTGTCTTCTCCTCCTAAGTTCTGCCCTATCAATAGGACAAGGCAGTTTCTTTATTCATTAACCAAGAAAAGCAACACACAGAGGGGATTCCCATATCAGTCTTATCACTGAGCTCGATCTCTTGCCCCCTCACCTCTGTACAATGGCTCCCTCTGGCCCCACATGGTACTTCTCAGTTTAAACTACTACACATACAGGTGTGATTCTAGGGTATATTGACTTTCTATGGTTGCTATCACCGAGTACCATAGACTGAATGAGTCAAATAGTAGGAAATTAGGACTGGAGATGAGGGGCAACTGGAGCATACTTTCCTAGCAAGCGTGAAGCCCTGAGTTCAAGCCTCAGCTCTAGATCAGGTGAGGTTGGAGGTTGGTACTTTGTGTCACATTTCTGTAAAAGGCCAAGGCCAAGGTGTGGTAGGGATGGTTTCTTCTTAGCCTTCCCTAACTTCTCAATGGTCATCTTTTCTGTCTTCAAATAGTCACTTTGTTTATTTTGTTTTGTTTATTCCAGACAGGGTTTCTCTGTGTAGTACTGGCAGTGTTGGAGCTCACTCTGTAGACCAGGCTGGCCTCGAACTCAGAGAGATCCTCCTGCTTCTGCCTCCCGAGTGCTGGGATTAAAGGCATGCACCACTAGTGCCTGGCCAAATGATTACTTTTTATCTCAGTATATAATCATATCCTTGGCAAGGATTTGGGGGAATTGCGAATAATACATTTATAATGGTTACAGTAATTGGTATGAAAATATCAGAGAGCAAGAGATCTTTCATAGATACCAAATTCTCAGGCTGGGGATAGGATGGGCTGGGGAATGTGAAGCAGCAAAAGAGATGCCCCCAGTGCAGAAAATGTCCTCCCATCCTCCCCTCCCTTGTACCCATTTCCCTGACAAAGCAGGAAGTTAGAGGTAGCATAAATCTCAATGGTACAAGGGAAGAGTTGGCCCCCCATCACAGGGGGGCAGCAAGCACCACTCATAAGCCAGGTCAATTCGTCCTCCCTGAGCCTCAAGTCCAGGCCCCCCAAAGACACACAGATAGCCTTCTTTGTGTTACCAATGTGGAAACT
Organism: Bramus lutescens; assembly: GCA_001685075.1. Taxonomy (NCBI): domain Eukaryota; kingdom Metazoa; phylum Chordata; class Mammalia; order Rodentia; family Cricetidae; genus Bramus; species Bramus lutescens. The sequence goes on along the minus strand of LOEQ01000351.1, from coordinate 438,142 downwards.
TGAGTCTGGCCTTGGGGAACTAACCAGCCAAATTTCCCCAGCAAGAGCCTGGGCTGGAGGTGGGTCTTGGGCCTTGCAGTTCACTTACTTAGCCAATTTTACTTGACCCCCTCAGGGTCCCACAAATTGTTCTAGGAGCTATTGAACAAAACAGGTGAACATCTCTGCCATTGAGTAAGACAGCATGTGGGGGGAAGGAAGGAGGGCAGCAGAGAAAAATATATAGCTCAATAAAAACAATAAAGAAAGAAAGACAGCCTGTGCCAGGCGGTAGTGGCACATGCCTTTAATCTCAGCAATCAGGAGGCAGAGGCAGGAGGGTCTCTGTAAGTGAGAGACCAGCCTGGTCTACAAGAGCTAGTTTCAGGACAGTCAGAGTTACACAGAGAAACCCTGCCTCAAAATTAACTGAAAAAAAAAAGTGCTGTGCCAGCACGGCAACTGTCGTTCTTCTGAGCGAGGGACGTTGGGATTAACACAAGCAACACAACTTCAGGTTCTGCAGACAAGCTTTTTTCCACTTTCTCACACAGTATATATAGCCCTCAGCAGGGGAGGCCAAGCCAGCAAAAGCAGGAAGCTCATCACCATAACTCAATGGCTTAGGGGTAAACATCCTTAGAAACATTGCTGAAGACAACAGATTGTTCCTGTTTTCAACCAACCACAAGAGTGCAAAACAGATCAAGTNTCATCACCATAACTCAATGGCTTAGGGGTAAACATCCTTAGAAACATTGCTGAAGACAACAGATTGTTCCTGTTTTCAACCAACCACAAGAGTGCAAAACAGATCAAGTGGTGGTGCGAAGGCCTGTCCTCTAGGGACTCAACAAAAAAGAAAGAAAACAGGAAAGAAGACTGGGCCGAAGGTGAGGTAGTGGCACAAGGAAGGTGGTAACTCAGCATTGGAAGGCTGAGGTAGGTGGCTTGTGAATTTGTGGCCAGCCTGGGCTACTTAGGAGAACCCTATCTCAAAAGAAGCAATGGAGGAAGGAAAGAAAGAAGATGAAAAAAATAGAAGAGAAAAAGAAGGAAGTGGAGGAAAAGCAAGGAAGACACACACATATGTAACACACATACACACACATGAGAGAGAGAAAGGAAGAATAAAAGTGTATATACAGTGTGGATAGAAACTTACATGGACAGTCAAAACCATGTGGAAAGATGCCCCTCTCATCACTTACCAAATTAAGGATTGGTGGCTATGAGCCAGTTAATAACAAACACATACAGTCCTTGACAGGCATGAGTTACTTTCATAGTACAGATGAACTAAACTGTTTTTGTTTCTTTGTATTTTTGAGAGAGAGTTTCTCTGTGTAACAGCTCTGGCTGTCCTGGACTTGCTCTGTAGACCAGGCTGGCCTAGAACTTACAGAGAAGTTATAAGAAAATAAGAGTTGGAGGGGCTGTGGGAGGACAGGAGTGGTGGCAGATGGGGCTGGAAATGAATGCCACCTCTTTATAAAACATCTATTATCTAGTCAACTTGGCAGCTGTTTGTTTCTTCAAGACAGAATTTCTCTGAGTAGCTCTGGTTGTCCTGGAACTTGAGCTGTACACCAGGGACCAGGTTCTTAACACTTAGGAGAAAGACTTCTTCCTTACATCTAAAAAGAGGGGGATGTGCCCTGGTAGGGGCTGTGTCAGCATGGCTTAGACCTTCCCACTGGGAGGAGGCTAGGGGCCTGGAAGAGGTCTAGAGGGGCCTGATGCTCTGCAGCACCAATTCTCTGGCCTTTTGGCAGCCACTTGGAGCCCACCTCCTCCAAGTTTAGATCTGCCCAGGCCCTCTGGGTTCTGGTGGATGGAGGCTGGGCCTCCATGTCCCACCATTCCCTGGTTGCCTGTCCCTCTCCTTGAGGGGAGACCACAGGCAGGTTGGGAAAGCATCTCGTTGTGATGGAGCTGACTGTCTGGCATCTCCCTGCAGGCTGCCCCGGTGTACAGTTATCCTGATTACCCTGTGGAAGATGTCCCTGTAGATGGCCAGCTCAAAGATCTTCCCCCTGAGATCAGGAACATTTATGAAAACGCCAAGTTTGACATCATTGACAACATCCTTCGTAATTTCTAGGGCTGGAGAAGGGAGGGGAGGCTCTGCCGGCCACTATGCCCTCCTCTTCCCCACTATCCACCTCCCTCTGCGGTCTTCAGGACACTGCTTACTGCACTTCCCAGGAAGACCTCAGGAATCTGCCTGTCTCTGCTTCCCGAATGTTGAGTACAGGCGTGCGCCACCACCACCAGGCAGGTGTTATACTTGTTAATAAACTCGCTTTGCACAAGTCATCTGAGTCCCAGGTTCTTATCTTTTTTATATTCTCAGCCCATGACAGAAGAGGGGTGTGAATTCCCTGAAGCTATAGCTACAAGCAGTTGTAAGTCGCCCAACATGAGGAAACCAAACTTGGGTCCTCTGGGAGACCTGCCCAATCATAGCTCTTCTCTCTCTACCTGCCTCTTCTGCTTTGATCTCCAAAATAGCTGCCCAGAACCCATGGACTCCACACTGAGTTCTTCATCAAGGTTCACAAAGAGATGACCATTTGGAGGCTACACTCAGGGGGATACCCACAGTGTCACACACATCTTAAAAATACATAAACTATAAAACTCTGAACAGCATCAGTTCTTTGTCTTTAAAACTGTTTATGGACTAGGTGTGGTGGCACATATCTTTAATCCTAGTACTTAGGAGAGAGAGCCAAGTAGATCTCTGTGAGTTCAAGGCCAGACTGGTCTCCAAAGTAAGGTTCAGGCCAGCCAGAGCTACACAGCAAGACCCTGTCTTTCAGAATAAAATGAAGGTATGTGTGGTGGTGCTCACCTTTAAGCCCAGCACTTGGGAGGCAGAGGCAGGTGGGTATAAGTGTTATAGCTCTGAGGAGAAAGTATCCTGGTAGTAGGAAGCCAAGTCACACAAGAGATTTATTGGGAAAGAGACAAGAAAATGGGCTCTTAACCACTGAACCATCTCTCCAACCCACAAAATCCCACTTCTTCAAATTCAATGTGCCTCTTATTCTGTACCTGCATCAACAAATGACATCCCCAGGAACACACCACAAGGCTGAGCACTTGAAGCTTATGCCCAGTCATCAGGCCTGCTCCCTAGCAAGCCCTCCCCATCTCCCACCACTGTCCGTCTCATACACTTCATTCCGCTCAGATGTCACACTCATTCTCAGCTGAGAAACCAATCAGAGCAGAATGTCAAAAGGGACATCTCCTGGTACCTCCCCCATAGGCTGCATGCACACCAGCTCTCGTGGGGGCTGCTATGGGGCACATGGCTTTTGCTCCGATCTAAGGCTCAGCCCCTGTTGCTTAGACTCTGATTCTTCTCACTTCAAAATACCATCCAGCCACTATTTTCTCGTTTCTCTTGCATCACCAAGTCCCCCCTCCTGTGTAAAGTCCCATCAACACTCAAGAACATAGAATTTTTCTCGTGTTAACAATAACAACAGTAACAATGACACTCCCTCCAACTCTAAGTGCTTGATTTTCAGTTTATGGCAATATTATTTCTAATAATAAATATTGGACTTAAACCAAGCTCTAACAATAAGGGAAATGTAGCTGATAAATATACTGTTATTTAGATACTAAAACAAAGACTTTAGGAAAAATATATGTAACAAAGCAAATTTTTATATAAAAATTGTATATTCATCATTTGTTTAAAAAAAAGGAAGGAGAGAAGGAGGGAGGGAGGGAGGGAAGGAAGGAAGTCTGGACAGACAGCTGCTGTGCTCACCCACCTGCTCCTCTGACTTCACATTCAGCTCATCCCGAGATACCAGCTCAAGCACGTCTTCCAAGGGCAGGGCCAGGAACTCTTCAGACAGAGACACCTCCACAAAGTGCTGGTGGATGAAGCTGTTGGCTGCATCATACAGCACAGCGCACATCATCGTCTCGGCAAACTGGCGCACACCCAGGCAATTTTTGGGGTGAAGTCTTTTGTTATAAGATGAAAAAAAGAAAGTTAAGAGGAAGTAATGCTATCTTCAATCATTCTCAAAACGGTTTTGAGCACAGCCATGGAAGAAAAGCTCTACTTTGTTCTCAGCTTTCTAGGAACCCCTATGATATCAGACACCCCTCTCCACAACTCACTTCTAACGGTGTTACATTAAGATGGGTTAGCCTCAAGTCTTTGCTTCTTGGGGCATGGCTCTCTGCATGTTGAAGTGGAAGGACTCTCGGGAGTCCTGGGAAGCAGCTGTCAGATGAGAAGACAGGAAAGCATGGACTGGGAAACCCTGTCACCACATCCAGCTGCTGTGGTTTGGAGGGTACCCAGGGCACTACTCCACCTCTAGGCCCCAGGAAGGCACAAAGGCATAGAAGAGACACCTTCTTCAACACAGGGAGCATTATACATTTTTCCTTTTCTACGTAGGCTCCATGAACCTACGAGCTCAGACCCCTAGAAACAACATCAGCAGCTATTAATAGTTTATCATTTTAGTGACTAAGATACTTTGCCAGACTTTTTATACCCATTCTGCAGGATCATTATACCTTAGAAGGATTTAATTTTATCACCTGTAACTCTGTATATGTGTGTGAGTATGTGTACAAGTGTGCAGATGCCTGCAGAGGCCACAGGAGCAGGATCCCTGGAGCTGGGTTACAGGCAATTGACGGGTGCTCTGTGTGGGAGCTGGAAATTCAACTCTGGTCCTTTGGAAGAGCAGCAGGTGCTCTAACTGCCGAACCATCTCTCCAGTCCCTGTTTATACTTTTTTTTGAGGTGCCAGGGATTAAATACAGACCTTGTATATGTAGGCAAACACTCTACCCGTGAACTCCATCTTCAGTTATTCAACAAACTTTTTTAAGCACTGGAAAGACGGCTCAGAGGTTAAGAGCATTCACTGCTCTTCTAGAGAATTTGAGTTCAGTCCTCAGCAACCACATCCGGTGTCTCACAACCTCTTGTAACTCCGGTTCCAAGAGATCTAATGTACTCTTCTGGTCTTGGAGGGCACACATGGCACACACACATGGCACAGGTGCACACACGCATACACACATGTGAGGTCTCTCTCTCTCTCACACACACACACACACACACACACACACACACACGGAAAGAGTCATATACAAAGAATCTTTTAAAAAAATCAACCCTGAGGCTGGAGAGATGGCTCAGTGGTTAAGAGCACTGGCTGCTTTTCCAGAGGTCCTNTGATGGAGCTGACTGTCTGGCATCTCCCTGCAGGCTGCCCCGGTGTACAGTTATTCTGATTACCCTGTGGAAGATGTCCCTATAGATGGCCAGCTCAAAGATCTTCCCCCAAGATCAGGAACATTTACGAAAACACCAAGTTTGACATCATCGACAACATCCTTTGTAATTTCTAGGGCTGGAGAAGGGAGGGAAGGCTCTGCCTGCCACTATGCCCTCCTCTTCCCCACTATCCACCTCCCTCTGTGGTCTTCAGGACGCTGCTTACTTCACTTCCCAGGAAGACCCTCTCTAGAGTAACTCCAACCTTTGCACACTGGCTTCCTTCTGCTGGAAAATCCTGCCCTACCCCACATCTAAAACTATTTACTCTCAAGGCCCACGCTCCAAAGTCCCCTCCAGCCGGAAGCCTCCTCACGTCTGCAGAGCCAAAGGGTCCTTCTCACATCTGTTCGCTCACAATCCTCAAACACCTTGTATCACCTGCTGTGTCCCCAGCCAGATAACACTGTATCTACTCACCGTCGGTCCTCCTGGGCCAGGTGTAGGTAGCTGGAGAATGTGTTTTTCAAAATGTGCTCCTTTGTCAAGATCCTGAGTACAGCTGCTCCCTGCCCAATCCCTGGTCCCTTCTACTCCAAATGCCCCCTCATGTATCCAGGCTCCCTGTCCAGCCCCTGTGCCCTTCTACACCAAATGTCCCCTACATCTCCAGCTGGGGTGTGTGTTGTGACAATTGAGGGGTGGTGTGGGAGAATTGTCTGTATTCTGTCAATCATGTTTTAAATAAACACTGATTGGCCAGGCAGGAAGTATAGTTGGGTCAACCAGACAGGAAGTGGAGGCGGGGCGATGAGAACAGGAGAATTCTGTGAAGGAGGAAGCCCATTCCTCTGAGTCCAGCCCAGACCACGGAAGGGGCAAGATGTAATCTGTCTGACTGAGAAAGGTACTGAGCCATGTGGCCAACATAGATAAGAATAATGGGTTAATATAAGCTACAAGAGATAATAAGAAGACTGAGCTAATGGGCCAATCAGTTTTATAACTTATGGAGATCTCTGTGTGATTTTCTTTGGGGCTTGCTTGCTGTGGGGTACTGGGCAGGATGGAAACCCCAAGCAGCAGGCCCCTCATGTTACAGAGGGGAGCTGTCAGATCACCTGGAATAAGACTTACAAGAGGCTTGATAAAATGCTTCTGAGATGAAGGAGGTTGTGACTGAATGAAGAGCCAGGAGGAGCTGGCATGGCTGAACTTGGGGTGTGGAGATGAATGTGTAGGCCCTGGGTGGGGACTGATAGATCTAGACTCTGTGAGGTCAGAGAAGGGCCATATAGAGAAAGTGAGGGGCCTGCTAGATGGCTTGATGGGTAGGGACATTTGGCACCAGAGTAGACGGTTGTAGACAACCAGAGCTTGATCCCAGGACCTACTTAATGGAAAGAGAAAACTAATGAAGATTGTTCTCTGACCTCTACACATGTGTTTGGCATGCATGTAAAATGCACACGTGAATGCATGCTCTCTTAAACACATTAAAACATAGAAAGCAAATGTATTTTTTTCCCAATTTTTAAAAGAGAGGAATTGAGTCTAGGGCCATAGGAGCCCAGAAAGGCAGAGTAGTCTGTCCTCAGTCTCTTTGGCTCACTTTCATTCCTTAACACAATGTTCCAGTGAGAACTGTAAACTTTCACTTGTGTGCCAGACTACCTCTTGAGCACCACCCCTCCATGGTAATGAGAAGGTCACTATATTATCTGAAAGCTACTGTTTGTGTGTGTATGTATGTGTATAGCCCAGGCTGGCCTCAAACACACAGCAATCCTTTTACTTCAGACTCCCCAGTGTTTGGATTACAGATATAAGACACCACACCTACACATTTATTCTTTGTCAGTTTCACTATAAATACTGCATCTTGGTCATATGTACCCTTATTCCCCTTCCCCTTTCTCCAACTCCTCCCTCCACTCCCCAATGCACGCTCAACATGCTCCCATCCCCACTTCATGTCCTCTCTCTGTGTGTCAGTAATTCACTGAGCCTAGTTAGCCCTGCTGGAATGCTGACTGACCTTTTGCGGGTAGTCATTGCTGCAGTGAGTTTGTAGATGATGTGGCCGTGTCATGTCCAATGACAGAATCACACACATCATTCCACCCTATCCTGCAGCTCTTCATTACACCGCTTTTCAGTGATGATCCCTATAAAGACACCATGACCACAGCAATTATTATAAAGGAAAACATTATAATTAGTTGGGGCTGGCTTACAATTTCAGAGGTTTAGTCCATTATTGTCAAGGTAGCCTGTAGGCAGACACAGTGCTAGAGAGGTAGCTAAAAATTCTGCATCTTGATCTTTAGGCAACAGGAAGTGAATTGTCTCACTGGGTGTGGCTTGGGCATATATGAGACCTAAAAGCCTGCCTCCACACTGACACTTCCCCTAATAAGGCCACAACCTCTTAATAGTGTCACTCCCTATGGATCAAGCATTCAAACACATGAGTCTATAGGGGCCATATCTATTGAAACCACCACATTCCATTCCCTGGCTTCCATAGGCTTGTAGCCATAATAGAAAGCAAAATGCATTTAGTCCAACTTTGAAAGTCCCCATAGTCTATTACAGTCTCAACAAAAGTCCAAACTTCAAAGTCTCTTCTGAGATTCATGCAATCTTTTAACTATGATCTCCTATAAAATCAAAATCAAAGAAACAGAATACAGTTGGGTGGTGGTGGTGCATGCCTCTAATCCCAGTACTCAAGAGACAGAGGCAGGGGGAATCTCTGTGAGTTTGAGGTCAGCCTGATCAACAGAGCAAATTCCAGGACACAGGACAGTCAGACAACCAGGGCTACACCCAGAAACCCTGTCTCAAAAAAAGAATTCAAACCTAGATCGCATACTTCCCACATATAATGATACAGGATATACATTACTATCCTAAAATGGAGGAAAGGGAGGATAGTGAGGAAATACTGGACCAAAGCAAGACTGAAAAGCAGCTAGGGAAATTCCAAATTCTGTATCTCCATGCTGAAGTCAGATTCCTCTTCAGGTCTCCAGCTCCTTTCAAGTTTGTTGACTGCAACACACGTATTTCTCTCTCTTGGGCAGGTTCTACTCCCTGTTAGCAGCTCTCCTTGGCAGGTATCCCACGGCTCTGGCATCTCTAACATCTTGGGGTCTCTAAGACAATCCAGGCTTCACCTTCACAGCTTCACACAATGGCCTCTCTAGGCTTCTGTGCAGGGATAACCCTGCCACATATCTGGCCTCAGCAGCTTTTCTCAGTAACAGAAAGATTCCACAATGCTTTTCTTCTACCCTTGACTCTAAAGCCAGAATCACAGGGCTGAAGCTACCAAGTTCTGAAACTTGCTGGGGCTTGAACATGGCCCCCTTGTTCAATCACAGCTTCACTAGTTTTCTGTTTTCCATGGTTTCTTTCACTGTCTAAGCTTGGCTTTGGGGAAATGGATCTGTAGACCAGGCTGGTCTTTAACTCAGATCTGCATGACTCTGTCTCCTGAGTACTGGGAATAAAGGCATGCACCACCAGGCATAGACCTAAGCTCTTTAATTCCTTTGCACATGTTGGAAGCTTAACTGTGTGGTATCTTGCTTTGAGGTCTCCACTCCTTCATTCCATTTAACATCAGGCTTTCTTTAGTCTGTTTATCTCTTTTAACACAGGATTTAGTTCCATTCCACTTACCAGTGCCCCTTTTCCTTTAAAATTGTAAATTTTGTATTTTTCCTTGCTCAGTTTGTTCCTTTTCATCATAGATCTTCATAAGAGTGAACACTAATAACCACACAACAGAGTCTACACTAGGCCGTTTTGAGATTTCCTCTACCAATGGGATTAATCCAAAACTCTTCACTTTAGTCTCGGGCAGACTTTTCAGACAAGGACAAAAAGAAGCCACATCTTTCACCAAAACAATACAAGAACAGTCTCTAGGCCATATTCTTCTCTTAAAACCTCTTGAGTTGGGCTCCCAGAGTTCAAATCACCCTCAGAACTACTGTCTTCTATGCTCCTACTAGTATGGCCCATTAAATAGTGCTGAAAGCATCTCACTGCTTTCTAACCCCCCCAGAAAGTAAAGTCTAATTTCCTACAAACAAAACCATGGTCTAGCATCACAGCAATACCCCAGTCCCTGGTACAAACTTCTGTCTCATTTAGAATGTCTATTGCTGTGAAGAGATACCATGACCATGGCAACTCTTATTATGGAAAACATTTAATTGGGCTGACTTGCTTACTGTTTCAGAGGTTCAGTCCATTATCGTCATGGGAGGAAGTAAGGCAGCATGCAGGAAGACAGTGCTGGTGAGGGAGCTGAGAATTCTACATCTTGATCTACAGGCAACAGGAAGTGAATGGTGTCACTGGGCATGGCTTGAGCATACAGGAGACCTCAAAGTCCACTTCCACAGTGACACATTTCCTCCAACAAGGCCACACCTCCTAACAGTGCCACTCCCTACAGGCCAAGCATTCCCTGAGACTTGGGTGTGGTTTGGTGATATAGATTAGCTATTTGTGGCTGAGCACTCAATAGACACTTATTCTCACCAATTATGAATATCTATATTAACTGCTGACCATTGCAGAGAGAAGACCCTCTGGCCAAGGTTAAAAGAAGCACTAATCTATGAGTATAAGCATAAATATATTTATATTTAGAAGGCAGTTTGATAAAAAAAATCATTTAGAAACAGTAGAATGTTCCTCTATAGGGCCCGTGAAGTACTGAGCCACATAGGCTTTGACCACGTTTATAGTACCAGTCCTGAATTCCTGTGGATCAGGCCTCAGACCCCATCTGAAAGCAGCTAGCTGGTTATACCCGTATCCTTTATGTCACTATTGCACCAGAGGGCAGATCTTGCCTGGTGGGCCAGTACTGTAGAATGCAGGGTTGGAAGCAAGGATGCCATTGATGTCTTTTCTTTCTCAGTGTCCTGCATGGTACTATACTGGCATTTCAATTGTATTTTAATAAATAAAGGCTGTCTGAAGATCTGAGAATAAAACAGCCCCACTGGTCAACTTTATAGACCAGGTTATGGTAACACACATCTTTAATTCCAGTAGCTACCCTAGTTGCCATAGAAGCTGGGTTGTGTTTGCTTTTAATCCCAGCCCTAGAGAGGAATATATGATGGGTGAAGACAGCTCTTAGACAGTCTCATTCTGAGATTCTGGTAGGCAGGATCGCCATTTCAAACTGAGGTTGAGGTAAAAGCCAGTGGCTGATTGTTTTGCTTTTCAGATCTTCAGGTTGAACCCAATTTCTCTGAGTTTTTATTAATCGTGCTTCACAGCACCTTCTGGAACTATGGGAGGAAGTTTTAAGGTCAGTTCCAACTTTATTTCTCTGTGTCCTGCAACCAAAGTGTACTGTCTCTTCAGCAATGGGGGTTTGGGGCCTTCCTGACCAGAAACTTGTAGGAAGTTGGTGCTTTGATTTTCATTTAATAACCCATGTCTTTTGTGGGGATCATTATCCATCCATTCAAGAGCATCTGTGTTCAAGCTACTTCAATTTTTTTAAAATTGTAACTTTAGATTATTTTACAAAGCAGTGAGTTTCCATAGAGTTGTTTCATACATTTTTCATATTGATGAATCTATCCTTACCACCTCCTTGCCTCTCAACACATACCCCAGTCCCTGTTTAAACCTTTGAATTTCAATGTTTTCCAACTCACACCATGTGGAGAGCTGCGTAGTGCTGCGCCTTAAAGATGGTGCTGGTTTCCGCCTTCCGCTAGCCCGACAGCG
>LOEQ01000351.1:405952-427026 GCA_001685075.1 Bramus lutescens | reverse complement strand
TTGCCACGTGGCTTATTGGGATTGGTAGCCCATAGAGTATATAGTCTGCAAGCGTCCTTCCCAGGGAGAAGATTGTTCAAGGTTCCTGAATAACCTGCTTATAGAAGAGCCTGAGTGTTGCGTCTTTCTTGCTGGTCGAGATAGACGTGACAACACCACACCTTTATATCACATGCTCTATCCTCTTCATTTTTTTAAAAAAGTATTCACTTGGTTTGGATGACAAATGAATCTTTTAAGAAAATTGGTTTCTGTCAAACTCTTAAGACCCCTGCCAGCTAACTCTTGCCATGTTTGTAAAGCAAGTGCTTTAACTGCTCAGCCATTTCCTTGGCCCATGAACCCTTAAAACATGTTTGAAAATTTAAAAACCAAAGTTTTGTATGTGTATGTTGGTGATAGTGTATGCCATGTGTGTGATGCCCTGGGAGGCCAGAAGAGGGTGCTGGGTCCTCTGGAGCTGGAGTTAAAGGTAGTTTTGAGCTACCTAATGTGGTTGCTGGGAACCAAACTGCTGAGTCATTTTTCCAGCTTCCTTCCTTCTTCCCTCCCTCCTTCCTTCCTTCTTCTCTTCTTTCCTTCCTTCTAACAGTGATTCACTATATAGCTCTGGCTGTTCTGAAACCCAAACTCACTATGTAGACCAGGCTGGCACTGAACTCACAGAGACCTACCTGGTTCTGCCTCTCAAGTACTGGGATTAAAGGTGTGTGCCACCTCAACCGGCCTCACACATAAATCTTAACACTTTTTTTTCCAGTGACTTTTTTGTGTGCCAAAAATACAGACTCTCCAGCTAGACATTAACAAGTAGCTAGAGTGGCAATGTTGACTTTAGGCAGTAGACACGGGGAACTAAATGTATTTTTGTGGGAGTTGAGAAAAGGGAAAAACTTGAGGGCTGTGGCCGTCTGGACAGGATCAAATATGCATCAGCAACAAGTAAATACAGTCTCTGCATGTTTTCCATCAGTTTTCATTTGCATGAAATAAAATGCACTGGCCTCTTGTATTAGCCACTCTTATATTGCTATGATAAAACACTATGACCAAGGCAACTTATAGAAGGAAAGGATTTTGGGGGGCTTAAAGTTCCAGAAGGATAAGAGTCTATGGTGCCAGAGAACTGAGGCAGCAGATGGCAGACATGGCAGCAGGAACAACTGAGAGCTCATATCTTTTTTTTCTTTTCTTCCCCAAGACAGGGTTTCTCTATGTAGCTTTGGAGCTTGTGCTGGAACTCGCTCTGTAGTTCAGACTGGCCTCAAATTTACAGAGATCCGCCTCCTTTTGCCTCTTGAGTGCTGGGATTAAAGGCGAGTGTCACCACTGTCAGGCTAAGAGCTCACATCTTGATCTGATCCAGACACAAGAGGCAGAGATCTAATGCAAAATTTCTGAAACCTCAAAGCCTTCCTGCAGTGATGCACTTCCTCCAGCAATGCTACATTGCCTGATCCTCTCCAAACAGCCGCTAACTGGGGACCAAGGATTCAAATGCCTGACATTTATAGGGGATATTTCATTCAAATCACATCTCTCAAAGATTGTTTTTGCTATAGGTTCATTTGATTTTTCCCCTATATTCATGAAAATATTTGTAAATTGTCCAATATACTTTTCTTTTAAACCAAAACAAATAAAAAATTACTGCTAACATTTAAAATTAAGCCAGGAGAGGTCTGATTCAATTGGTTAAGTGCTTACTGTGCAAACTTGAGGACCTGAATTTGAACCCTAGCACCCAGATTAAAAACAAAACAAAGCTGGATGTGGCAATGGACAAGTTGCAATCCCAGTCCTTGGGGCCATAGTTGGCAGATCCCTAGGGCTTACTGTCCAGCTAGCCAGGCTGAATTCAGGAGCTCCAAGCTCAGGAAGAGACCCTGCTTCAAAATCCAAGGTGGGAAGCAACTGAGAAAGATGCCCAATGTTGCTGTGGAATAATCCTTCTGTTTACTGTGAAGATGTGTTGCTCTCATAGTTAATAGAAAACTGATTGGCTGATGGCTAGGCAGGATTTTTCGGGGCAGAGAGAATGCTGGGAGAAGGGTGAGACACAGAGTGAGCAGGATAGGAAGTATGTGCATGAGGAATGTGGAGAGCTGCGTAGTGCCGCACCTTAAAGATGGCGCCGGTTTCTGCCTTCTGCTAGCCCTACAGCGAGTGCTCTCTGTGATAAACAAGTCCTTATTTGGCTAAGGCTGATCAGCAGGCTTGCTTTCGTGTATGTGGGTCTATTAGAGATCGCCACGTGGCTTACTGGGATTGGTAGTCGACAGAGTATATAGTCTGCAAGAGCCCTTCCTGGAAAGAAGAAGATTGTTCAAGGTCCCTGAATAAACTGCATATAGAAGAGCCTGAGTGTTGCGTCTTTATTGCTGGTCGAGGTGGACGTGACAGAGGAAAATGAACCTTGGGGCAGCACACAGATAAATAGAAATGGGTTAATTTAAGTTGCAAGAGCTAGCAAATAAAAAGAGCCTAAGCTATCAGCCAAGCATTTATAATTAATTTTAAGCCTCTGTGTGGTTATTTGGGGAGTGGCTGGTGGGACAGAACTGATCAGTTGGTCTAGACAGAAAAGGCCACCTACAAATGGCACCCAACATGGGGCACCTACATCCACATAAGACTTGAGAAAGCTTTAAAAAGTTTCTAAACACACAAAAACAGAGCCAAATAAGGCTTCCTGGTCTTGTGTCTCATGCCAGCTGCAGTATAGAAAGGTATCTCCTGGCAGTTGCCTACGGCATGGACCCAGCTGCCAACCACCATGCACTACTGCCGTACACTAAGCTGAGCAGTTCCAGCAGCTGAGAGCAGCTTAAGATTTGTCTCACGCACTCAGAGAACAATGCTCAGTAAACACAGATTCGCCTACACAATGTCAATCCCTGGCCTCTAGACACAGGAATAGATATATACACAGAGGAATGGACATACAACCACACTCACAAAGGAATGGATACACACAATCAGGAAAAGGCAAGAGTATTAGGAGTGTTCTTTTTATTTTTCTTTGGTTTCTTAACACAAAAGACATGCGTTCTATAAATAAAAAGTTTCCTGTGAAACAACTGTGGGTGAAGAGGGACAGAATTCCTATTTATTTCCATCTTTATGCTCCACCAGGAAGCTGGTCTTCTGCTTGTGATCTTTGATGAAACTCAGAACCATGCATGGGAAATGAGAAAGGACAGTGGCCAACCCTGTGTCCACCAGGTGTGTTGGACTTATCTCCTTGTTACATCCTTTCCACAATGTCCTTTGCTGATGTCTGTTTTCCCATGATCCTACTGTTCTAATGCTAAAGAGTCAGCCCAGCCACCGGCCCTCAGACTGGGATGTATGAAAATGCTGTTTGTTCAAATGTGCTCAGAATCCATGTTAAAACACTGACTTGATCTTTCTCTACATGCACAGTGTAAGTGCTGTGCTAGTAGGTGGGTGTGGACTCAGGAAGGTTAATCCAACAGCAGCAGATGGGGGAAGGTGATGTGTCGTCTCCAGGGATGCTGTCTGCTAGCATCACAAGGAGCCACCCCCTATGTGAGCTCATTGACCAGTTCTCAGCACTTTCAGTCAAGGCTGTGTGGTCCATTCACAGAAGAAAGGACTTACTAAGATGAGCACAGATACACCCCTGCTGACAGGACCAACAGAAGACCAAGACCCGTAGCCTCCTCAGACTCTATTTCAGCAGGCAAACTGAGGGGCAGGAAGAAATGTTGGCATCCCACTGGGAGCCTAGTTAAACGTGTATCAGTTAGCAGATTGTTCAGTCTTTAAACATAAAAACATGATTTTCAAGTGCTCATAGCAGAGGCCCAGCTCTTAAGTCGCAGGGAACAAAAGTCCTTCTTCCTGAATCCATGGCAATTGCACACACTGGTAAACCAGACTGTCTGGGGTAAGGGATGCCCCAGGCTTCACATTGTGCCTTCGGGACTGGCTTCTAGGCTGCTCCAGGCAGGCAGCAATGGGCAAGAAACCAATCAGGTGGAGAGTGGGACCCTTAGGCCCAGTTTGGGGCTGAAAGTAATTGTACCCTTCTAGTCTCTACTGGAAGAACTTTAGAAAAGCAGATTTTGGCAGCAGCAGTTGAAGGCCAGCCCCACTGCCCAGTGCACTGGTAATAGAAAAACCTCCTCTCTGGGCCCTTCTGTGCTACGGTAAGGTCCCATCCAGAGGAGGAAGGAGCATGGAGTCTCTTCATGAGGTCGTCTGCCAAGATCAGAGGAAGAAATATAAAATATCTTCTTTGCAGCAGCAAAAGACTTTTTTTTTTAGTCTTTAGGTCTTTATATCATGAAGCCAGCGTTGCTTGAGTAGAGGCCCATCTTGCTGGTCAGTCTGCAAAGGGATGGAGGGAAAGTGGCCCCCCACCCACCCCGGGGCTGGCGAGTGGATGGAAAAGCAGGGCAATGGCAGGGCACACAAGTCACCTGACCAAGGTAGTCCATGGCTGGTAGGAGAAAGCCCCTGGTTAGGTCTGAGAGGTACAAATGGCCAATGTGCCTCAGAAATATCAGACGAGTTATTCAAAGACAGTTGATGGGTAAGTGTGGATCTGGCCAGACATCAGGCCAAAGAGGGAAGGAATGGATGTGGGAGTGGGGATCTGAAGGAGCGCTGGGTGGCAGTGGAAGTAATCACAGGGGTGCCTGGAGTCTCCAGCGAACCCTGGAGCTCCTGTAGAGACAGGTGGTAGTAATGCAGCCAGATCCCTAAGCCTCTGACACTGGGTGAGCACCTTGTCAAGATCCAGTCAGGAATGTCCTGACTTTAGACACAGTGGGGGCACAGAGGGAACCCCAACTGCTTTAGGAGGGCTCGGGACCCTGGGACCCGAATGCGGGAGTGGATCCCACTGCTGTCATCTTTGATGGTTTTCCATTTTAATGTATAATTGCTTTTAGTATCTTTTGTTTTCTTTTTGTGAAAAATATTCTCTTACGAAAGTCTTTTCCTTCCAGCTTCTCTCGAGTATTTTTGGTTTCCATTTCCTCTGGTTTCTTTCAAGCATCTCTATTCCCCTCCTGGTTCTCTGGGACAAGCAAAGAAAGACCTCACTGAGTTCCCAAAGCATCAGGCACTGGGAAGACTTCTGCCTCCCTGCTTCCTGAGACAGGGAAGACATCCCCTGAGCCCCAAGATGGAAGGAAGAGCTTGTGCACACACAGCACACTGCTGTAGCTGCCCCGTCTAACCAGGGCGTCCTTTCTCTCCCAGCCTTACCCAGCTTTCCAATGGGCATGAACACTGCTGCTTCCGATGGCAAGTTGGCCACAACAGGGCTGCAGACAAGAAGGTAAGGAGGAGTCGGCTGGAAAGCCACCTGCACAGGGGCACTCACAGCACTGTGGCAAGTGGGAGCTGAGCCAGCACTGTAGCTGTGCACACTGGCCTTAGATGGAGCCTGTGTACACACAGACCAGCAAAGCACTTCCGTGTCACTGGCTGTGGGACTCAGAGGGGCTTTTGTCCTGTGCCGTGCATCTTGATAACCTAAGGTCACAAGGCAGCACAGTGAGGGAGGACGTAAGCACCTGGAGACACTGTCCCTCTGGCAGGCTCGCATTTTACCCCATCTTCTGGTCCGCCACTGCCTCTTCTGAGAGGACTTTCCCCTGGAAGGAAGCGCCTATGCTTGTACCAGATCCCTAACCCACCACATCCCACCCTCTCCTAGATGGTGAAAAGAGGGATGCAACCCACACCAACCCCTCCCTCATGGCACGCCATGGGGGCCATAAATGTCCAGCGGTCCGTCTCTGGGTCATACATCTCCACTGAGCTTAGGTTTGACTGTCCATCATAACCGCCCACTGCATAGAGGCGCCCACAGCTGGCCACGAGGGAGACCCGACTCCGGCGCGTGTGCATAGGTACTATGAGGCACCACTGGTCTGCCACAGAGCTATACATCTCGGCAATACTGAGGAAGCCAGAGCCATCATAGCCCCCGCACACAAACATCTTGCTTCCCAGGGAGGCAGCGCCATGTCGGCAGCGCTTGTTGAGCATGCTGGCTGCTGGATGCCAGGTGGCCGTATGGTGGTTGTAGTGTTCCACCTGCAGGGAGAGAAGTGCAGGGACAAGATGGTCAGAGGAAAGGCCTGGTCCATGGGGTGGCCCTGCAGGACTCAGAAACCTACACGGTGCTAGACTGTGGGAGACCAAGGAGTGGGAGCTCAGTTGACATGTGCCTTAGCTCTGATGCCACCTCTTCAGAGCTGTGTACCTGCCTGCTGACATCTTATACTGAGTTGAAGCCTTCTGGGCATATGCAAGGAAATGAAAGAAAGACCGGGCCTCTTCTAGGCGATGGCAGAGCTGGAAGGAGAGTACTACTGTCTCCTGTGACTGCCCCAAGCACTTCCTACCTTAGTACAGACTGAGTCGGAACCACTACTGCATGGTTGCTGAGCCTTTTAAAAGAATAAGTGCAGCTTCCAGCCAAGTGTCCAGAAGAATGCAATTGATGGCATTAACTTCTGGCGTATGATTGAGCTCACTTTCGTAGACCTTTCAAAAGGCTTTACAACATTTCATGGACAACCAAATGGAGCAAGTTCAGGATGACTGCATGCAACGCTTCCTTGTGTGCATGGGCTCTCTAGAAGTGAGTTCTAGATGATGCAGGTGACACCCTGGACCTTCAGGAGATAACCTGTGTGCAGCAATGGCAGGATTCAAGCTTTTTTGTTTGGGTGGTGCTGGGAATTGAGCCCAGGGTCTTGTGCATGCTAAACAAGCAATATATAACTGGGCTATGCCCCCAGCCCAGAGCAGATTTTGTGGAGAGAAAACAAAAAAAAACAAGGCTGGAAGAAGTCTCCCAGGAGGGGCCAGACTCACAGTGCTGAAGATCTGCAAACCATCGTGGCCACCTGACACAAATATCCTGCCCTCGAAGATTGTAACCCCAGCCGCGCTGCGGTTTGAGCTCATTGGAGTCACCACTGTCCACCTGCAGAAGACAGCAGAAACAGGAGGGTGGATGAGAGTCAGTGTTCATGGCCTTCCCAGACAGCTTAGCCAGGCCCAGGTGGCTATCTCTATGCCAACCGTGTCCTGATCCTCTAACGCCTCATCATCTCTCCCACCACCTATGTAATAGGCTGCGCTGCTGCTGCGCCTCTCACCCAAGCCAGTCACCATGCTCAGCCAAAACCAGCACATTTCAAACAAGGCCCACACACATCTGCATGGCTCTGCATCTCTGGGTCTTGTTAATAGGACGTCCAGCCACCTAGTTACTCTGCTTATAAAACCCAAGTGTTCGCTTGGTTTCTCCTCCCTCTCTCAGCAGGTTTTTTTTTTGTAATTTACATGTTTTACCTACATGTATGTCTGTGTGAGGGTGTCAGAGCCCTGGAACTGGAGTTACAGAAGCTGTGAGCTGCCATGTGGATGCTGGTAACTGAATGGAAGAGCAGCCATTGTTCTTAATCGCTGAGCCATCTTTCCAGCCCCAGAGATGATCTATTTATTTATTTAATTTCTGAGACATGGTTTCTCTGTGCAGCCCTGGCCGTCCTGGAACTCACTCTGTAGACCAGGCTGGCCTCGAATTCAGAGATCTGACTGCCTCTGCCTCCCAAGTGCTGGGATTAAAGGCTTGTGCCATCATCACCGGGCATGTATGTATGTTATGTGCCATCATCACCGGGCATGTATGTATGTTATGTATATGTATCTATTTATTTTTTGTCAGAGTCTCACTACTTCACTACTGCTAGCCTAAGACTCTCTATTTGGACCAGGTTTGTCTCGAACTCAGAGATCCACCTGCCTCCTGAGTGCTGCAACTAAAGGCGTGTGCCACGCCTCTCTTGGCATTCTTGTGGTACACAAATACTTACTGCTTTACTTCCTAGTACTTACTTGTTCCAGCTCCTACTACCACTTGCCCAGCTCTGCCTCCCACCTGGAGCAGTGCATGGGCCTCCTTAGATGTGGCCTTGCTTTCAGGCCATCTTTACCCCAATCCCACACTGTCAGGGGAACTGGATTGCTCTTCCAGCAGCTGCACCATGTCCCTGAAGTGATTCCTCATTGCCCTTCCTGAGGCAAGGCACAAGTACCTCAGTGTGGTTTGTTTGTTTGAGACAAGGTCTCACTCTGTAGCTCAGGCTGGTGATGTGGGATTCCTCTCTGTATTAGTTGTGAATATGTCTTATTACCATTGGTTAATAAAGAAGCTGCTTTGGCCAATGGCAGGGCAGAATATAGGTAGGAGGGAAAACTAAACTGAATGAAGGGAGAAAAAAGGTGGAGTCAGAGACACCATGTAGCTGCTGAAGGAGAAAGATGCCAGAATCTTACAGGTAAGCCACAGCCTTGTGGTGAAACACAGATTATTAGAAGTCGGTTAAGATATAACAGCTAGCTAGGAATATGTCTGAGCTGTTAGACAAACAGTGTTGTAATTAATATAGTTTTTGTGTGATTATTTGGGTTTGGGTGACCAGAAAACAAAAGTGCAGTCTCTGGGGCAATCCTCCTGCCTTAGCTCTTGAGCACTGAGATTGCAGGATGAAATACCAGGCCTGGCTCTTGGTGCGCTTCTTTCCCATGTGGTTTTCTCTGTCTTCTAACTTTACCCACAGCACACAGTGAGGAGGACTTTCTTATTTGAACCCCTCCCTGCCTGCTGTCTCCTTGTCTGGGATAAACATTTACCACTGTTTAACCTCTGCAAAAAAAATCTGTGTGTGGATGTGCTTATATGTGTGAGTTCACATACAAGTGTAAATGTGCACATGGAAGCCAGAAGAATCTTGGGTATTATCTCCAGGACCATGCCTTATTTTTTGAGACAGGACATCTCATTGGCCTGGAGCTCATCTATTAGGCTAGACTGACTGGCCAGAAGCCCTAAGGAATCCTCCTGTCTCCACCTTCTCTGCTAGGATTCTAAGTGTAAGCCACCATACCTGGCATTGTTATGCGGGTTCTGGAGATTGAACTCATGCTTGCTAGGTGAATACTTTATAAACTCAGTCATCTCCCAGCCTCACAGTCTATCCGTTATGAGTCTCACCTTGCACCCCTGCCCTAGGGAGAGAAGTGCTCACCACTCTGTGCCAAGAGCTCCAGACACAGGCCTCCAGGGCAAGGTGAGCATAACACACTTACGGCCTGCCAAACTGAGCACTAGGGAGGACCAGACTCTTTTCTAACTGTTAATAACCAGTCAGTCAGGGGTTAGGTAACAGAATGTCATCTTTAGAACATCATGGGTCCTTTCAGCTCATTTGTTGACATTCTGTCACCTAAGATGGGAGGAATCAAACTTTAGGATGAGGAACCCGGCCTAGCACTGCCAGTGTGTCCTAGTGTCCCACAAAGATTGCAGTGGTCTTACAGAAAACCTAAGTTTAGACAGGATCCCTCACTGACAGCTTTTCTAGAACTCTACAATGTCACATACATGATGGGAAGACAAGGACGATGAGGAACAGATATCAACGTTCCCCAAGCTTTCTGGCCATACATTTTATTTCTTTCAAACATGTCTCCTTGCCTTGGGATGTGCTGTCCAGCTACTTCTTACCCACTCTGCTTGTACTTACACTACAAATGGACTGATTTAGTGAAGAGACACAGACCAATAAATAAATGTTTCTAAGTATCTGTACCATAGCCTTGAGTTCCTGAGTGCTGGAACTATAGGCATGAACCACCATGCCTGGATTTAGTTCCTTTGAAATTTAACCAAAAGATTCATTTAACCAAGGATTTTATTTTTTTGTTTTTGAGACAAGGTCTTACTTTTTAGCCTGGCTAGCTTAGAATACACTATGTAGATCAGGTTGCTTTTGAACTCAGAGATGTCCTTGCTTCTGCTTCCAAGTGAAAGGATTAAAGGCATGTGCCACCATGACTGGCCTTTAACAAAAGATTTTAAAATCTATTATATGCCAGTATTGTTAAGTCACTTCCTACTCAGAAGCTTTAAGATAGGTGCCACAGCATGACTCTACGGCTGAGGTGAGATATTAGAGTCTAAGGCCCCTTTCTCCCACAAAGCAAAGCAAAACTAAACAAAAGGTGGAGAGGACGGTCTAGCAAGCATAAGGCCAGGTTGTGGGGAACAGTTTAGTTGAGTATAATGGTTTATGTCTGTAATCCCAGCACTCAGGAGGATTGCTGAGAGTTTAAGGCCAGCTTAGGCTACATTATGAAGCTCCATCTCAGAAACACCCCCCTCACACACACTCTCAGCTTAAAGATCACGCCACAGTTCTAATTTTCGTGCCGTGAAGTAAGTCGCCCTTACTTGTCCGTCTCAGGTGAGTAGGTCTCCACAGAGTTAAGCGAAGAATTGCCATCATAGCCTCCACAGACATAAATCTGTCCGTCCAGCACGACTGTCCCCATGGCACTGAAACAGACAGAATGGTCATTCCAGCAGTCTGTCATTCCCACGGAGAAGTTAACCAGCCAGGGCCTCTTTCTAGAATAGACCCAACCCCAGGGATACAACCAGGTAGGGCAGAACACCAGGAAGTCTTTCAGTGGTTCCTCTGCCTGTGCTGGCTTCCAGCTGGTCTTTGGCTCAGTGGCAGGTTACCTGCCCTCCAGGTCTTCAGTCCTTGATCTGCCTGAAACTCTCATCTCACTGGAGGAGGGTTTAATTTACTTTTTTTGTTTATGTGGTGGAGGATGGCTCTGAATTCCTAATCCTTTTGCCTCTACTTCCTAACTGCTGAGATTACAGGTGTGTACCATCACAACCAGCCTGACTTACTAAAAAATATTTCTAGGGCTGGAGAGATGGCTCAGAGTTAACTGCACTGGCTGCTCTTTCAGAGGACTGGGTTCAATTCCCCGCATCCACAAGATGGCTTACAACCATTTAGAACTGTAGTTCCAGGAAAAACACCCATGCACATAAAAATAAACAATAAAAAATTAAAAATTGTATTACAATTATTAGTGTCTGTGTGCATGTGTGTTTGTGTGCCAGCACACATGCATACCATGGCATGCATGTGAAGGTCAGAGGAAAACATTTGAGAATTGGCTCTCTCCTTCCACTGTGGGTTCTTAGGACTGAACTCAAACCATCAGGATTACACAGTAAGCACTTTTACTCACTGAGCAAACTCAGGGCCTCAGCCTAATCTAATTTGGCCTAATTATACTCAAGGAAGGGCCCACACGCTTCAGAATTACTGTCTCCCAACCAACCGAGTGGCTTCTTTATTAGGACATATGTCACATGCATTCATTCACCAGATTTTCATCAGCCATTGCTCGAGATATGAGCTTATGAGCAGAGACGGGGTGCACACATGCGGTCCCAGTCTGAGGAGGCTGAGGCAGGGAGAGCTCAAGTTAGAGGCCAGCCTGGGCTACAAAAACAAGAATCTATTAAAAAAACTCAAACAAACAAAAAGAGTAAGTGAACAGGCAAAGTTCCTGATCACAGACACTTATGTGTCACCACGAGGTGCTAGGACCCTCTCTGTCAACTCTTAACTCACAGGGAGCCTTTGGAACACAGGAAAAGGTTTATTGTCACTTCAGTTAGTGATGTGCAGTGTCTTCTACACAACAGGTCTGAGCCCCATGTGCTTGTGTGGTCCCTCTGACCTCCTTAGTGTTTACACGTGTTCCTACTACATGGCCTTGCACAGCCCCTTAGTGTTTACACATGCTCCTACTACACACGCCCCGCACAGCCCCTCCTTAGTGTTTACACGTGTTCCTACTACACACGGCCCGCACAGCCCCTCCTTAGTGTTTACATGTGTTCCTACTACACAGGACCCCGCACAGACCCTCCTTAGTGTTTACACATGTTCCTACCACGCACGGCCCACACAGCCCCTCCTTAGTGTTTACACATGTTCCTACTACACACGCCCCGCACAGACCCTCCTTAGTGTTTACACGTGTTCCTACTACACAGGGCCCCGCACAGCCCCTCCTTAGTGTTTACACATGTTCCTACCACACACAGCCCACACAGCGGGAGGAATCACAAATGTGCACAAGGATGTACACAGGGCCCCGCACAGCCCCTCCTTAGTGTTTACACATGTTCCTACCACACACAGCCCACACAGCCCCTCCTTAGTGTTTACACGTGTTCCTACCACACAGGACCCCGCACAGCCCCTCCTTAGTGTTTACATGTGTTCCTACTACACACGGCCCACACAGCCCCTCCTTAGTGTTTACACATGTTCCTACTACACAGGGCCCCGCACAGCCCCTCCTTTGTCTTGGTGGGTGAGCGGCTAGCTTCTGTTTGGTGTGTACTTACTGCATGTGCTACCCTTACCATAGCCTTCAAGGGAGCACCACTGTGATGACCGGCTGGCTTCACTGCTTGGAGAAGACATGCCCGAGAGCTAAACAATACAAGTCCAGAGTTCCCTGTTCTACACATAAGTTTTCCTAAAATCCTGATTATCCAGGGCTCTAGATAATAATTTAACCTTCCATCCTACGTAAATAAAGCCTTATGCAAAATTAAGCAAAAATGCCAAGCCGCCAGACTCAATGGTTTCACATCTGACACTATGGAAGACTAAAAATGAAGCTGGGGTTAAACAGGAAAGAGAAATATACCAGACAACTGCCACTTTCCAAGTACACATAGAAAATCAAACTACACTAACAGACCCCCCTGAACCTGCCTGAAGAGGAGAGGGCCTTGTTTTAGGCAAGGTCAGTAAGAAGATGACAAATTTACTAGGCATCAATCCCTTTCTAGAATGGACACAAAACACACATGAAGTAATTACATTTCCTTTTTCTTGGTAGTACTGGGATTGAACCTAGGGCCTCGCTCTTGCTAGGGCAAGCATCTGACCACTGAGCTACAGCCTTAGTCCCAAACACAAGGTAGTTAAGTCAGGAGTTGAGGAACGATATGGGGGTGAATCAAGAGGTCCCAAACTATAAGCAACAATCAAGTGAGAATTAAAGACAAACGCTGAGAGAAGGGGAAGTGCCAACCAGAGTGGGCTGGGGCAATATGGTACAAGAACCCGGAAGAAGGCTCCTGGCCCACAAGACAACAAGATGGAAAGAGGACAGAAAGGAAGCTGCCACTCACTGGCAGGATGGAGAGCTATGTGGGATGTTAGAAGAGACGTGACTAAGACCATTTTAAGGTAACCTGCAATTTCAAAGGGACAAATGGAACTGGGCCCATGCTGCTAATACCAGGGCATTAACCACAGTGAAGGAGAGGAATGCCCAAAGGATTTTCCTTCTCAAACCCTCTGACATCAAAGTAAGAAAGTCTCTCAGAGCATACACACAAGGAAAGCCAACTGGCCTCAGCCAAGGTAAAAGAGCCGCTTGTGGTTGGGGATATGGGAAATGAGTCCCTTGATCACAAGCTGCAAAAATGTTCAAGAGGTGGGGTGGGAGGACACAGCAAGGTGTGGAGGGAAGGAAGAGAGAATTCAGAAAGCATCCTTGTAAGAAGTACATCTCATGCACACATTGTTTCTTCTAAAAGGAATATGCAGAGACCCTCCGTGACTCTGGTCTGCTTGCTGCAGAGTGCATTCCTCTGGCTCATGGCCTAATGCTAACACTGCTGAATGAGGAATGCATGTTTCCCTCTATGTGGCAAAGCCCTCCACACTAACTACTTCTTCGCCACACATACCATCACGTGGTCTCTTTCCCCCCTTTCCCAGTCAAGTGATCTTCTAAGTAGTGACACAGAAGTATGGAAAAGAGAATGGGTTTGTCAGGCAAAAGTTAGATCACAGAATTATACAGAAAGACCACTGAAGAGCAACCTGGCTAGTAGGTTTCAAACTATCCTTTTAAAACTGCATACAATTCTCCTTCCTAATACTGGGCCATGTCATAGACACTCAAAATGCAGGCCAATTTGTTCTGGTGAAACGTGCAAGGGCCTTGAGCTTCTTTCCCTCTCAGTCCCTATGAGGAGAGCTGGAAGAGTAACATTTGCAGCTGACAGGGCACAGTGTGGAGGACGCCCTTGTAGCACGGGCCCCTACCAGTGCGGCACATGCCTGACGTAAGGAATGACACTGTCATCTCTGCACTGAGAAGATTAAACACAGGCACTACCATGTTCTCCAATCACACTTCTCATTCTGGAAATGTGAGCAGGCAAGGGGTGGAGGATGCGAAGAGCTAGACCATGTTCGATGATGTGCAAGTTCACTCCACCTTGCAGATACACATGTGCTCACATCTGGAGAATGTGTGTGGCACTGCCTTGTTCGTACACTTCCCGGGCAGTGCGAGCGTAAGCACAGAAAGAGAGCACAGAGAAAACGCTTTGGGATTTCTATTACTAATGAGGTTAAATCTCCTTATCCTTCAGGTTTCAACTTTAATCCCACCTCTTCCCTGAGATCTTCCAGATGGTCCAGTCCAGTTTCTCGCCCTCCTGGAATCTTCCATAACACACATTTTCAGTCCTTAGCTGGCACTTATATAACAATACAACTTCCACATGTCCGTGTCTTGGCTCCCCAAGTTCCTCAAAGGACAAGGCAGGTATTTTAAGTTTAAGCAGGTGGGGGCTTGCTCCCAGGAGGTGCTGGCAGTGGCTGGCCTGGCAGCAGGATTTCCCCAGGCCAAAACTTGCATTTACTTTATTATGTGCCCCTACATGGGGCTCCCCAGATGCTCAGTGTGCGTGTTCAGCCTGCACGTGGCTTCCAGAATACCTTCGCTTGCTATTCATGCTCCCCACTCTGGTCCATGTGTCCGTCTCAGGATTGTAGGCCTCCACAGTGCTTAGCCGCAGCTGACCGTCATATCCCCCGATAGCATAGAGAAGCCCGTTCACCACAGCCACACCCACACGGCTGCGGGCTGTGGTCATAGGATGGCACTTTTCCCAGCGGTTGGCGATGGGGTCGAACACTTCCACCACATTCAGGGAGTCACCTGCATAAAAATTTGCTACTCAAATTAAAACAAATGAGACCACTTGTTTAGATCACAGCTACGGGGTATTGATTATCTGGGTATCTGACTGGGTTCTATTATATCTTACCATGAATTACTCAGAGCAACTGGGCCCACTACAGACTCTGGCCATGATGAAGATTTTAGAATCAAATGGGAAACATTTGCTCTTCAGTCATTTTCAGTTATAATCAGGTAAACCTTTTACTTGAAATTGACAATAAAGGCAAATGCATGGGATATTTGCCCAATGCAGGAAGCATGCCAGAGCGAAGGGCATGCATGGGTCCTAATGCTAACTGCCACTTACTCTAACAATCAGACAAGCTGCTCTGTGTCCTCGTCATGTTTTGAATGCAAAATTAAAAGCTAACAGCTGCCGTGAGGATTAAACGACACCCAACGTGGCTCTAGAACATTCTTACAACTCAGTAAGGCAGTCACGGAGACCAAGGATGGTAATTTGCAACCTCCTGCTCTCCTCAGATGATGATTAGCAACTCACAGGATCCTCCTTCCTGTTGGCCTGGGAGCCTAAGCACTCACTCCCCTCCCATATTTATTACTAAAGACTTCCCTTTTCTAGGCCAAGCTGTTAACAAGCAGAAGGCTGCCGGCTGCCTTTCAGAAACCTTAACTGAAGGCAAAGCTGTGAACTCCCCCGACCCTAAAGAGGTTTTCCCAGAAATGTGACTGCATCTAATACAAGAACTACTGAAAATGGCAGCTTGTATTGCTTTGTTCTGGAAGCTGAGTCTCAATATCTATAACCCGAGCTGGCCTCAAACTCAAGACCCTCCCCGCCTCAGCCTCTGGAGCACTGGGATTACAGCGTGTAATCAAGCTGCTGATAGCAGGTGGATGTAAACACGCAGGGGCTCCACAGGAGGCAGTGCAAAGAATCAGAAAGAATTACAGACCTGGGATATTAGCAGATCTGGGGTATTGGATTATCTCAGTCTGATCCAGACAGTCATAGGGCAAGTGTGAACACCTGATTATAGAACTGGCAGATTCCTTACTGTGCTCTCTCTAGAGCTGAGTAAACGCTGCAGATAATAAATACTAGGGCTAAGAGCTGGTTTAAGCACCAGGATGAACCCCAGTCCTGGCTCTGACCACAGCAGAGCGTGTACACTGCTCAAGTTCTCTGGGTCTCAACTTCCTCATCTGTAGATTTCAGCTGTGGGGATTCCCATGACTCTGAGACAGAATCCCACCCATGTAGTCTAGGCTTCCCTGGGCCTTGGGAACCTTCCAAGTGCTGGGATTACAGGTGTGTTGCCACAGTGCCCAACCCCACCCCCTTTCTGTTGCTGCTTGAGACAGGGTCTAGCTATGTGGCCCTGGGTGGCTTGGAAGTTGCTCTGTAGATTGGCCTTACTTGCAGTAATTCTGCTGCCTCTTATTCTCAAGTACTAAGACTAGAAGCATTGCCAAGCTTTTTTCTTTTTCTTTCTTGAGACAGTCTTACTGTGCAACTCGGAGTGGCCTCAAAATCACAATCCTCTTATTTCCAAGACCCAAGCACTGGAATTATAGGCATCTGTCAGCACTCCAGGACTATCAAAACTAATTCCTTAAGGCACCTTTAGCACTGACATTAACTCAATATTGTGAATAAGCTATACTCTGTGGCAACTATATTAAAAGGAGGAGGAGACAGAACAGCATAAAGAGGAAGAATTAGAAAAACCCAGCTAGCCTGACTGTGCTTGTTCATCCAGAGTCCTAGGAAGGGCTCTGCAAAGGGGAGTTGCAAGATACCTGCTGAGTTGAGGCCCCCCACGGCATAGATGAGCCCAGCGATGGATGTGCAGCATCGGGGCCGAGTCCTGAAAGCTGGCAGGTGGGGCCGGCGCTCTGGCATGAGGTGATAGTCTTTTGCTTCATCTACCAGGTCCCTGAAATAAGGAGTAAGAAGCTAAGAGAGGAGACCTCCCACCTTGGTCACATTTACACTGGCTCCTCCATACCTAAATGTAGGAATATCTGGGAAAAGTCTTCTGGAAAATATGACCTACAGTGTCTTTCTGTCTGTCTCTCTTATGCTGGGGATTGAATCTTGGACCACACACAAGTCAGAATGCTCTACCTCTAAGCTATATCCCCAACCCTTATGTGAGGTTTAGTGTCAAAGAATTCAGGTGAGAAGAGGGGAAGCCATGCAAGGCTATTGAGACATGCTCAAAAATGAAGATGCCAAAAGAGCAGAGGCCAACCTAGCTACTGTAACCAGAGCAATTCCTTCTAACAGGTATCAATCAGAGAACATCCCAGCTACTTTAACCAGAGCAACTCCTTCTAAAGGCACCAATCAGGTGTGATTTTGAAAACCAGTATGGGAGCTAAAATGGAGGTGCTGGGGGAAGCTCAACAGCCTACTTCCTATCAGCACTCAGCTCTCCCTCCTTACCCCTAGGACCATCCCATGACTTACATATTCCAATCAATCACCCATCACCTGCACTGTGGCAACTGTTGCCAAGTGCTCCAGATGGATTTCTCCACCTCCAGTCTGCTTCTTCGGCCCCTCCAGACCACAGACCACATTGCTTTTTCTAAGAGCCTTCTTTGATAGCTATGTACTACTGACAAGATAGTTCATATGCCTCGATATCACCCTTCAGACTGCTCATCACAGGGCCATCCTTGCTCCCTCCAGCCACACATCCCCACTTCCTGACACACAACGCCTGCGCCATGCCACGGACTTCCCCCGAACCTGCTGATCCCAACTATGGGTGAAATGATGCAGAACTCAATAAGTGAAACATCCTGTTGGCAAAGGAAAAAACCAAACCGAGCATTGCACTGTGAATCTAACAAGCAACTGGAAAGACAGGCCTTTTTTCTGTTTTAATTGAGTAACAACCCATCTTCTGAGCTGTGCTGGTGGCTCTGGGTGGAAACTGCATACACTGGCACACAAGACCCTCCTTTTCAATCACCCACTCATCAGATGTTACTGCATTGGCTACTACTTATTGAAGAAAGTGAGGAGCCCCAGGAAGTCCTACTTGTACTATCAAGTCAGCTGCTGGTGTGAGAAAGGTCCAGCCAGGCAGCGCAGACACAGTACACTCATGGACTCAGAAGATGAAGAACACATAGATGACTCAGGGAAGAAAAGGTACCTTCTGCTCCCGCATGGCATCTCTCTCACCACCATGTGAATCCTGTGCAATTCATGCATCATGAATTAAGACTGATTGCTTCAAATCCTTCCTTCCTTGAGCTAAGACAGGTGGCCAACTCCTCTTTATGCCCAGACCCTGGGCAGTGTCCTGGACAAGGCCACCTGCACTTACCTGCACTTGTGACAGCAACGCACCAGGTCATCTTGTTGCACCCGGTCTGACAGGAACTGGGGCCGGCAGAGAGGCAGGCGGATATTGGATAGGAGCTCTGGCAGGCATGGTCCCCTCTGCTCCCGGTCGTATCTGACCCAGGCCAATGCAGCTTCAAAAACCTATGAGACAAAGATCAGATGCTCTGGCAGCAACAGAGACCACACTCCTGCTTAGTCTCAGTTTTCCACTGCCTGTACCAAAACAGGTCCTCAGGTGACCCATCTTTCCTCCTACTCATGTCTGTGTCCATAGCTTTCTGTCCACTTCTCCAGCTATGCTCTTAGGTCCAGCCTTGTTTTGAGACAGGGTTGTCTGTGCAGCCCAGGCTGGACTAGAAGAACTCAAGAGCCTCCCAAGTGCTGGCATGACAGATGTGGGAGACCATGGCAAGCTTAGGTCAAGTCTTTTGTAATGTGGGCCTAGGTTACTGTAAAAGCTTCCTGACTTTCATTATCATTTCCTTTCTGCATCACAGCAAAATGTCTATTTCTCTTCCTTCCTGCTGCGCTTACACCCCACCAGCTCTAAATTCTCTATACCAGGCAGGCCAGGCCAGTTCCTCTGTTCATACTGTCCTCTGCCCCACAATCAAAGCCGGGTGGCCATTTTCCCCCTTCTCTGTGTTTAAGCCCCTACCCTCTAAAGTCTAGCTGAAGACGTATGATCTCCTAGGAGCCTTCCTTAATACCTCTAACCACAAAAATATTACTTTCTGAAGCCCCTCAGACCTTACAGATTGCCATTCAAATGAATGTGAGCCACCCAAGACACACTGATTAGCAGAAGAATATAGGGGGCAAACACTCCACTCTTAGGGTAAGGTGCTTCTAAGCCTATGTCCATGCTGAAAGGCCAGGACCCATTTCTCTGCTAGTCACCAATATTCAAGGGTGGGGAATCTTCAGATATTCAAGAAATTTAGGTGAGTTTGTGCTAACATCCCAGTGGCTGCTTCCTAGAAAGTCCTAGTCAAGCCAAGACTCTCTCAGAGGCAGACACAAAAGGATAAGGTGAACACTGGTTCTATTCCTTGCCCGGGGCAGACTTGCAAAGGTCCAGTATGAGGCTGGGGCCAGGCCAAGGTATTCAGTTTTTGTCCCTGGGAAACTGACTTTCCACCCTAAAAGACTGGTTATCAGTCCTGAGGTAGCTAGCCTGTGTTATCTTGTCAACACTGCCGTGGACCTCAAACCAGAGCCCCCACCCTCAGGAAAACATTCTTGTTCTTCTTTTCTTTTTTTGTTTGAGACAGGGTTTCTCTGTGTGGCCCAGCCTGCACTAGAACATACTCTGTAAACCAAGTTAGTCTTATCTAAACCCAAGTGCTGGGATTAAAAGCATGCACTACCACTGCCTGGTAGGATGCTACACGTCTTAATAAATTCATTGACATAAGCTACACCAAACCAAGACATGGTTGCTCTTTCCTGAAACAGGCAGTATAGAATCATCTGTACATAAGGTTACAGGTGGGGCATGTCCTAATCCTTGAGAAGCAGAGGTTTAATCATAAACAACAACCAATCTAGTTTGTCTTTACTAGAAGATGGCTTTTAGCTTAAGATGGAGGCAGGTTGGTTCATCTGCTTTCTGATCCCTTTTAGGAGAACAATAGCTCCTTAGCCAAGGGCTGGTAGGAAGACTGAAGGCCATTCCCACCAGCAAGGGAGTCTCCAGAAGAAAGGCGAGGAGGCCTGATTTGGTCCACTTTCAAGTTGCTTCCTAGAATGGCCTATCCCCCAAACAGGGGTTTGTGTCCCTTTGGGCTATGAGCTGCTAGAGGCAAAACACAGTGATGCTGATGTTAAAGCTGGGAGGGACTGGGGGGGCCACGGATTAGCACGTCTTAATTTTTCAAGTTTTATACTGATCTTAACAAAAGACCAAGAATGGCTCAGTGGGAAAAGGGCCTTGCTGAGCAAGCCTGTATCTGACTTTTATCCTGGGACCCACATGGCAGAAAAAGAGAACCAATTCCACAAAGTTGTTCCCTGACTTCCACACTCCTGCCATGGTTATGTGTGTGCATGTGCACACACTAAATAATAATATTTAGTAAGTTTATTTTATTTATTTATTGAGACATGGCCTCACTGTGCAGTCTTGGCCATCCTAGCCTCACTATGTAGACCAGGCTGGCCTTGAACTCACAGAGATCATCTGGAAGTCCTTTGATGCTCCAGTGGCCAGGCCATTTCTTCAGACTTCCAGCTAATCCCTGGGATTGCCCCGAGATCAGGCCACAAAATCCCAGGTCACCCTGGGAAGTCCTGCTCCCTCCAAAACCTCTATATAAAGCTTGCCTCCTCCTCAGATCTTTGCTGCTTCTTTCCCAAGGAGAGGTAGCCATTTTCTTGGTTATTTCCCCAATAAATCTCTTGTGTGACTTGGCTTCCTACTACCAGAATACTTTTCTCCTCAGAGCTTATACCCACCTATCTCTGCCTCCCAAGTGCTGGGCTTAAAGGTAAGCACCACCACACATACCTTCATTTTATTCTGAAAGACAGGATCTTACTGTGTAGCTCTGGCTGGCCTGAACCTTACTTTGGAGACCAGTCCGGCCTTGAACTCACAGAGATCTACTTGGCTCTGTCTCCCAAGTTCTGGGATTAAAGATGTGTGCGACCATGCCCAGTCCATAAACAATTTTAAAGACCAAGAAGTGGCCAGGTGGTGGCAGGACACACCTTTAATCCCAGCACTTGGGAGGCAGAGGCAGGGGAATCTCTATGAGTTTGAGGCCAGCCTGATCTACAAGAGCTAGTTCCAGAACAGGCTCCAAAG
>LOEQ01000351.1:395339-405707 GCA_001685075.1 Bramus lutescens | reverse complement strand
CAGTCTGACCCAATTGTCAGCCACATTCAGAGGGTCCAGTTTGATCCCATGCTCGTTTAGTCCCAGTCCAGCTGGATTTGGTGAGTTGGGGAGAGCTTGGGGGAGTGGGATGGTTGAGACGGAGGAAGGACAGATATGGGAGCAGGGAAGGAGATATCTTAATTAAGGGAGCCATTTTGGGGTTGGCAAGAGGCTTGGCTCTAGAGGGGTTCCCAGGTATCCATGAGGATGTCCCCAGCTAGGATCCTGGGCAGTGGAGGAGAGGGTAGCTGAACTGGCCTTGTCCCGTAATCAGACTGATGACTATCTTGACTATCACCATAGAAACTTCTTCCTGAGGCAGATGGAGATAGAGCTCCAAAGGCCCAGTTGAAGAGCAGGAGGAAGAATATGAGCAAGGAAGTCAGGACCTTGAGGGGTGTGCCCACCCACTGAGACAGTGCGCCTGAGCTAATGGGAGCTCACAGTTGATGTGTTTTTAAGATGTGTGTGACACTGTAAGTATCCCTCTGAGTATAGCCTCCAAATGACCACCTCTTTGTGAATCTGGATAAAGAACTCAGGGTGGAGTCCATGGGTTCTGGGTAGCTATTCTGGGGATCAAAGAAGAAGAGGCAGGAAGAGAGAGAAAAGCTGTGATTGGGCAGGTCTGGAGGGGCCCGGTAGGGGCACTGAGGCCCAGAATGAACAGCATGCCCAGTCTGCCAACAAGTCTCTTGCTTCTAGCTCAGGACTCACTTCAAGGTCCTGGTCTATTGCCCAACCTCCTTGCGTCTCTTGGCCAACAGTGTTTTGTAATATGGACCAATACTTGATTGATCAATACTCTAGCCAAATGAAGAAGGGGCCCCTTTTCTGGAGCCATCAGCCATCTATGTCACCAGCAGTCCTTGAGCAAGGCGGCCTAAGCATCACCTAAATAAAAGGAGTCAAGGGTGGCAATGTGTCAGAGACAATGGCCAGGCTGTGGAAGGCATTTGTGCTGGTGGTGGCCTTGGCTGTGGTAGCCTGTGAGGCCATTCGCCGATCAAGATATGAGAATATTGTTAACCAGGCCATAGAGGCATATAACAATGGGCGTCCAGGAAAGCCCCTCTTCCACCTGGTAGATTACACCATGTCAGCTTCTTCGGTGAGTATTGGCACCCTGCCACCCCAGCCAGGGAAACAGGCAGGGTAGCAGGTTTCTTCTACCTGGGCACTGGGGATGTAGCTCAGTTGGTAGAGTGTTTGCCTTGCATGCATGGAACCCAGCACTCTGCAAGTGGAGGCAGGAGGGTCAGAAGTGCAGGGTTAATCTCAGCTATGTAATGAGTTCTAGGCCAGCCATTTCTTCTACTCACAGGAAGGACAAATCTGTAGTACTGTCAGCCTGTCTCCTGGCCTGAGACCAGTAGGGAAGGTATTTTTATTCCTATTTTATACAGGATGGTATTCAGTATAAGGGCAATTAAAGAGTGTCATATAGCTATCTATGTTAAAGACCATGACTCCTCCCATTTTTGGACAGAATGGCATGTAGCCCAGGCTGCTTGGAACTAGCAATGTAGCTGAGGATGACCCTGAACTCCTGATCCTCCTGCCTCTACCTCCCAAGTGTTGAGACTATAGGTGTGGGCCACCATTCCCAATTGTACCCTTTATTTCATTTATATCACCCTGGCTGGCCTGCAACTTGCTCTATAGACAAGGCTGACCTTGAACTCAGAGATCTGCCTGCCTCTGCCTCCCGAGGGTTGGGATTCAGGCACATGCCACCACACCCACTGACTGTGCTCTTTAGGTTTCTGTTAACAGGCATTCAGTAAGCCCCAGACTATGGTGGACAGTGTAGACCTGGACTAGGCTGACACAGCAGTGTCGCCTAAGCCCTCTGTGCTTTGCTCCTGAGTCTGTAGGAGAGACAGACGGTCACGAGTTCTCTGTTGCTCCCTTAGGCTTCCACCAGCAGGATCTCATTGGAGTTCAGGATTAAAGAGACAGAGTGCATCTCCTTCCCAGAAAGTCAGCCTCAAAACTGCAGCCTCCTGGAGGATGGGGTGAGTCTCCTTCTCCCAGCTCCCAGACAGCCTTGCGGGGGAGCAGAAGCTCTCTCCTCCCTTGGCTCCATTCACATCACCAGAAGCAGTTTTAACTGGAAGCTCCTGAGTGCTCAGTGCATAAAGGAGCCTGGAGCTGACATGGTGACAACAGCTGACCCCACAGTTGCCCTCTGACCTCTATAGGCCTGCATTCTCACACATGCTCACACAATAGTTAGAAAACAAAAGTAGACTTCTTTAATGCATTTGCTTACTATAAATTATCATAATTACCTACTGAAACAGCAATATATGGCTCAGTGGTAGTCTCGCTTAGCATGTCAAGACCCTGGGTGTAAATCCCAATGACACACAGACGGTGTGGGAGGAGGCATTACATGCTAAAATCTACTAAACATAAAAAATAGCAAAATGACAAAGTGTGTCTGCAACTCACCTAGAGATGTTGCTTTTTAAAAATAGAACCAGAGAGTAACGTGTTTCAAATGTTCTTTTTTTTTACCAGTCAGATTTAAAGCAATGGTTACGTTTACTGACTCACAACCTCATTTCCCAGGGGCAGGCATCAGCTGTTCTATGTCTTCTTCACCCAGGACCTTCAACAAACATGGTTCTCTCTAGACACAATAACTTCTAATAATTTATATGGATATTTACATTAATGGGTGTGCATCTGTCCTTCCTGTCCACTGTCTCTCTCTTTGCTGGCTCTGGCTTGCATCTCCGGTTTGAGGACAGAGCTAGCCTCTCTCCAGAAATGTGACATGACCCATCTAGCTCCTGTGTCTCCCCCCACCCCACCTATAGGAGGAACAAAACTGCACAGGTCAATTCATCAGAAGGTGGTGGTCAACCTCCTTGACCTTGATCTGCGACAGGGATTGCAGTAGAGAGGTGAGCAGCTCGCTGTCCCCCCCNGTTACTCCAGGCTTCCCACTGCGTGGCCCAATCCCAAGGTTCCCCATCCTCTTCCACTGGGCTCCCTCTTGGGCCCTGGAAGACACTGACTGCTGCATACACATGGTCTTCATCTGGATACAGAACCAACAAGGCCTTGGCAGCAAGTGCCTGGGAAGGTGTGGCCCAGGCGTGGCGTGTGCTGTCAGCATGGCTTAGACCTTCACACTGGGAGGAGGCTAGGGGCCTGGAAGAGGTCTAGAGGGGCCTGATGCTCTGCAGCACCAATTCTCTGGCCTTTTGGCAGCCACTTGGAGCCCACCTCCTCCAAGTTTAGATCTGCCCAGGCCCTCTGGGTTCTGGTGGATGGAGGCTGGGCCTCCATGTCCCACCATTCCCTGGTTGCCTGTCCCTCTCCTTGAGGGGAGACCACAGGCAGGTTGGGAAAGCATCTCGTTGTGATGGAGCTGACTGTCTGGCATCTCCCTGCAGGCTGCCCCGGTGTACAGTTATCCTGATTACCCTGTGGAAGATGTCCCTGTAGATGGCCAGCTCAAAGATCTTCCCCCTGAGATCAGGAACATTTATGAAAACGCCAAGTTTGACATCATTGACAACATCCTTCGTAATTTCTAGGGCTGGAGAAGGGAGGGGAGGCTCTGCCGGCCACTATGCCCTCCTCTTCCCCACTATCCACCTCCCTCTGCGGTCTTCAGGACACTGCTTACTGCACTTCCCAGGAAGACCTCAGGAATCTGCCTGTCTCTGCTTCCCGAATGTTGAGTACAGGCGTGCGCCACCACCACCAGGCAGGTGTTATACTTGTTAATAAACTCGCTTTGCACAAGTCATCTGAGTCCCAGGTTCTTATCTTTTTTATATTCTCAGCCCATGACAGAAGAGGGGTGTGAATTCCCTGAAGCTATAGCTACAAGCAGTTGTAAGTCGCCCAACATGAGGAAACCAAACTTGGGTCCTCTGGGAGACCTGCCCAATCATAGCTCTTCTCTCTCTACCTGCCTCTTCTGCTTTGATCTCCAAAATAGCTGCCCAGAACCCATGGACTCCACACTGAGTTCTTCATCAAGGTTCACAAAGAGATGACCATTTGGAGGCTACACTCAGGGGGATACCCACAGTGTCACACACATCTTAAAAATACATAAACTATAAAACTCTGAACAGCATCAGTTCTTTGTCTTTAAAACTGTTTATGGACTAGGTGTGGTGGCACATATCTTTAATCCTAGTACTTAGGAGAGAGAGCCAAGTAGATCTCTGTGAGTTCAAGGCCAGACTGGTCTCCAAAGTAAGGTTCAGGCCAGCCAGAGCTACACAGCAAGACCCTGTCTTTCAGAATAAAATGAAGGTATGTGTGGTGGTGCTCACCTTTAAGCCCAGCACTTGGGAGGCAGAGGCAGGTGGGTATAAGTGTTATAGCTCTGAGGAGAAAGTATCCTGGTAGTAGGAAGCCAAGTCACACAAGAGATTTATTGGGAAAGAGACAAGAAAATGGGCTCTTAACCACTGAACCATCTCTCCAACCCACAAAATCCCACTTCTTCAAATTCAATGTGCCTCTTATTCTGTACCTGCATCAACAAATGACATCCCCAGGAACACACCACAAGGCTGAGCACTTGAAGCTTATGCCCAGTCATCAGGCCTGCTCCCTAGCAAGCCCTCCCCATCTCCCACCACTGTCCGTCTCATACACTTCATTCCGCTCAGATGTCACACTCATTCTCAGCTGAGAAACCAATCAGAGCAGAATGTCAAAAGGGACATCTCCTGGTACCTCCCCCATAGGCTGCATGCACACCAGCTCTCGTGGGGGCTGCTATGGGGCACATGGCTTTTGCTCCGATCTAAGGCTCAGCCCCTGTTGCTTAGACTCTGATTCTTCTCACTTCAAAATACCATCCAGCCACTATTTTCTCGTTTCTCTTGCATCACCAAGTCCCCCCTCCTGTGTAAAGTCCCATCAACACTCAAGAACATAGAATTTTTCTCGTGTTAACAATAACAACAGTAACAATGACACTCCCTCCAACTCTAAGTGCTTGATTTTCAGTTTATGGCAATATTATTTCTAATAATAAATATTGGACTTAAACCAAGCTCTAACAATAAGGGAAATGTAGCTGATAAATATACTGTTATTTAGATACTAAAACAAAGACTTTAGGAAAAATATATGTAACAAAGCAAATTTTTATATAAAAATTGTATATTCATCATTTGTTTAAAAAAAAGGAAGGAGAGAAGGAGGGAGGGAGGGAGGGAAGGAAGGAAGTCTGGACAGACAGCTGCTGTGCTCACCCACCTGCTCCTCTGACTTCACATTCAGCTCATCCCGAGATACCAGCTCAAGCACGTCTTCCAAGGGCAGGGCCAGGAACTCTTCAGACAGAGACACCTCCACAAAGTGCTGGTGGATGAAGCTGTTGGCTGCATCATACAGCACAGCGCACATCATCGTCTCGGCAAACTGGCGCACACCCAGGCAATTTTTGGGGTGAAGTCTTTTGTTATAAGATGAAAAAAAGAAAGTTAAGAGGAAGTAATGCTATCTTCAATCATTCTCAAAACGGTTTTGAGCACAGCCATGGAAGAAAAGCTCTACTTTGTTCTCAGCTTTCTAGGAACCCCTATGATATCAGACACCCCTCTCCACAACTCACTTCTAACGGTGTTACATTAAGATGGGTTAGCCTCAAGTCTTTGCTTCTTGGGGCATGGCTCTCTGCATGTTGAAGTGGAAGGACTCTCGGGAGTCCTGGGAAGCAGCTGTCAGATGAGAAGACAGGAAAGCATGGACTGGGAAACCCTGTCACCACATCCAGCTGCTGTGGTTTGGAGGGTACCCAGGGCACTACTCCACCTCTAGGCCCCAGGAAGGCACAAAGGCATAGAAGAGACACCTTCTTCAACACAGGGAGCATTATACATTTTTCCTTTTCTACGTAGGCTCCATGAACCTACGAGCTCAGACCCCTAGAAACAACATCAGCAGCTATTAATAGTTTATCATTTTAGTGACTAAGATACTTTGCCAGACTTTTTATACCCATTCTGCAGGATCATTATACCTTAGAAGGATTTAATTTTATCACCTGTAACTCTGTATATGTGTGTGAGTATGTGTACAAGTGTGCAGATGCCTGCAGAGGCCACAGGAGCAGGATCCCTGGAGCTGGGTTACAGGCAATTGACGGGTGCTCTGTGTGGGAGCTGGAAATTCAACTCTGGTCCTTTGGAAGAGCAGCAGGTGCTCTAACTGCCGAACCATCTCTCCAGTCCCTGTTTATACTTTTTTTTGAGGTGCCAGGGATTAAATACAGACCTTGTATATGTAGGCAAACACTCTACCCGTGAACTCCATCTTCAGTTATTCAACAAACTTTTTTAAGCACTGGAAAGACGGCTCAGAGGTTAAGAGCATTCACTGCTCTTCTAGAGAATTTGAGTTCAGTCCTCAGCAACCACATCCGGTGTCTCACAACCTCTTGTAACTCCGGTTCCAAGAGATCTAATGTACTCTTCTGGTCTTGGAGGGCACACATGGCACACACACATGGCACAGGTGCACACACGCATACACACATGTGAGGTCTCTCTCTCTCTCACACACACACACACACACACACACACACACACACGGAAAGAGTCATATACAAAGAATCTTTTAAAAAAATCAACCCTGAGGCTGGAGAGATGGCTCAGTGGTTAAGAGCACTGGCTGCTTTTCCAGAGGTCCTNGGTCCTGAGTTCAATTCCCAGCAACCACATGGTAGCTCACAACCATCTATTATGGTGCACACTCTATGCAGGTAGAGCACCATATACATAAAAATAAATAAATCTTTAAAAAATATCAACCCTATAGATTGCTCTCTTTTTACAGTTGAGGACAGAGGCCCAGGGAAACCAAGAAATGTGATCCCAGTACTTTGACAATAAGTTGAGGTTGAAGTCAGGCCTCTGGATTCTGTGGAATGCCTGTACTCTCAGAACCTGGATGGTCCTGCTGCTGTCCCTTTCTGCGGAACCTGGGCATGTTCCTTAAGGTCTCAGAAGTCATTAATGTTTTCACATGGAAAAGATAATAAGATTCCAGTACAAGCAGAGCTGTTCTGTTACACAGAAAAACCTTGTCTCAGAGAGAGAGAGAAAGAAAGAGAGAAAGAGCGAGAGAGGGAGGGAGGGAGGATGACCACTATGTACCTATTAGGGCTAGAGCTATGATTAAAAAAGAATGTAGGAGCTGGATGTGGTGGCATGTGCCTTGTTGTCCCAGTAATTGGGATAGTAAGGCAGGAGAATCACTTGAGCTCAGAAGTTTGAGGGCACTCTGGGCCATATAATCTCTAAAAACAAATGAATGAACAAACAAACAGCACTCTATAAGTGGAGGCAGGAGGATCAGGAATTTCAGGTCAACCTGGACTACATGAGACCGTATCTCAAAGAAACAAACCATGTCCAGGGTGCTAGCTCAGTGGATAAGAGCACCAGCTGTTCAAGCCTGGTGACCTGAGGTTGACCCCCAGGACCCACAAAAAAGTTGTACGTATCCATTGGATATCACAGTGAGATTGGAGGGGGAGACAAGAAATCTGACCGTCATGGGCCAGCTAGCCTTGAGTTCTTACCACAGTAGCAGAAACAAGAGAGAGCTTGCCTTAATGGGGTGACATGAGGTTCATCCCATCCTGAAAGCTGTTCTCTGACCTCTGTTCATTTGCTGAGGTATGTACGCCCCACTCAAAACAGATAAGTAACAACAGCAAACACACAAAAAAGATAAAACTTTAAAAAACAGTGTTTTCAGGCCAGTGAGATAGCTCGGCAGATAAAGGAGCCTGTTTCCAAGTCTGACAACAACCTCAATTCAATCCCTAGGACCCATATGATGGGAGGAGAGAACCAATTCCCATAAGCTGTACTTTGATCTCCATATGTACACCACAGCATGTTTATACCTATGTAAACACGCAAACATATATACACAATAAAAATGTAAAAACAGTGTTTGCTTCAGCAGCCTCTATAAATAAAACTGGAGCGCACAGAGATCTGCACAGTCCTTGTGCAAAGATAACATGTAAATTCCTGGTGTCCTTTCCAAAAGTATCCATACACATGAGCACACACACACATAGTGGTAGCACTAAGGTTTATGGGAGCAACCTAGTACAAATGCTGGGGCTTTCCTTCCATTGTTTTATTGGTAAACAAAAGTTGATACTTAATTCAGTGTGTCAGTGTCTACTGTTAACATTACTACACTGTTCTACAGTTAATTTATAATCATTTTAGGTAATTATATAAATCAGAATTATGACCATCTCTCTATATAACAAGCTGTTACCTATCAAGAATAAATAAAATCCTAAACAATGAAAAAAAGTAAATGAAGAAAAAGAATGGAGGCTAGAGAGAAGGGTGAGTAGTTAAGAGGATTTGATGCTCTTTTATGTTTGGTTTGCAGTACCCTAACAGGCACCTTACAACCATGTAACTCCAGTTTCAGAGGATCCAATGCTTTTCTCTGACCTCTGAGGATACCCACATACATGGCTTACATGCTGATCTCTGAGGGTGCCCACATACATGGCTTACATGCTGATCTCTGAGGGTGCCCACATACATGGCTTACATGCTGATCTCTGAGGGTACCCACATACATGGCTCACATGCTGATCTCTGAGGACACCCATATACACGGCTTACATGCTGATCTCTGAGGGCACCCACATACATGGCTTACATGCTGACCTCTGAGGGTACCCACACACATGGCTTACATGCAGACCTCTGAGGGTACCCACACACATGGCTTACATGCAGACCTCTGAGGATACCCACACACATGGCTTACATGCAGACCTCTGAGGGTAGGGCGTATGTACCGAATGTCCGTCTGGAGACTCCCATGAACTTATGATGGTTTACATGCTGACCTCTGAGGGTGCCCACACACATGGCTTACATGCTGACTTCTGAGGGTGCCCACACACATGGCTTACATGCAGACCTCTGAGGGTACCTGCACACATGGCTCACATGCTGACATCTGAGGGTGCCCGCACACATGGCTCACATGCTGACATCTGAGGGTGCCCACATACATGGCTTACATGCGGACCTCTGAGGGTACCTGAATATATGGCTTACATGCTGACCTCTGAGGGTGCCCACACACATGGCTTACATGCTGACCTCTGAGGGTACCTGCATACATGGTTTACATGCTGACCTCTGAGTGTACCCGCATATATAGCTTACATGCTGACCTCTGAGGGTACCCACACACATGACTTACATCTGCTCACACACACACACACACACACACACACACACACACACCCCAAACAAATCAAATGTAGGCAAATGTACTGCCCAGTGCCTGGTCTGGAGCTGCCACTGCTTTAGTTTCTAGTTGTTTTTCTTACCCTTGAACAAACTCAGCTGGGTCTGAAGTCTCAGTGTCAGCATTAGACACTGGGGGACCAAATTTTTCAAACTTTACTTTCCTATCTCTCTCTAGAGTCTTGGCTGCCATGGAATTCATTCAAGTTGTAGTCCAAGTGGCCTCCAACTTGAGGCCATTCCCTTGTTTCAGCCTTTTGAGAACTCTGATGACAGGCAGAGGTGATCACATCTGGCTCCTCAGTGAGTTTTCCAAGGCCAAGGAAACAAAATCACTACGTGGAGCAGCACAGAAAAGAGGTGAGAACAGTGAAGACAGGGCTGGGGTGTGTCATCCGGGGGGCCTGGGGTGTGTCGTCAGGGCCCGGGGTGTGTCATCAGGGCCAGGGTGTGTTGTCAGGGCCTGGGGTGTGTCGTCGCTCACTGCTCTTTCTAGAGCACGTGGGTGGTTAAGTGAGTTGTTAAAGAGCTTTATAGTGTAAGGTGATGAGGATAAATCTGGCCTCCTGCAGAAGGTGCTTTATTCAGGCCTCAAAAACCCAACACCACACACTGGGAGCTGAACTGAGCTACAGACAGGGAAAGGATGAGCTGCACACCTGTTGGCATTCCTCTCCACTGTCTCCTCAGCTTGATTTAATATGGACACAATCATGCCTTCCTACGTGAACTGTGCTACCACACCTGATATGACAGCATATGGAAGGGTAACCTGTGAGGCTGCAGGCAGAAATGGAAGAGACAGTGGCCACACAGGAAAGGGGCTCATTCGGGAGGCTGAAGATGGGAAGGGAAGGAAAGTCAAAGCAGAACAGAGACGCTCTACCCACAGCCATCTTCTTCACTGACTGCTCAGTTTTGTCAGTAAGGACACTGCGTTGGTATAGCACACCACTGAAGACAGAGGCCAGGGATAGGAAGGACAGTCACTGAGCTCTTTCCCTGAGAAGTCTTCAGTCTAGCTGAAGACTGACGATGAGGTCAGTGGTATTGG
>LOEQ01000351.1:384662-395300 GCA_001685075.1 Bramus lutescens | reverse complement strand
TTAACCTTGGATCAGAGGGCGGAGCCAGAGACAGTTGAGAAGAATTAGCCATAGAGAGTATGAGACACCATGGAAAACAGAGAGACACATAGGAAGGAGGAGGGAGGGACTTTAGAGTCTCAGGTCTTTTTTGATTTGGGACAGGTGGAGAGATGCTCTCTTGCTAGGTCTCTCACCAAAAAGGAAGGTAAACTGGTTGATTCTCGGTCTCTCTGAGCTATCAGGTTTTCGCACCAACATCTGACTCCCAAGTCTTTATATAGAACAACTTATAAAAAACAACATAGTAATAGAGCACTTACCACATAAAAGGCCTTGGGTTTGACATCCCAGTACCTCAAGGGGAAAAACCCACACTAAAATGGTCTAGTTCTGAGAGAAGGGCTGCAGAACTCACTCCAGTGTTCATCTAAAAACCAGGAGGCCCACCAGGCGGCTGGGTGCACGCTTTTAATCCCAGCACTCTGGAGGCAGAGGTAGGCAAATCTCTGAGTTTGAGGCCAGCCCGGTCAAAGATGACCAGGGCTACAAAAAGAAACCATGTCTTGAACAATCAAAAAAAAAAAAAAACCAAACAAAAATGAAAACAAAAAACCAAAACAAAACAAAATCAGGAGGCTCATGAATTCGCAGGCTGGGAAATGGGCCACAAGACCAGAAAAGAAAATGAACTGCAACCTCTGGGTTGGGGGAGGCAGCAGGTAGAAGAGCCAATAGGCCAGGCAAGCTCAGAACTACGCTACCATTGCAGCTTCTCTGTGCCCTCATGCCCAAATGGTTTTCCCTACAGCCCTGGCAACCAAACCTTCAAACAGTGAAGCCCACATGTTTCTTCTCAAAAGTACATGGAAGAAGGGAACTGAAAACCTCACACATTCTACAGCCAGGCCAAAGAAACAGAAACAGTAATTACTGGGGAGAAAACAGAAAGTAGGTCAAGCCTCTGGGGCTTATGGCTGGGGAGGAAGGCAGTAATGACAAAGGGGCCTGGGTCTCAGAACGGGTCCTGTAGGAATGAATGAAAACACTCAAAACAGACTCAAACCAACCATCAGGTTTTAAGCTTAGGGACTTGTTCCTTAGATGTGACTACAACAAATAAAAACTGCACTGATCTGCTTTGGCCCAGGTGAGGTGGAACACACCTATAATCCCAGCACATGGGAGGTGGAGGCAGGGGGACTGCCATGAGTTTAAGACCAGCATGGGTCACATGGTGAGACCTAACTCAAGAAGAAAAGAAAATAATTGTTTGGCATCTTTGTTGTTGCTTGTTTGAGATAGGGTCTCACTGTTCTGACCTGACCAGAACTCGATATGTAGACCAGGCTGTGCCTGCCTTTGCCTCCTGAGTGCTGGGATTAAAGGTGTGTGCCACTAAGTCCAGCTGCTCCGTGGTGGTTAGTGCCTTATGATACTGTGAATTTGAGTGATGACCTCAAGAGCCCCTAGGTGGAGCTGTCCTCCCATGATAAAGGCCTAAGAACGGTGACTGGAACGGTGACTCCATCTGAAAGCCATTTTCCAGATTCTGTTTCTGTGAGAACAAAGAGATCAATCAAGCGTCCTCCCTCCTCGTGTGTGTGTGTGTGTGCGTGCGTGCGTGCGTGCGTGCGTGCGCGCGCATGTGTGCATGCGTGCGTCTCCGTCTGTCCGTCCTGGTGTACACCCCTTGCCAGAGCAGGGACAAGCCTGGCTCTGCAGCTGCACTGCCACTAACTACAAGGTTTCCATCTGCAACACCGAACACAGCCACTGACTGATTGCACCTCAACATCTGAGGAATCCTACCATGATGATGTGTGGGTATGCACATGCTCAGTGATGTATATGGGCACCACAAAAGTAGGATGAGGTCAGCCTGCAGGGGCCGCAGTCTCTTAGTAGGATTGGTAGAGTGGGGATAGGGGAGGGGAGGGGAGGTCAGCTCGGAAAGGATGATGTCCTTGAGGCCAGAACTGAGGTGGAAGGGATGAACATGGACACTGGGCTAGAAAGAACAACATATACACAGGCATTCTTCTGGCTTTTCTCTACCTGTGTATGGTCCAGCGCTAATTCTCATC
Organism: Bramus lutescens; assembly: GCA_001685075.1. Lineage (NCBI taxonomy): Eukaryota > Metazoa > Chordata > Mammalia > Rodentia > Cricetidae > Bramus > Bramus lutescens. The sequence continues at coordinate 393,234 of LOEQ01000351.1, read as the reverse complement.
TCCAAATCTCTGGAGATTAAATGACCTTTAGTTTATGACAGCACTGTCCCCTAAGGGGAAGGAAGAGCCTTATCTGACCAAGGTCACAGAAAATAACCAGGAAATCCTTTACCAAGGGGTAGAAATAGTGGGAGCATAGTCCATGGCCATCACTCTAAAACAACGCATGACTGTTGCCAGTGGACAGAAGGGGACAGAAATATAGGTGAGCTCTCAATGAGCTGCAGTATAAAAAGGTCAAGAAACTCACAGAGGGTTAAGATCTAAACAAACATGGAGATGGCTATGAAACAGTTCAGGAGTGCCAAATAAATTAATAAATTAGTTTGGTGAGAAATTAGCTAGATTATGAGCAACGCTAAATGAACTCAGCAGACTGTATTTAAACACACACACAAATAATAAAAGAAAAAAGTCATAATTTGAGAGGGAGCTGGGGAGCATGGGAGGAGTTGCAGTGGGGATGGGAACGATGTGAATAAGGTGGGCAGAGGTGGCACATGCTTTTACCCAGCACTTGGGAAGCAGGAGCAGGCAAAGTTCTCTAAGTTTGAGGTCAGCTTGACCTACAGAGCAAGTCCAGGACAGCCAAGTCTATACAAAGAAACCCTGTCTAGAAAAACAAAAAACAAAACAAACAAAAAGATGTAAATACAGACCTCATATAAAAAAATAAAAAAATTTAAATTTAAGGAAAACAAAAGAGGAAGAAATGAACTAAATTAACAGCTGGTCAGTCAGATTGGAGAAGGACGGTCAAAAAGGGTCTATGCCATGCCCAAAGAGATGGTCCCTGCACAATACTGATCCCAAGAAATGCCATCTCTACAGAGTAACATACCCAGCTTACTGTTCAAAAAACTCCAGATACACTATTGACTCAGCAGCATGGCAGAGGGTGCCCGACTGAGCATGATCCCCATCATCAGCTTTGCTCACCTTTCTCGGAGGAACGTGCAGCAAGCGTCTTTGATGCTCTGCAGCTGCAGAAAGCTTGCCCCCATCAGCAGTGACTGCACATTTTGCTGGTCTATAGCAAGGTTGCCATTGTAAGCAAAGTTGATGAGAGCCTCCAGGGCACTGGAAGGAAGACAAAAAGCACGAGAAGTTCTTCAGAGATGAGGCTTGGCCACGGGTCACTATGTCCTAACTGGACTACCTGTGGTGGTTAAAATGGCCTCATATGCTCATATATTTGAATGCTTGGTCTTCAGGGAATAGTGCTATTTGAGAGGGTTTAGGAGGCGTGTCCTTGTTGGAGGAACTGTGTCACTGGTGGTGGGCTTTGGGGTTTTAAAAGACCAAGCCAATACCACCAGTGTCTTTCTCTTCCTGCTGTCTGCAGATCTGGATATAGAACTCTCAGATCCTTCTCCAGGCCCATGTCTGCCTGCATGCTGCCCTGCTTCTGGCCATGATGATAATGGACTAAACCTCTGAAACTAATAAGCCTCAGTTAAATGCTTTCTTTGTAAGAGTTGTCATGGTCATGGTGACTAAGACACTACCTGAAGAACAGATGTGCCCTGTGCAAAGATTCCTTTAGAGGCTGGAGAGGTGATTGGCTGAGAGTGCTTACTGTGCAATCAGGGCACCCATACAGCAAGTCAGTGTCCCACAGATGCCTGCAATTCTGGCTCATAGGAACCTGAGTCCCTCTTCCGGCCTCCACAGGTGCCTATTCTAGGCACACTCTCCTGCACTCACATACAAGTGCATATACTTAAACAGTCACACACATATACAAATAAAAAATCTTTTAAAAAACTCATGTAGCTGATTTGAGTGTGGAGCACATGCCTATAATTCTAGCACTTGTGAGTTTATGGCAGGAGGATCCCAAGTTCAAAGTCCAGCCTAGTCTACATTGAGACTACATCGGAAAGAAGCAAAATCTATTCTGAATATATTTAAATGGAATAACTATTTCAGGAATTCATCCAGCCAGGTGTGGTGTACACATCTTTAACTCCAGCACTTAGGAGTCTGAGGCAGGTCAGTCTGTTTTACATAGTGACACGCCATATCAAGAACTAAATAATTGTCCATTCACATAAGATTGGACAGATCATCAAATGATTTATTAAGCCCTTTCTCATTCTGCTACACGGGTTACATGCTTTCTGTTTTGGGTGATTGCTATACGATAACACTAAAACACATTCTAATTTATTGCCTTTATTACCAGGCATCATAACTATTCTACTGCCATTATAATTTTTAAAAATTATTGTTGTTTGTGGGTAAATTTTAGAAAGAAATTTCTAATTTTTTTTTGACTGTCCTTTCTCATGGAGAATGAAATTCCAGTCACAGAGTGCTGGCCTCTCCTTCTCTCTGATCTCTTAACCTTCAACCCTGCCTTATCTCACTGTGTCCCAACACTCTAAACACACTCTCACCTTTTGCCCTGGCAAGCAAGCAAACCTCCTTTCATTTAACCCTCCCTCAGGTCACTGGCTGAGGCGCTCATCCATCTATGGAGTCGTCCTATTGCATACTGTACTTTACTGCAGACCTTCATGTAGTCCAGAGCTCAGGTGGGAGCTGGCCCCGGGAAGCACAATGGCAGGGGGTTTGGTACCTTGGGTCCATTCCTTGCATTACAATCTCATCCTGCTTGCACTCCATCATATCATTAGTAAACATGGCATGGAAGTACGGGATGGAGGCTGCTAAGACAATCCGATGAGCACTGAACTTGTGGTCCCCGATCTGTGGGCCAAAGAAAATACAAAGGTAAATATTGAGAACACAAATAATAGAGCCCAATCTGCCTCTTCCACAGTTCACTCCTCTGTTTATGGCAGTGACAATGTCGGTGTCCCAAGCATGACAGACAAGGCTTATCATAGAGATCTTCAAATATTTAAAGCAATATATTCAGTTATGGTGGAAGGATGCAACCACCACATTTCAATGAGGTGTTGTAGAATATTAGTTTAATTTAACTATGTAAAGATGTGTTGCAGGGGCTGGAGAAATGGCTTAGTGGTTAAGAATGCTTACTGCTCTTGCATAAGACCAGAGACTGGTTCTCAGCATCCACATCAGACAGCTCATAACTATCTGTAACTCCAGTGTCAGAAGGATTCAATGCCCTCTAATGACCTCCATGGACACCTGAATCCTCACACACACCACATGCACACACACACAAAAATTTTAAGGGGGCTATTTTCAGAAGTTAAGAGCACTGGCTGCTCTTCCAGAGGATCCATGTTCAATTCCCAGCACCCACCTGGCAACTCACAACTGTCTATAGCTCCAGTTCCAGGGGATCTAGCACCCTCACACAGGCATACATACAGGCAAAACACCAATGCACATAAAATAAAAAAATTAAAGATATATTTGTTTATGTTGTGGAATATTAGTTTAACCATGTAAAGATATGTTGCATTTGCTAACCTTGCCTGCCTAAGACACCTAAGTTGAAGGCCAATATCAAAGGAGGAGGTATTGGTAGGATTTCCAGTCTGGGAGAATAAGTAAGAGGAAGAATCTAGGCTTGACAGAGTCCAAGGGAGACAGAAGGAGAGAGGAAGATACCAGGGAGATGCTAGGGTCTGGCTAGCCAGCCAGACACAAAGGAAGCAGTTAAGTAGGACTTACAGAATGAAAAGAAAGGCATAAAACCCCAAGAGAAAATGTGGACAAGACTAAGCTATGGCTGAGCACCCCTAAATAATAATAAGTTTCCATGTCTTTATCTGGGAGCTGGTTGGCAGCCCAAAGAAAATCCCAACTACATATGGTGTCCAGTGTGGGGCATGAATTTCCACACAGGGCCTGAGAAAGCTATAAACAAACAACAACAACAAAAATGGATGTATCTCTTTTAAGAGGTGTTGTTGTATAGCAGAGTCCTTGAACAGCTGGTACACTAAGGAGAAACAGAGCTAAGTAAAAATACCTTCCATAGTGCAGGCACCAACTTCCTAGAGCTGGGGCAGTTAAATGCAGCCCCTTGGCCAGGCCCAGAGGCTTAATGCTTAGAGCTCTCACAGACCTGAGGAAGGGATGAGTCAAATGTCAAACCTGCACAGCAGAGGGCATAGTTGCTGCTTAGCAGTGTAAGGTTTGACTCACATGGTCAGAGAACACTAGAGATGCACAATAAAACAGGTCCAAATTTTAGGGAAAAAAACCCCTTTAAACAGGTTGTAGTATACATAGGTGCTTAAGAAAGAGAAGAAAATGGGTACAGACAGTCATAGGGAAAAATAAATAGTTTAAAAATAATTAAGTAAAGTCTTTAAAGAAATAATAAACTAATATAAAAAGAATAAGCCACATTAGGATGGAAAATACATAGGGAGTCTGGATCCTATATGGTGCTTTGTAGACTTTGGAGTTTTTGAATGCTGATGAGTGAATGGCAGCTGCTGAGAGGCATGGGATTGCAAAAGGACTGCTGAATTAAACCAGGCTAGATACTTTAAGGATCTCTTAAGTTTAAAATGGAATTCATAAAATGTATTGCTTTGGGAGAGAGGTTATGCTCTTGTCTCCACAGGAAGTGAAAGGCTCTGGATTCCTTCAAAATTAATAGGGACCAGATTTGATTGGCAGAGACCCCCTGAAAATCTTGGCTATGGACATAAAGAAATAAACCTAGAAAAACTACAAGACAGGTGACATATATGTTAATTCCTTGACATGGGAACAGCTCTGAGAATGGATGACACATGGTAAATCTTGTTGGTTACAGAATCCTCATGACTTATTATCACATGTCATTCTTTCATATAGCATGGATAGAGGTTTGGTTATAGAGTCCAAACAAACTTATAAAGTTAACAGATGTCTTTTACCTGCTCAAATATAAAACAAAACGTCATCTTTGGTAGGCTTGTGTATAATGCACTTGTGTATAATAACTTGTGTTAATGCACATATGTGTATTATCTTTGAAAGCTTGTGTTTTCAGAACAAGAGAACCAGACACCAATAAAAATCAAGTGATCCAGCCTCTCAGATGCCTCTGTTGCAGTTTCTTCAGAGTTCTGCATTCAGAACAACTTCAAGGATGCTGGCTGAGATGGTCCAGCCTCACAGACTACTCCAGCCAGGACTTCAGATAAGCCTTGCACCTTCCCAGTACATAGAGACTGAACAACAAATGTTATAGCTAGTATTCTTCAGACTTGATCATTATCTCAATTTTCTCAAGGTCCATGGGGATTCCATCATCCCCAGACAACAGGAAGCAGTCTAGAGAACATAATGCCCACATTCCCAAGAGTGGGGTGGGTGGTTTTTAGTCATTCCATGGATCAAGAATGATTGTTAGTGGAGATGTAGGAAAATAGAATAAAAAGACAACTCTTCATCTCAAATATTTTACACCATTATGGATTTTTTGTATATTTATGTTATTTTGCATATATGTTTATATTCTTCTTTAAGGTATTGTACCTGTGCAGCTCATTTAAAAATATAACATAAAGTTCTAGTTCTTGAAAGCTATCATTACAAACTGTTTAAGATAATTTAAAAACTGCAGGTTAGTAGTCTTCTATAGCAATCAAACTTATAGTCATATTAGGTATGTTTTCAAGGTCAAACATATATATATTATATATATATATGATACATAGGTAGTCTTCAAATGATTCAGAGACCTACAGAATATGGCATTTAAGATGTTTAATAACGTAAGGCTTTTCATGACAGACATTTCAGCTCCTGGTAGCACCAATTTACTTCAAAAAAGAATGATGGGCACCTCCATATGGAGTTTACTTTCTTTGTGGCAAAGCTAGCTATTTGAACAAGAAACTGCCTTTGTCTTGACTGACAGTATGCTGTCCAAACTGGACCAGCAGGACACAAAGAAAAGTGACTGCCAAAATTTGTCCAGACAGGGTGGGACAGTCCTTCAAAATTTCTGCTTTACAGAAAAGTCTGTCAGATATTCTAGGCCTGTAGGCTGAAGAAGGATGCTCCAATGTTGCAGAGGAGCCTTGGGGTGACTATCCAGGCAGCTAGATGTCTCTGTCATTTCTTAGTTTTGAAAGTTGCTTGCTCTGCATTTTCTGTTTATTCAAGTACTATTTTATCCTTTTGGATCTTTAATGGGGTTGAAGAATAGGGAGTAACAGTTATAGTTTTCCTTAGTTATGATGGAAGGTAAATTAGGTACAGAGCTTTGGACCCATCAAGACAGAATAAATAATGGAGTATTTTTCCAAATATGCCAAATACAAATGGGCTAGACATTGTAAATGTAATCCTTACCTGATAATTGTTCTTATTGTTTATAGTTTTATTGTGTTAGAGTTAAAACCTTTCCTTTTTATTTAGACAAAAGGGAGAAATGTTGTGGAATATTCCTTTACACTGTGTATACATATTTCACTGTTTGGTTTAATAAAAAGCTAAATGATCAATAGCTAGGCACGATTTTTAGAACAGAAAGAATATTGTGAAGGAGAAGAAGGGTAGAGACACAGGAAGATGCCAGAATTGAGAGGAAGCAGCATGGGCAGTTCAGAGCAAAGGTGATAAAGCCATGAGGCAGAAAGTAAATGAACAGAAATGGGTTAATTTAAGTTATAAGAGCTAGTTAGAAGCAAGCCTAAGCTATTGGCCAAGCTTTCATAATTAATAAGTCTCCATGTGGCTATTTGGGAACTGGCTGGTGGTTCTAGGCTCAATCCCATTATCAAATACACACACACACACATGAATGAACAAACACATAAATGAGAAGCCATACAGGCAGATTAAATTTCAAAACTAAGCTAGAAAGAGGGTAAATATAAGATCTTTTAGGTAAAACAGCATATCGTGGTAGATAAGAATAGTTGGGCATGATGACACAACCTTTAATCCTACCACTTGAGGTAGAGACAGGTGGATTGCAGGGTTTAAGGCTGGCTTGGTCTATATATCAAGTTCCAGCCCAGCCAGGGCTACATAGTAAGGCCCTATCTGGAAAAAGAACAAACAAACAAATACACATTCTGGAAGCAAACTATCAGGTTCAAATCAAGGTCCCATCTAACTACATCTGTGTGCCTTAATTATCCATTTGTAAAATAGGGAAAACAGTACCTCTCTCAGGGGTTGTGAGGATTCAATTCAATTAGTTAACATCTGCAAAACAGTTAAAACAATGCACAACAATCCTTGATAGATAAGTTAAAAGGATGTTTCATGGGCATTATTTTATGACTTTCATGGAGAAGCTGCCAAACGGTGTGCTGAGAGTCAGATCTGCCCCACCTCCTGTTCCAGTATGGCCTATGAGCAAAGAACAGTTTTTACACTTTTACATGGCAAGACGTCAAAGTTAAAAGAAGACTAACATTTCCAGATGCTAAGGTCTGGTCAGGAAGCATCGCCCATGGCTCACGTGCTAAAGGCTTGGTCTCAAGCTGATGGTGCTTTCTGAGGAAGTTCTGGAAGTTGAGATGAGGCCTAACTGGAGGAAGTGTGTGCAGGAGTGTGTTTCTAGGGATGTCTTGGCTGGCCCTTCCTCCTCCATTTTCTGCTTCCTGTGTACCCCGAGGTGAGCAGCTCTGCTCTGCCACACCCCTCCCTACCATGAAGGTCTGAAACCATGAACGGAATAAACCCAGCCTCCCTAAGCTGCTATGCCAGTTGTTTCCTCATACACTGGACGCCAAAGTGGAAAGACTTAAATTTCAGCATCATACATTGCCCATACTATGCTCATACTTTGTTTCTTTTCCTGTGTGGTACTATGTGTGCTGTGTCTTGTGTACTATGATCTCGCATGCACTAAACAGGCACCCTGCACACGGGCAAGGTTCAGTAGCTGTGAGTGACCAATGGCCTACAAAGCCAAAAATAGTTACTATCTGCCCTTCTACAGAAAGCATTTGCTCTAGAGTCCTGAGAAGGAAGTGAACACATCCTCTAGAAAGGAGGAAGTGGTGATTCTTATTTAAGATCCCCCACACACCCTGGGAATTCCTCCCCTAGGACCTCTCCAAGCTGCTGTTTTCCTCACTTTCCCTTAGTAAATCTGTATGTGCTCCACTAAAAACAAATATCCCTAACCTCATCACTCCTGATTTCCTGCTGGTGTTCATGGGCTCTCTTAGCTAAATCAGCAAAAATGATCTGTAGCCTGTAGAATTCAACACTGATTCTACACAAAATGCCTGCTTCTTTGTAGATGCAAATAAGCTGAGCCTGAAATAAAGGCCTTTATACTGGGATGTGTGCCCTTTTGTGAAAGTCTCAGGTAGTCCCAGTTGACCTTGAACTTGCTGTGTAACTAAGGCCCACCACAGACTTCTGAGTTTCCTGTTTCGGTCTCCCAAGTGCTAGGATTATAGGTTTTACCACCATGCCTTTGCAGACAGGGTCTTGCTATAGCCCTAGCTGGCCCTACAATTCACCAAGTAGCTCAGGCTGCCTTCAGCTCACAGTAATTCTCCTGACTCTGTCTCCCAAGCGCTAGGATTATAGGCATACGTCACCATACTCAGTTCAATATTACATTCTTTTTTTTTTAAAAAAAAAACTTTAAAAAAATTTTAATTAGGGGCTGGAGAGATGGCTCAGTGGTTAAGAGCATTGCCTGCTCTTCCAA
>LOEQ01000351.1:351041-363887 GCA_001685075.1 Bramus lutescens | reverse complement strand
GCCTCTGCTTCCCGAGTGCTGGGATTAAAGGCGTGCGCCACCACCGCCTGGCTTTGTTCTTTTCTTTTTCTTCCTTTTTTGTTGTTTGTTTGTATTTTGAGATAGGATTTCTCCGTGTAACAGCTCTAAGTGTCCTGGAACTTGCTCTGTAGACCAGGCTGGTCTTGAACTCACAGAGATCCACCTGCCTCTGCCTCCCAAGGGATTAAAGGTGCGTGACACCACTGCCGGGCATGTTCTTTTCTTACCCCAATATTTTTCGGATTAATTTTCTAGCAACCAAAAAATTCTAAAAGTTCCAGAGTGCTAGGAAAAGGTTCCCGTGAAATAGTAATTGAAGGATTTAGAAAGTGCTCACATCGGAATAGGCAAATCTGGGAGTGCTGTGCTCACTTACCTGGTTTGACAGCTGCTCTGCATATGATGGGTGATGCTTTCATTTTATCCACATTGTCAAAACTGGCAGCTTGCAGAGCAGCACCTTCAAGTTAATTTGTTTCTGTAGGATACGTGACACCATGGTGATGATGTAATTTTAAGAGGAAATGATCCCAAGCTGTGTTTAGAAATGTGAACGCCACTAATACTTTTAAAATCTAGAATAATTTTTGTTAGGTAGCACCTTTGCACATCTATTAGAAAAGTCCATGTAAAATATTACTATTACTTATTTAATATGCTTTTAATATTTTTATAGTTTACTAAATATGTGTGCGTGCATGTGCATGCATGCATGTGTGTGCCCGCATGAGTGCCCATATGTGCCAAAGAACATGTGTGGAAGTCAGAGGATAGCTTGGAGTAATTGGGTCATTTCTTCCACCATGTAAGCCCTGAGGGTCAAACTCAGATTGTCAAGCTTGGTGGCAGGTGCCTTTACCCATGCCATCTTGTTGGCCCTTTTATTTCTTTTTCATGTGTTTGTTTGACCCAGAGTCTTACTATGTAGCTTTGGCTGGCCTAAAACTCGGTATGTAGAACAAGCTGGTCTCAAACTCATAGAACCTCCTTCAGAGTGCTGGGATTAAAGGCATGAGCCACAAAATTTGGTGCCTTATATGATTTCTATGAGTATTAGAAAAGATTCTGTTTCACATGAAAATGTTTTTCTGTAAAGGTTTTGAAAAAAATCATTAAACATCCCTCCAGCTTGTTAGGAGACTGAATCAACTTCCTTTACCTAACATTTTCCTAACTTTCATAAATTCAGCCAATTCTTTAGCTGATAAATGCTTGTTTTTCCTTTTCCCCTATCTTCTTCTTCCCTGTCTCCTCCCTCAGTAAAAGTGCAGGTTATTTCTGGGGAAGATGTTTTATTCCTTCTTGAACCAGCCCAACCCTGATGGGGCAATTAGAGGGGAAATGTACAGTACAGCCTACATCCTGCTGTGTGGTCCTTTTCTGTATTTAAATTTTGTTTTGTACATTGTATAATAGTAGTTATAAATGGTGTTGGGGGTTTTTTGTTTGTTTGAGACAGAGTGTTGTTTACCCCAGACTGGCCTTGAACTCTCTATGTAACTGAGAATGACCTTGAACTTCTGATCTTCAAGCCTCCACTTCCCAAGTGCTGCGATTTTAGGCAGACACCACAGACCACCTTAGTGGTCTGCCCCCACCCCTGACTTAGGAAGGGCCCATCTTAGGGCTCTGAGATGTCTCACTGGATAAAGTCCTTGCCGCTTCAAGCATGAAGACCTGAGATTGCATCCATAACTCCCACATAAAAGTTGCTCACTGGAGCTGAGAAACATGTGCATCTTTTGGGCTTCCTGGCCAACAAGCATAGCCAAAATGGTGAGCTCCAGGTACAGTGACACCCTGTTTCAGAATATAAGGTGGAAATCAATAGTGCAGACATCCTGTTTCCACTCTACTTGTACACACACTCACAGGTAAGGATACATGTACACACATGTACACACACGTGCATGTGTATACACACACACACACACAGTGCTTCAGCCTAAAACTGTACTATGTCAATTTTCCTAATAATCAAGTTATTTAGTATATTTTATAGGCTTTTCTTGACTTTCTAGTGTAAATTAGCCAGACTTAACAAAATAGATGATTTTTATAAGTAGATTTTACTTACCTTTCCTTAGAGTCTTAGAATTTTGTGTCATTCTATTCCTCTATCATCTCTATATAGCATGAAACACTTTAAAAAGTGACCAAGTTTTTGGTCCCCCTTAAAGTCATAACAGTTAACTGGGTACCACAGTATCCACCTGTAATACAGCATCTGGGAAGTAAAGACAGAAGGCTAAGGAGTTAAAGGCTAGCCTTGGGCCTGGGAGATGCTCATGAGTAATGCTCATGAGCAAAGGAAAACTACTGGCCTTGAATGCCTGGTAATCTGCATTTCCTTCTTGGAACCCATGTGTTCTGACTTCCACACACTTAGATTAATTAAATTAATTTTAATTTAAAATTTAATTTTAATTTTAAAAATAAATTAATTAATTTTAAAAGGCCAGACTGGGATATATGTCTTGGTCTCAAGACAAAACAAAATTAGTTGAATATTAATTCCATTCAGTCACTTCTTTGCTTCTCCACTGTGGGACTTCATTGCAGCAGTCCCATTAGTGACATCTCTTTTAACTGGCATTTGGATTTCACTGGACTTTTAGTTTCTGTGACCACAGTTCTTGTCTGTTTTGAAACAACTCTTCATAGTTAGAGAAGTCTTTTAACTAAGCTTGCCTACCTATCACTGCTCTCCCATTCTTTTACAGTGTCCATCCACAAAGCTGCAGCAAACATTTATTTTAATATATATAGACTTAGTTTGTTATGGTATAATGAATAAAGACAAACATATGTGTGAATCCCTGTTTTGAGGGGGCTGGAGAAATGGCTCCACAGTTAAAAGCACTGGCTGCTCTTTCAGAGGACCTGTGATCAGTTCCCAGTACCCACATGGTGGCTCCCAACTGTAACTCTGGTTCCAGAGGAATCCAATACCCTCTTCTGGCCACCACAGGCACGGCACATTTGTTGCATGCAGACATTTATACAGGAAAAACACCCACAGACATAAAATAAAAACAAATAAACCTTTTTTTTAAGGTGTTAGGAGAGCAAGGGGGGGCAAAAGACTGTTTTTTTTCATCAATGTGAGAGGAGAAACTCTATTTGATTATGGACTAGCTCAAGAACACTTAATGAGGGGCTTGAGAGATGATTCTGTGGTTAAGGGGCTTATTGCTCTGCCCAGCACCCATGTCAAGCAGCTCATTACTGCCTGTAACTCCAGCTCCAGATCATCAGATACCCTCTTCTGGCCTCCAAGGGTCCTTGCACACATGTGATATATACTCACATAGACACACAGGAACAAAAACAAAAGAAAAGAATATTTATTCTAGGGCTAGCAAGATGTCTCAGCAAGTAAAGTGCTTGCCTTGGAATCCTGAGGACACAGGTCTGATCTGGAACCCACAAGGTGGAAGGGAGAACTGACTGCATTGTCCTTGGATCACTGCTGCATGCTAAGGCAGTTGCCTCTCATCTCTAATATTGTGTGTGTGTGTATGTGTGTGTATACACACACATACATATAGATAAAGATACTTTATCTGTTCTGAAGTTAGTCTGATGGAGACAGAGGAATGAAAGAAAACCTCTTAATGAAGAAAAGGCAACTGACTTTAATGTGTTCCAAACAAGTATGTCAGGAGAAAATAGAGTAAATGAAGCAAAGCATGAATGGGTTCATCTTAGATATAGGGCATTTCTAGAAACAGCGGCTACAACCAGGCCACTAAGGGAGCATTCTTTTTGTTTTGGATTTCAGTCTCTCTGGAGTCGAGGTGGAAAGTAGCGAAGCAGCCTATAAGACGGGGGTGAGGGTAGGGGGGTTATGTTCTTCATGTGCTTGGTGGGTGGTGATGGTGGATTGCAGCTGGTCTCTTGTAGCCCAAGCTGTCCTCCAGCTCACAATGGAGCTGAGGCTGGCCTTAAACTCTGATCCACCAGCCTTTACTTCCCAAGTATTAGGGTTACATGTGTGCACCACCATGCCAGGCATTCATTACAATCTTGACGAATGACTTCTCCCTTCTAGTCGGTATTTGATGATGGCTGCTAAATCCGTTGTTGTTCTCTTCTCTCTAGCTAGAATGGGTACTAGGAAAAAGGTTCAAGCGTTTGTCCGGGTCAAGCCTACTGATGACTTTGCTCACGAAATGATCAAATATGGAGATGACAATAAAGTAAGTGCAATGTGTTTGCTTTCACCTGTCCGGCCCTTCCTTCCCCAGCTCAGTGTGACCTGTTTCCCAGCAGCCATTTCAGGATCAAACAGAGAGACTGGAGAGATGGCTCCGTGGGGAGAGATGCCTGCCTGCCACCAAGTATAAGGACCTGAGTTCTCCTCCCTAGATCCACAAGTGGAAAGAGAATCAACTCCTCAAAGTTGTCCTCCAGATTCCATACACATGCTGCTGTATGCACGTTCACACACACACACACTTATGGTGCAGCACAAATGTGGATGTCAGAGAGGAACTTGCCGGACTGTAAAGTATGTAGAGTAGATTCTTTCCTTCCACCACATGGGTCCTGGGGAACCAAACTGTTGATTGTCAGACTTGGTGGCAGGCACCTTTCCTCACTGAGTCATCTTGCCAGCCTTCAGGTAGACCCTTTTTAAACAAATAGTTCAAGAACAAATTGCTCAGGTCTTGAAAGTCCTGGTAGTCAGAAAAGACCTCAAGGACACTGGATAGCATGCTCCATGGGCATGATTTCAATACACGGAGAGGCAGAGAGCAGGAAACTTGGGAGGCAACGTTTAATATGTGGTGTTGTTTGTTTTGATTTCTTTCTGGAGACAGGGTCTCATGTAATCCAGCTGGCTGTTTAACAGAGAATGACTTGGGACTCATGATCCTTTTGCTTCTCCTCCCCAAGTTCTGGGATGATAGGTGCACATCACCACACCTGGTGACCCCTTCCACCTTGGCCGTAGTTTTGATCTTCTCTAGGTGGCTAGGTCTTGGAGCTTGGGTTCTAGCAACCAGTAGAAGATTGCAGTGAGAGTCCCCATCAAGAGCTTGGAATTAGCTGGCATGGTGCTATACTGTGGCTTGAACAATTGAGAGACTGAAAGGAAAAGTCCAAATACCTAAATTCAAAGTAAGCCTTTGTATCGCAAAAATGTCTTTAAAAATGCTTGGGAACTTACTGGGAAATGGTTGAAGGTACATCTGAAAATCTGCTGTTTTTAACTTCTGCACAGTGGCTACGCCTTAACATGCTGCTATTTCAACCAACAATTGCAACTCCTCAGTTGCCAGTCTGCTTCTCTAGCAGCGGCCTGGCTGCTCAGGCCACAGAGTGGTGGGAATCCTGTTCCCGTGGCCACCTGCTCTGTCCAGGCTGCTAAAGGTAGCTAAATCTCTGTCATTATATTTATAAATAAGACTCAAAATTCAAAGACTGGGGTAAAAACCTGCTAAATCAGAGAGGCTGGGTCACAATTAGCTAACCTTCCCTCCTTGCTGGTGTCTCCAAACCAGAAAAGGCCTCGCCACTCTGAACCCCACCCTGCTACTTCCAGTGTCTCTCTATCTCCCCAGATGCCCTCAGGTGCTCTATGGTTACTTTCTGTCAACAGGTTGCAAACACAGCCTCCTGACCCAAGGTTAATTTTATTTAATTAACACAAATGCAAACTTGGGTTTCACAGTATAATCAAATATCCCCCAATATGTGATTTACTTTAACACAAGTGACTATGTTGGAAAAGTTCAGAGACTTATGTGCCCATTCCATCACACTCCCAGTGACTCATAACTGTTTGTGAAGTAAACCCTGAACACAGTACAGAGCATAGAGGGCATCACCACCTGTGGCCACACAGACGGAGGATAGAGGGGCGTCACCCCCTGTGGCCACACAGAGGGAGGATAGAGGGGACAGAGGGGCGTCACCCCCTGTGGCCACACAGACGGAGGATAGAGCCTGAGCCAGGGCCATTGTTTTCAATTTCACTGCTACTCTTGCCTAATTCAAAGCTTCTATACTTATGGGATGTAGCTAAATCTGATTTAATTAGAACCTGATAAACTGGGACTGGAGAGATGGTTCTGTAGTTAAGAGCACTGGCTGCTCTTGCAGAGGACTTGGGCTTCATTCTCAGTACCCACATGAGAGTTCACAGCTATATGTAATTCTGGTTCAGGGGATCTGACACCTTTTCCTAAACTTTGCAGGTACCAGGCACACATGTGGTACACACAAATACATTTACATGAAATAGTCACACATGTAAAATAAATCTTAAAAACTTTAAAAATTTCACACCTTTGTTTTCTCTGTTAGTCCTCAGTTATCAGTGATTATGTATTTATTTATTTGATATAATCTCCTTATGTAGCCCTAGCTGTCCTGGAACTCTCTATGTAGATCAGGCTGACTTTGAACTCACAGAGATCTGCCTGCCTGTTTCCTGAGTGCTATAAGAGAACTTTTTACAAAGGTTTCCTAAAAATAACTCCAACTCCCTCCCTCTTCTTTGACATTTCTTATTATGTAGACCCTCCTGAAACTCCAGCTCTTTCTGACTCAGCCTTCCAACGGCTGGGATTTCAGGTGTGTATCATCCACACCAGACTTCTCCCTCTCTCTCTCTATCTCTCTCTCTTTCCCTAGAGCATTGATATTCACCTGAAAAAAGATAGTCGGAGAGGAGTTGTCAATAACCAGCAGACAGACTGGTCATTCAAGCTGGATGGAGTTCTTCATGATGCCTCCCAAGACTTGGTTTATGAGACAGTCGCCAGGGACGCAGTTTCTCAAGCCCTTGACGGATACAATGGTAATTAAATCAGACCTAAGACCTTTGCCTACCAACATTATAAGCTTGTCTGCCTGTGCTCTAGTGGTAGAACATCTACTGTAGGCATGGTTCTATCCAGTCTCTTACCTTTGTTGGATTGTTAGAAGACCTTGACTTTTCATGGTTCTTAGGTTACCAACTATAGTCTTGTTTCAAATCTCTCAAACATTGGGGTTTTTGGAGGGGGACCTAATCTCAGTCTCAATCTCACTATGTAGTCCTGTCTGGCCTAGAACTCACTGTGTAGACCAGGCTGGCCTCAAACTCACAGAGAACTACTTACCTCTGCCTCTGCCTCCTAAGTGTTGGTATTAAAGGTATAAGCAACCATGCCTAGCCTAAGAATAACTTTATTGGGAATTTTTAAAATTTCATTTATTTATTTTATTTTACCTCTCAACGAGTTTCCCCTCCCTCCTCTCCTCCCTTTCTGTCCCCAACCTCCCCTCTGCACCTCCCTCCCCCCATCCACTCCTCTGTTTCTGTTCTGAAAGGGACAGGCTTTCCATGGAGATGAACAAAACATAGCATATCAAGTTTTGATAGGACTAAGTGCCTCCCCTTGTATTCAGGCTGAGCAAGACAGTCCAATATGAGGAACAGGCTCCCCAAAGCCCGCCAAATAGTTAGGGACCCCCTACTCCCACTGTTAGGAGTCCCATAAGTAAACCAATCTACACAACTGTCACATATATGTAGGTCAGTCTCATGCAAGCTCCCTGGTTGTTGGTTCAGACTCTGTAGCTCCTATGAGCCTAGTTGTTATTGTGGGTTTTCTTGTGGTGTCCTTGACCCCTCTGGCTCCTACAGTCCATCCTCCCTCTCTTCAGCAGGATTCCCTGAGCTTGGCCTAATGTTTGAGGATCCCTGCATCTGTTTCCATCAGTTTACTGGATGAAGGCTCACTGATAACAATTGGGGGTATACTCATAAATCTATGAGTATAGCAGAATATTGTTTGGCATCATTACATTGACATTTTTCCCCCCTCCAGTCACGTTTGGTTCTGTTCCAAGTCTCTGGGCCATCCAGCCTCTGGGTCCTGGCACTCCATGCAGTGACAGGAGTGGGCTGACTTTCATGGCATAGGTCTGAAAGGCTGAACCAGTCATTGGTTTGCCACTGCCACATCTCTCTGCAACCCTCACACCCTTCCTTCCCCCTTATATCCAATAGACAGGACAGACTGTAGGCATAGGTTGTGTGGCTAGGTTGATGTCCCAATCCCTCCACTGGAAGTCTCACCTGATCACAGGAGATGGCCAGTTCAGTCTGCATATCCACTGGGGTCATCCTTGTAGATTCCTGGGAGTTTCCCTTGCACCGGGTTTCTACCTGACCCTGAAATGTCCCCTCCTTTCCAGTCATCTCTAGTTTTTTATGAACTTATTTGGTCAAAGACTATTTTAAAGTTTTTATTTTCAAACTCAGGAGATCTGCCTGCTTCTGCCTCCCATATGCTGGGACTAAAGGTGTGTGACATCACCACCTAGTTTGGGTTTTGTTGTTGTTGTTTGGTTTTTGTTTTTTGAGACAAGATCTCATTGTGTAGCCTTAGGCTATCCTGGAACTCACTGTCTATACCAGGCTGGCCTCATACTCACATATCTGAATGCTCAGCCTCCTGAGTGCTGAAATAAAGGGTTTTTAAACAGGGTTTTGCTCTATATCCCAGACTGGCCTTGACCTTGTACCAGTTTTCCTGCCTCTGCTTCCCCAGTCCTATGATTACAATACAAGCCTGTGCCATTATGTATGTTTTGTTTTGTTTGTTTTTTAATCTTTATAAAAGTTAATGGGGCTAGAGAAATGGCTCCTCAGTTAGGAGCACTGACTGCTTGCTTTTGACCCAGGTTCAATTTCCAGCTCCTACACGGCAGCTCACAACGTTCTATAACTCCAGTTCCAAAGGGGTCCAACACCTTCTTCTGGCCTCTTTGGGACCAGGCACTCACATGATCTACAGACAGACATGCAGGCAAAACACTCCATACATTTAAAAATAAATCAAAACAAACCAAAAAACCCAGCACCTTGAGAGCGTGATGTAATAGCAAATTTATGTAATTCCAGCACTTGGAAGTAGAGGCAGTAGGATCAGGAGTTCAAAGTCCTCCTCAGCTACATGTGGTCCTATCTAAAAATTAAAAAAAAACTTAAAAATAAAGTGCAGTTTACAGACTTTGCTATCTGGTGGCCAGTGATTAGAGTGTTCTCTATTTTGCAAGGATTTATTTCTGGTTGGTTGCTTGGTAGGAAGCATAAAAACCAAATATTAAGCACATGTTCTATTGCTATACACAGCTCCAAAAGTTTTAGATTTTCTATAGGAATGTCCATAAAGAGAGCCAGGCATGGTTGTGCATGCTTATTAATTCCAGCACTTGGGAGGTAGAGACAGGCTGATTAGGAATTTGAGAACAGTTTGAATTATATAGCCAGACTCAGTTTTGTGATGAAAATCCAGTGAATCTTGAGGTGCCAGCATTGCGATATATTATTTATGTGAAAAATATGCGTGGTCCTCATTGACCAATGATATTTTCATGATTCCCTGAGAGGCTGTGGCCTGGAGGTAAAGATGGGGGGATTAAGAACTAAGAAGCTTAATAGTCAGGTACTTGGTGCTACAGAACTACAGATGGGCTCTGACTGCCAGCTGAATGACTTCTGATTCATTAGCAATGGGCTCACTGCTAACTGTTTCTGGCTCCAACTCAGATGCTGAATTGGGGCCACTCATTTAAAACCTACCTCTAATCCCAGCACCCAAGGTGACAATGGTTTGTGTCCAAGAGCCTAGTATAATGATGATGTAAAAGGTGCAAATGAAAGTCTTGCCAGGGTAGGCAGTTGGGCACAGGTCATGGCCCAGTCATGGTGACCCATTTCTGGAAGTGACATGGTACTAACCAGTAGCCTTGTAGTCCATTAAAAATTCTCTTAGCAAGGAGTAGGGTCACAGGCTAGCTATTCCAGTACTTGGGCAGTAGAAGCAGGCAGATTAGGAGTTCAAGTCATTCTTGGCTACATAGCTTGATGCCAACGTGGGCTATGTGAGACCATGTCTCAAACAGATCAACAAAAAAGCTCACCTCTCTTACTCCGTCTCTTTCTAGAAACTTGTCTCTGTGGGGTGTCTCCTGCTAGCTCTCAGTTCATGGCCTTAAGAAGGACTGGAGTCTAATGCTCTGGCTCCCTCCTATTCTCTTCAAGAAAAGCTGCAGCCACAGCATCCCCTAACCCTAGGACCAGGTCATCTGGGAAGAGAAGTGTGTAGAGTTCTATGTAGATCACAGGTTGAGGGCACATGTTCATGTTCTGTTTATGTCCCTATTCTCTGTGTACTTGCCCTCTTCCATCTTTGGATGTTTCTACTAGCTACCTTCACTTCATCAAGTGTCCTGGATGGCACCTAGCATGCTGAGGATACAAGAGTTGTTCATGAAGTGACTTTGTCTGCATGCCACTCAGACATATTTTGAAATGTTTGCAGGTACCATCATGTGTTATGGGCAGACAGGAGCCGGCAAGACATACACCATGACGGGTGCAACTGAGAATTACAAGCACCGGGGTATTCTCCCTCGTGCCCTGCAGCAGGTAGAGAATGGGCCCCTGGTTGGGATGCCACACAGCTACCCTCTTCTCTCCAGGTTGGCTACTAGAGACAGTGGGCTCAGCCTTCAAGTGAGCTATAACTAGCACTGGCTCTGGAGACAGGATGCTATGACTGCGCTTGGGGTAGAGTCAGAGTCCCGACAAAACCAGGGCTTTGATTTTCAGACAGACTCTCACTGTCTTATTAAGCTTGCTTCCTTATTTGTGAAGGAGAACAGCCATGCTAATCAGGCTCCCGCTGCTCCCATGTCTGTGACCCTGTAATTAAGGATTTGGAGGGCCTAATCATGCTTGTTGCTGGTTTTAATGAAGGGGAGCAGCTCTTTTCAAGCTTATGTATTATCTTTCTGTAGCTTCTTCCATTCAGCAGCTCCTGAAAGAAGAAGGACAAGAAGCAGGGCACGACTGAGCCTTTAGGACTGTGGCAGCCACGGTTCTGGGATTAAAGCAGAAGCCTGGACAGAAGGGCCTTCCCTTGGGACCTGCTAGCCCAGGTGTTGTGAGGATGCAAAGGCCTTCCTCCATCTGGGCTGGCATGGTTGTCCATGGCTTTAATCCCACCACTCGGGAGGAGGCAGAAGCAGTTGGATCTCTGAGTTCAAGGCCAGACTGATCTACAGAGTAAGTTCTAGGATAGCCAGGGCTACCCAGAGAAACCCTGACTCTGGGGTTGGGGAGCCTTTCTTATAAACCGCACATGCTCGTTTTTCTGAAGTAATACTCTTACTATCCCATTGTCAAAGTTTCAGTATCTAAAGGCTGATGGTGTAGCTCACTTGGTAAAAAGCTTGCCTAACATGCACAAAGCCCTGGATTTGAGCCCCAGCACTGAAGGACCAAAAAGGCACAGTGGCATGTATTTGTAATCAGGAAATGGAGACAAGAGGATCAGAAGTCCGAGATTATCTTTGGTTACACTGAGAATTCCTGAGCAATTTGGGTTCCATGAGACCCTATCTCAAAACAAACAGCACACCTCAACATCTCTAGCTAGGCACGATGGCTCATACTTGTAATTCCAGTACTTGGGAAGACTGAAGCAGGGAGCTGGTGAGTTGGATAATTAACTGGGCAACATTTTGAATTCCAGTCAGCCTGGGACACAGTGTGGAAGCCTGCCTCAAAAAGCAACCAAAACAATAAAGCTGGAAGTCGATAGTCTTGTATGGTAGGCTGATAACATTGGGTGTTGATGGCAACTGTCATCATGACATCAGCCAGACTGTAAACCTCTTCAGGACAAGAATGGTGCTACACTCCTGATGCTCTCTCCTAGGAAAGACATGGGCTGACATTAACTAGCTGGCTGTTGGAGTTCTACTCTTAGTGACTGTGGTCAAATTTCCATCTTAGGTTTTTAAGATGATTGAAGAGCGCCCCACACATGCCATCACTGTGCGTGTTTCCTACCTGGAAATCTATAATGAGAACCTGTTTGACCTCCTGTCGACGCTACCTTATGTTGGACCCTCAGTCACACCAATGACCATCGTGGAAAACCCTCAAGGGGTCTTCATTAAGGGCTTGTCGGTCCATCTCACAAGTCAAGAGGAGGATGCATTCAGCCTTCTCTTTGAGGTGAGGTAATCAGAGAGTCCTTTCCCCCCTTCCTTATCTTACACTTCCCTACTTCCTTCATATTTTTACTTTGATAATCAGAATGAAAATTCATATGTATTAAGAAATCTTAGTGTTGAGTAAGAAGAACCAAAATTCATAAAATGTTTTCCATTTAAAGCAACAAAAACATATATTTTAGATTATGTCCTTCTGGTTCTTTCTTTCTGTGAGGTTGTTTGTTTGTGGTGCTGGAGGCTGAGCTAAGGGTTTTATACATGCTAGAAAAGTCCTCTTTTACTAAACTTTATTTATAACCCCCTTTTACTTTTGAAAACATTTTAATTTTTAATTATATGTATGCTTGTGTGTGTGTGTGTGTGTGTGTGTGTGTGTGTACTAAGACCAGGAGACTGCATCCGGTTCTCTGAAGCTGACTTACAGGTGGTTATGAGCTTCCCCATGTGAATGCTGGGAACTGAATTTGGGCACTCATACAAGAATAGTGCTCACTCTTAACTGCTGAGCCATCTCTCCAGCTTCTCCTATGTACTCCTTTATTTTAAGACAGATTCTTAAATTGCCCAGGCTGAGCCAATTGTAATGGTACATTCCTGTAATGCCAGCACTTGGGAGGCTAAGGCAGGAAGATGGCTGAATTTAAG
This sequence comes from Bramus lutescens, assembly GCA_001685075.1. Classification (NCBI taxonomy): domain Eukaryota; kingdom Metazoa; phylum Chordata; class Mammalia; order Rodentia; family Cricetidae; genus Bramus; species Bramus lutescens. The sequence goes on along the minus strand of LOEQ01000351.1, from coordinate 351,191 downwards.
GCCAGCCTGGGCTACATAGTGAGATTTCATCTAAACCCCCCCCCAAAAAAAACTAAGATGCCGCCAGGCAGTGATGGCACATGCCTTTAATCCCAACACTGAGGAGGCAGAGGCAGGTGGATCTCTGTGAGTTTGAGACCAGCCTGGTCT
>LOEQ01000351.1:277692-295345 GCA_001685075.1 Bramus lutescens | reverse complement strand
ACTGTATTGGAAAAAAAAAAAAAAACAAAAAGAAAAGAAAAAATGCTGCTTGAGCTGAGCATGGTAGTGCATCGTTGTAACCCATCACTGGGGAGGTAGAAGCATGAGGATTAATATGTGCTCAAAGCAAACCTGGGCTGCATAGTGAGATTCTGCCTCAAAACCAAACTTAAAGAAAAACACCATTAACACAAAAAACCTAAAAACAAAAACCAACACACAAAACAAAAAAAGAAAAAGTTAGGTATCTAGAAAATACTGCCAACGTGGATAATATAGGATTAAATGGAAAAAAAATACAGGCAATTGTTTAAGCTGGGAGTGCATACTTAGTGATTCGTTAGTCTTTATAGTTTTGATTATGCCTAAAATGTTTCATAATGAAAAGCTAAATTCATAATTGAAAAACTACTTTTGTAGCATAGTCAAAAATCATACTATTGTTAATGATTTTTAAGTTTTCTCTGACATTATAAATTTTGATATTGATAAGTTGAATATGATATTCACAATTTGAAAGAAAGCATTTATTGCCATAATTGCTTTGTTCTTTTATAGGTAAAGATTGAAAATGTACAGAAAACAGGTTTCATCAAAGGACCAATGTTCAAAGGTGTTGCTTCTAGTCGATTTTTGCCCAAAGGCACGAAGACAAAAGTTAATTTGGAGGAACAGGGACGACAGAAGGTATCATTCAGCTTCAGTCTTACAAAGAAAACTTTACAGAACAGGTTTCTTACTGCACTTAGTAATGAAAAGCAAAGTGATTCTCCAAACTCCCCAGCTACAACTCTTCAAGTAGACTCAAACCCTAAAGTTAAAATGGACACAGGAGATACTTTTCCTACTACAGAAGAATCTTCCCCACCAAAGTCAAGGGTGGAATTGGGTAGAATTCATTTTAAGAAACATCTGCTTCATGTGACATCCAGGCCACAGCTGGCTACAGCCACAGCGGTAGCATCTCCCCCTCCCCCTACAATACAGTTACCAGCAGTCATAGCAGAGTCGACTGTAGATTCACCACCTTCATCTCCACCTCCACCTCCTCCACCTCCCCAAGCCACGTCATCCTCACCACCAGCACCAATATCAGAGCAAGTGGCCTTGCCACACCCCCCAGTAACAGTACTAATGACTGCACCAGTGGATAGAGTTCAGAAAGAACCACCAGTTAAAATTGTACCAGAATCTTTAGTGGTGGATATGAAACAGGATATTGTATCTAACAGTTTGGAAGAACACACAATTCAAACTTTGAAAGAACAAGCAGATAATCCCCTGCAAAGAGAAGATTCCCATATTGGGAAGGAAGAAGAAGTTTCAGATGGTTCTAAGATAAGCCTCAGTTCTAAAAAAGGGAGTTCTAAGAAGAAATCTTCACAATTTGAAGGCACATTTCTTGGTTCAGAATCTGATGAAGATTCTGTACGGACTTCTTCCAGTCAAAGATCACATGATTTAAAATATTCTACAAGCATTGAGAAGGAAAGAGATTTTAAAAAGAGCTCAGCACCTTCAAAAAGTGAGGATTTGGGGAAGTCATCAAGATCTAAAACAGAGAGAGATGATAAATACTTTAGCTACTCAAAACTTGAAAGAGATACTCGGTATGTATCTTTCCGATGTAGGTCCGAAAGAGACCGAAGGCGGAGCCGATCTCGTTCTAGATCTGACAGAGTCTCTAGAACTAGTTTGTCTTATTCTCGGTCAGAGCGATCTCATTATTATGATTCTGATCGACGCTACCATAGGAGTTCCCCTTACCGTGAAAGGACACGCTATTCTCGGCCCTATACAGATAACAGAGCACGGGAGAGCTCAGACTCTGAAGATGAGTATAAGAAGTCATATCCAAGGCGCACCTCATCCCATTCCTACAGAGACCTAAGGACATCATCATCTTATTCTAAATTTGATCGGGACTGTAAAACTGAGACCTCTTATTTAGAGATGGAGAGAAGAGGAAAGTATTCTTCAAAACTAGAAAGAGAATCCAAGCGGACGTCAGAGCATGAATCCATAAAAAGATGTTGTTCTTCCCCAACTGAACTGGGATTCCGACGGGGGTCATCCTATTCTAAGCATGATAACAGTGCTTCCCGTTACAAGTCTGCCCTTTCAAAACCCGTATCCAAGTCTGATAAATTTAAAAATTCATTCTGTTGTGCAGAATTAAATGAGGAAAGCAAACAATCTCATTCTTTTAGTTTGCAGACTCCTTGTTCAAAAGGTAGTGAATTAAGAACAATTAATAAAATTTCTGAAAGAGAAAAGACTGGGTCTCCATCTCCATCAAATCAATTAAATGATTCACCTACTTTTAAAAAGCTAGATGAATCTCCTATTCTTAAGACTGAATTTATAGGCCATGATAGCCTTGACAATATTAAAGAATTAGAGTCATTATCAAAAGTGAAAAATGATCAGTTAAGAAGTTTCTGTTCTGTTGAATTAAATATAAATGGATCTCCAGAGACAGAATCTGATATGGCAACATTTTGTGCCTCTAAAACAGATGCTATTTCAATGACTTCTGATGATAGTGTGACTGGATCAGAGGTATCCCCTTTTATCAAGGCTTGCATGCTTTCATCAAATGGATTTCAGAACATTGGTAGATGTAAAGAAAAAGACTCAGATGATAGCTGTAGGCAGCATAGTAAGTCTAAAAGTCCATTTAGGGATACAGAACCTTCGTTGTCACCACATCAGGATAAACTCATGTTTTTGCCAGGTAATACTGTAGAATATTCTAAAACATTAATTAAAGAATCAATTGATAAGAGACGTTACAAAACCAAAGATTCAGATAGATGCTGTTCTCCAATTGAGAACTCTGAAGCTGAAAATATTGAACCTTCAGTTATGAAGATTTCTTCAAATAGCTTTATGAATGTGCATTTGGAATCAAAAACAGTTATATGTGATAATAGAGAGCCGACAGAACAGCACTCTAAATTTGCATGTGATGAATTTAAGCAGAGTATTGGTAGCACTAGTTCAGCCTCATCTAACCATTTTGATGATTTGTATGAGTCTATAGGGAGCTCAGGTATTGTTTCATCTTTTCAAAGCCTTCCACCAGGAATAAAATATGATGAGAATACATCTTCAGTTCTAGATGTAGTGCAGAGTAAAAAAAGCACAGAGTTTTTAAAGTATGTAGGGAAAGAAACAGAAGTGGGTAGTGCCCTTCCTGATTCAGGAAAGGGATTTGTTTCTTGGGAAAACAGACACAATAATGTATTATCTGGGCAGTCTTTGCAAGAGGCTCAAGAAGAAGAGAATTCCATATTGCATGATAGAAGAGAAAGAGCAGAAATCTTAGATGAGGAAGAAGGAAGAGGACATACACATACTTCTGATGACTCAGAAGTTGTATTTTCTTATGATTTGAACTTAACCATGGAAGACAGTGATGGTATAACTTACACCTTAAAATGTGACAGTAGTGGTAATGCTCCTGAAATTATATCTACTATCCATGAAGATTATTCTGGATCTTCTGGAAGTTCAAGTGATGAAAGTGATTCAGAAGGTACAGAGTCTGATGACAGCAGTATCCCAAGAAACCGTCTCCAGTCTGTTGTGGTTGTGCCAAAGAATTCTACTTTGCCCATGGAAGAGACAAGTCCCTGTTCTTCTCGGAGCAGTCATAGCTACCGACATTATTCTGACCACTGGGAAGATGAAAGATTAGAGTCAAGGAGACATTCATATGAGGATAAGTTTGAGAGTATGGCGAGTAAAGGCTGTCCTCAGACTGAAAAATTCTTCCTTCATAAAGGAACAGAGAGGAATTTAGAAACTTCTTATTCACAGTTCAGCAGAAAAGTAGATAATCACCTACCTGAAATTGCTCATTCTCAAAGTGATGGGGTTGATAGTACAAGTCATACAGACTTGAAATCTGACCCTCTAGGTCACCTAAATTCAGAGGACTCAGTAAGAGCCAAAACATCTAGGTTACAAGAGCTACCACTTTATTCTGATGATTTTGATGATATCCCAAGTAAGTCTCGGCAACAGATAATTTTCTCTAATAGGCCTGATAGTAGTAGACTAGGAAAAACAGAGATGAACTTTTCTTCCTCTTGTGACATTTCCCGTATGGATGGCTTGCGCTCATCAGAAGAGCTCAGAAACATAGGGTGGGACTTCTCTCAACAAGAAAGGCCCACTAGCACATACCAGCAACCTGACAGCAGTTATGGAGCCTGTGGTGCACACAAGTATCAACAAAATGCTGAACATATTGGTGGGACCCATAATTACTGGCAAAGCAATGGTTACTGGGATCCAAGATCAGCAGGCAGACCTCCAGGAACTGGGGTTGCTTTTGATCGAATTCAAGGGCAGGTACCCGATTCTTTAACAGATGATCGGGAAGAAGAGGAGAATTGGGATCAGCAAAGTGGATCACATTTTTCAAGCCAGCCCAATAAATTTTTCTTCCATCCAAAGGACAAGGGATCAGTGCAAGCACCTGAAATAAGCAGCAATTCAACTAAGGATTCTTTAGTTATGAATGAAAGGAAAGATTTTTCAAAAAACTTTGAGAAAAATGACATAAAAGAAAGAGGACCTCCTAAAAAACGAAGGCAAGAATTGGAGAGTGATTCTGAAAGTGATAGTGAGCTACAGGCTAGAAAGAAAGTTAGAGTGGAGAGTGAGCCAGGAGAGACCTCAGCACCGCTCCACTCGGGGCTGATGGGGCCTTCCTGTGCGATGGATGACTTCAGGGACCCACAGCGGTGGAAAGAATTTGCCAAGCTGGGAAAGATGCCCTGTTACTTTGATCTTATTGAAGAAAACGTTTATTTAACTGAAAGGTGAGCCTAACTAATGCTTTTGTTAATACGTTTGTGCTGCTTTTTTGTAAAGAAAAAATAATAACTTTTCAGCAGTTTAGACTGAAATAAGAATTTGGTAAAATGTAGAGTAACAGAATCTATAAAATGTCCTTTTCTCTTTATATTTACTAATAGATTCCTTTCATTTTTTTCTGTCTTTAAGAAAAATGGTGTCTGGTTTTTTCCAATTTGAGCTACCTGAGGTGGCTGCTGGGAACCAAACTGCTTCTTGATGCTCTGGAAGCATAGCAAGCACTCTAAACTGCTGAGCCATCTCCCCGCCCCTGACCCTCCTGATTAAGTCTACTTGTCATCTCTTTAAGCACTTTGAACATTCTGTTAATTTTTTTTACTGTGTACATAAGGTTAAGAATACCATTTATTTATTCATTCATTTATTTAATTTTTATTCTTGTGACAAAGTCTCATGCAGCTCAGGCTGGCCTTTTGAACTCCTGGTTTTTCTGCTTCCACTTCCCAAGTGCTTGGACTACAAGTACTTGTCACCACTATCAGTTTTGTCATGGGTTTTTATGAACTTAATAGAACTTGGTTAACCTAATTCTTCTACCAGAATGCTTTTTTGAGAAAAATTTGCTTCTGAAATCTTTATCTGATTATTCTTTTAGATTTTTGCATTTATTTTTGAGATTATGTCTCATTATATTACCTGGACTGACCCAGATCTCTTTTGATCTTTCTATCCTCCTGCCTTTGCCTCTTCTTGAGCTAGTACTACACTTTTTAAACAGATGTATTCAAGTTTGATGTATACCACTAAGAGGTCTCATAAAAGATTTGGTTCAGTTATATACACACTTTCTTTTCTCTTGTGAAACAGCAGGCTGGCCTAGAGCTTGCTAAGTAACCAAGGCTGGTATAAAACTGTTNTTTTTTTTTTTTTTTTGCCTCAGCCTCCCCAGTGCTGGGATTATAGGCATGTGCCACTGTACCTGGATCTGGTTGAATTAAAGCTCTTGATTAAATATGTTTTTTTCAAGACAGGATTTCTTTGTGCAACTGTCTTGCTGTCCTGGAACTTTGCTTTGTAGATCAGGCTCGCTCAAACTCAGAGATCCACCTGCTCTGCCTCCTGAGTGCTGGGATTAAAAGTGTGTGCCACAATTGCCTGACTTTTTTGAGACAGAATTTTACACCTACAAAAAAAAAGTAAATTTACTTCAGTTTTATGTGTATAAATGCACTTTTCCTGCATGTCTGGTGCTTCTTGAGGCCATAAAAGGGCACTGGAACTGGAGTTATGGACAGCTGTAAGCCACCACATTGGTGCTGGGAGTCAAATTTAGAGTCCTCTGCAAAAGAGCAAGTGCTCCTTACTATTGAGCCATCCCTCTAGCCCCATACAAACTTTAATTTAATTTATATTTTATGTATGTGAGCATTCTGCATGTATACCTGCATGCCTGAAGAGCGCATCAGATCCTATTTTAGATGGTTGTGAGCCTCCATGTGGGTGCTGGGAATTGAACTGAGGACCTCTGGAAGAGCAGCCAGCGCTCTCAACCTCTGAACCATTTCTCAAGCCTTTCATACAAACTTTCATTTAGCAGTTGGTCTTATTTCCCTGAGCCTGTAGAACCCAAGACTTTTTGCCTTCAATTCCTAAGAGTGCTGTGATAAAGGCATGTGCCACCTTGGTCTAACCTTAGTTGGCCAGCCACCTCATTATTGGAAACTTACACACCTTTCTGTTTTCACCTAAACTTGGTGTGATTTGACCTGAACTAGAAAGTAAGGGTTGAATTTCAAGATGAGAAGACTTAAACTCATTTCTTCCCCTCATTGCCACATACTCCTTTCCTTCCCTCCCTCCCTCCTTCCTGTGGTACTGAGGAATTGAGCCTAGGGCCTATTTGTATGCCATTAGCAAGTGCTTTGCTGAGCTAGCTATATTCCCCAGACTTTGTTTCCAGAATTCTCTATCCCCTGGACTCCATACAGGATCTTAAATTGTTCTGGCTGGACTTGGCACTCATGGTTTAGTCAGGCCTTGAATTTGTGTCTTTCCCTCAGGCTCCTAAAGAGCTTGGATTATTTATACCACCACATCTACAATAACATCTGGCTTTTATCTAGCAAATGTTGGCGAGTAGATCATTATCATCATCTCATCCTCTTTTCTCCTCCTTTTTTTTGGGGGGGAGGGGTTGTGGAAAGGGGTTAGGTTTTGGGGGTATAGAGGGAGAGAGCCTTGCTCTTAGAGTTCAGGCTGGTCTTGAACTGAGTCTGTTTCTACCTTGGTGTGGCCTTCCTTTTGATTGGTAGATTTACAGAAATAAATAAGAAACTGAGATTCTGAGATTTAGTACTTACTTGGTTGAATATATTATCTTCAAGAGACTTATGTCACGAAATCTCATGAAACTACCCAATAGAAAGAAGAATAAATCCCATCGGGATATTAAGAGGATGCAGTGTGAGTGTGCACCTCTCTCCAAAGATGAGAGAGCTCAAGGAGAAGTAGCCTGTGGAGAAGACTGCCTTAATCGTCTCCTCATGATTGAGTGGTAAGTACAGTACTCTACTTCGCTCTTACTTTCCTAGTATGTGTCTCTAAATTTGAGAAATAATTAATGAAGGATATAATTTTAACCTTTTCCCTATATGTAAATGAGTATTTATAAGCAGTAAAATCTCCAGAATTTAGTAGAAAACAGATACTAAGATAAATTCCCCCATATTGCTCATTAGATTATAGCATCTGGCACATAAGTTCTATATGAAACAGTTCTATTGCTAATACTAACATTCTATTGCTGCTTTTTCCCCTCCCTTCTTTGCTCCCTTCCTTACCTTCATTTCTTTCTTTTTGACTTTTGAAATAATATCTATTATGAAGCTCTAGCTGCTTTGGAACTCCCTGTATAGACCAAGCTGACCTCAAACACACTGAGGTCCACCTGCCTCTGCCTCTGCCTCTGGGGCACTGGGATTAAGGTTTGTATGCCACCATGACCAGCCTCTACTACTGCATTTAGTTAAGTCCTCCTTTTACTTTTGTAATACTTATGCCCTATGGAATAAATTGTGGTAATTTTAAACTTTGATTATGAAATAAAACACTAAAATTTGAAAATGCAAAAGGTGAAGTACCTTTTCCCAATTCTCTGTCCCATTGTAGTAGTCTCAGAAATATTAATGTGTACAATACAGGCATATATATTGAAATAAAAATACTGTGAATACTTTTATATAATCAGACAAATCAGAATTGTACACACACAAACCTACCTAATTTGTGTTTTTTTTTCCCTTAAAGACAGGGTTTCTCTGTATAGCTCTGGCTGTTCTGGACCTGTAGACCAGGCTGACCTCAAACAGAGATTTGCCTGCTTCTGTCTCCTGAGCATTGAGATTAAAGTCATGCATCACTACTTCCCAGCCAAACCCATCGTGTTTTCTGTTCCTAGTTGACCATAGTAATCTTCTGCTGGTACATACTTGATTAGTATAGTTTATAAAATGTTAAATATCTCTGCATTTAAAATGCCCCCCCCCCATTTTTTATTGTTAAAGACAGAGTATATATGTATCCTTTTCTGGTTTGGAACACGCTATGTAGACTCTCTAGGCCTAGAATTCATGAGATTTACCTACATCTCTGCCTCCCATTGATAGGATTGATGTTGTGTACCACCATGCCTGTCTAAAAATGTTTGATAGTTTGGTTTTTACTTTATTTTATTTTTGGTTTTTTGAGATAGAGTTTCTCTGTTTAGTCCTTGCTGTCTGGAACTCGCTCTGTAGCCTCGAACTCAACAGAGGTCTGTCTGCCTCTGCCTCCCGAGTGCTGGGGTTAAAGGTGTGCACCACTACTGCCACTTGATAGTTTTAAAACTAATCTGATTGATGAAAACGTTTTTTTCTTATTTTTTTATGTGTATGGATGTTTTTGTCTGTATTTATATCTGTTTACTAAGTGCGTGCCTGGTGCATGTGGAAGCCAAAAGAAGATGCCCTGGAACTGGAGTTACATATGGTTGTTAGTTGCCTTGTGTGCTGAAGTATGAATTCAGATTTTCTGGAAGAAGAGCTAGTCAATCTCTTCAGCCTGACTATTTTAACATGGAAAAATTACTAGTTTAGGCGGTGCATACTTTTTATCCCAGCACTTAGAGGAAGAGCAGGCAAATCTGTGAGTTTGAGGCCAGTTGGTCTTGTAAGTGTAAGTAGGTACCTTATTTTAAATTTCTTTTTTGAAGGTATTATCTTTTACCCATTTCTCATTTTAGTTCCTCTCGATGTCCAAATGGAGATTATTGTTCGAATAGACGGTTTCAGAGAAAGCAGCATGCAGATGTGGAAGTTATACTTACAGAAAAGAAAGGCTGGGGCTTACGAGCTGCCAAGGATCTTCCTTCGTAAGTTTGGTTTCAATCAGCTTTCACTTCATTTTGTGTTATTGAATTTGGTTAGGCATTTTATAGGAAAAAGGTTTATTTCAGTGGTGTTTAGTAATGGTTATTATATAGAATGACTTTGTTAAATTGATTTCTAGAAAATAAAATTCCCATTTTGACCAGATGGTGGTGGCACACGGCTTTGATCCTAGTTCTAGGGAGGCAGAGGCAAGTGGATCTCTGAGTTTGAGACCAGTCTGGTCTACAGAACGAGTTCCAGGACAACTGGAGCTACACAGAGAGACCATGTCTCCAAAAACAAAACAAAAAAACGGCAGATAATCATTCTGGTGGGGTATGAATCCTAGTCTGGATGGAACTCTGACTTTGGGCAGATAATCTGATTTCTTTAAACTCTGTCTTATCTGTCATAAGACCCACGCCACATAGCATCTGTGATCAGATTTATTGAGGAGAATGTGCTTTTTCATAAGTGAGGGTCCTATGTATAGTATTTTTTAGCAGTTAACCATCATTCACAGGACAACCTATGTAGATCTTCAAATTTTGTCATTATTACACATTACTTACAAAGGTGATACAGTTCTTTCATTAGAAAGAAACATCTTAGGCTTATTTTTACTTTATATGTATATATGTCTTGTTTCAATGTACATCTTTCTACCACTTATACCTAGTGCCAGAAGAAGTCAGAAGAGTGTATTAGATCCCATGGAATTGGAATTACAGATGGTTGTGAGCTGCCATTTTTGTTGCTGGAATGTTGGTCCTCTGGAAGAGTAGCCAATTGTTGAACTGTCTCTCTAGCTCCTCAAATATTGATTATAAAAATAATTAACATTTTAGGTTTAGCCATGAGTAATTAGATTATTACTGAGATCTAAACATGTTTTCCATGGGCTGTTACAAAAATATATTTATTTACTGTATTTTTCTGTGCCTACTCGAGTTTTGTTGTTTATTGAGACAGGGTCTCTTTGTGTAGACCAGGCTGGCCTTAACTCACAGGGATCTTCCTGTCTTCATATCCCAGTTGCTGGGATTAAATATTCGTGCCACCTTGCCCAACTGAGTCTTATTTTTTATGCAATTGTTGCTTTTCCTCTCTTTTATTTAGTTCTTATGGTTTTTTCAGCCAGGACCTCATACTGTAGCCCAGGTTATCCTACAACATGAGAAAGTTATCCTGTCTCAGTCTCAAAGGTTGAGGTTAGGTGCTATCCTGCTATGCCCTCTCATTTATTTCACTTGTTTGATTTTTTTTTCTTCTGAGTCAGGGTTTCTCTATGTAACAGTCCTGGCTGCCCTAGAATTTACTCTGTAGACCAAACTGGCCTCACAAGGATTCTCCTGCCTCTGCCTCCCAAGTGCTGGAATTAAAGGCATGCGCCACTACCGTCTGATTTTAATTTTTTTAAAAAGAGAATTCTTATCAGCTGGCAGGGCAGCTTTAGTAAACACACTGATTATAGCAATATTTGATAAACAAAACCAAATGGTTCACTTTTTGTTTTTATTTGTGCCCGTATGTGGAGGTCAGAGGATAAGAAACTTGTGGGGGACAAGTTCTTTCCTTCTGTCATGTGTGCTTCAGGTATTGAACTCAGGGGGTCATACTGACATACGTATCTTTACCTCCTGAGACATCTCACTGCCCCTGTTTATATTTTTAAAATTGGTTCATTAGAGCATGTTTTATTTGAAGGTTAAAGCTTCCAGCCAGGCTGACCGGGCATGATGTCACATGCCTTTAATTCCATCCAGCACTCGGAAGGCAGAGAAGTAGATAGATCTTGGAGTGTGAGGCCAGTCTGGTCTACAGAGTAAATTCCAGGACAGCCAGGGCTACACGGAAAAATCCTGTCTCAAAAGCCTAAACAAACAAACAAACAAACAAAGCCAGACTGACTGGAGAGATGGTTCAGTGATTAAGAGCTCTGGTTCTTGCAGAGGATCAATGTTCAGTTCCCAGCACCCATTTGACAGCTCACAACCATCCGTAACTCTGGTTTTAGGGGATTTGATTCCTTTTCTGACCTTAGTGAGTACTAGGCATGCACACGGYACACAGAAATGCATGCAAAAGAGTAGTTGCATAAAATAAATGAATATATATGAAAGATGTCAGGTCTCTAGTTGAGTCATAAGAGAATTAATTATTCTTCCATTACTTGGTCCAGGGTTTGTAATTTGCCATTTTTGAGCTCACCAGTGTCTTTTATTTTATTTTATTTTATTTTGGTTTTCCAAGATAGGGTTTCTCTGCTGCTTTGTAGCCTGTCCTGGAACTAGCTCTTATAAACCAGGCTGGCCTTGAACTCACAAGAGATTCACCTGCATCTGCCTCCCAAGTACTGGGATTAAAGGCATAAGCCAACACCGCCTGGCTTTTTAATGTTTTCTTAAATATCCCTTAGGTGTTAGATGTCCGTAATAGTACTCATTTATTTAAACCTTTGGTGTATTTATTACAGGCCCTGAACAACTTCACTTCTGTAAGAATAAAGTTTGTCTTTCATTCTTGCAGAGTATAGTTTTCTCAACCTTTATTCTAAATATTTCCTAAATGGCCTGCAGTATGCTTTCTGTCTGAAAAGCATGTAGACATATTACAGTGTTGTGATTTCCAGTTGGGTGTAGAGTATACATTATATAAGTTGCTATTATTTCACAAGACCTCATTGGAGGTTGCTTGTGAAACTTCATTATCCTTGTTCATAGCAGAGTTAAGCAACTTGCCATTTGGTCTTTAGGCCAAATCCAGGTCTGAACGCATGGATGTTGCTTTATACCTTTTATATGAATAGTTTCTTCCTTTCCCCTTCCCTTCCTTTACTGCCTTTTATTGTTTTCTGGTGTGAAAGAAACAGAGTTATCTTGGGTTATTCTTGGGAATGTCTCTTTGCATAAATAAAGCTCCTCTATTGCAATTTTGTACAGCTGTATTATGCAAGTTCCTGATATGTATTCTGGGCAGTGAGACCAGCCAAGGAGCCAGAGACAGATTTGATTATAATTATCATTAAAAGAACTCTGAAAGTAAGGGCAGCAGAAGGACAGCTGCTGTATTGATTTTCCTGACCGTTGTCAACATGCATAGTTTCTTCAGTGCACTTTCCTAGCTTGTACAGTTTAAAAGTTTCTTAGACTCAGTGGTCTTTTAAAGAAAAAAGGTATTTTAGGAAAGCAGTAGGTGATATATGCTACTCAAGGGACTGAAGCAGGGGATCTCAGGTTCAAGGCCAGCCACCGTAATGAGTATATGATAAATATTTTTGAAATATTTCTTAGTTTTGTTGCATTTTGTAAATTTTCAGTATAGTTCCTAGGCTGGAAGTGTTATTCTTGTTTTGTAGGAACACCTTCGTCTTGGAATACTGTGGAGAGGTACTTGACCATAAAGAGTTTAAGGCACGGGTGAAAGAATACGCACGGAACAAAAACATCCACTACTATTTCATGGCTCTGAAAAATGATGAGGTGAGCAGTGTTTATTTTGAAACACATGAAAACTGTTGCATTGGTAATGGGGTGTGTGTGGTATACTGATTGATCATTAAAGTAACAAAAATTGGGGCTAGAAGAAATGAAAAAATTAAGTAGCCAACTATGGTGACCAAGGCCTATAATTTCAGCACTGGGGATCAGGAGTTCAAGACTATCTAGATAGGGAATTTGAGGCCAGCTTGTGATACTCTTGTCTCAAAATAAAACAGAAAGGATCAGAACAATACATAGTTTGTGTTTGCTTATGAAAGGATGGGAGAGGGTGGTGTTTATATGTAAATACAAGCATACATGCTTCATATGACAACTTTAAAAACATGGATGATTCCCCAGAATGTTTTTATGTGTGTTATATTTTAACGCTGAGAAATTTAGAAATGTCCGTCATTATATTTGAAAGTGATATTCATGAGCATGTTACTTGTTGATACAAATAACAACTCTATAAAAATAGTTTCTCACAAAACTTTTTGTAAGAAATGACATGTTAATGAAGTGTTTTGCATTTTTGTAAATCTCTTCAGTTTGTGTCTTAGATCCTTATATCTGCCTTTATAGTCGAGGTAGATATGTTAAGTCTAGGGACCCATCACTCTGGATGTGGCCTGTGAGATTGGAATACATACTCAGGTTATAGAGGTACTGATCTGTGACACAGCACTTATTTCAGAAAGAATTATTTCACATATGAGATTTAAATGCAGTAAATGTAAGAAATAGCTAAAAGTAGGTAAGAGAGACGACATTTTCTGTTATGTTTTGAGACGGTCTCACTTGTAGCTTTGACATGCCCAGAACTCAGCAGGCTAGTTTGGATTTTCAGTGATCCTCCTGTCCCCCACCTCCCAAGTGCTGGGATTAAAGATGTGGGAATTGTGGCCTAGAACTTGGCAAATAAAACAGGATGACCTTGAACTTCTGATCCTCCTGCCTCTGCCTCAGTTTTTAGGATTACAGGTGTGTGCTACTATGCCTGGTTTTATGAAGTGTTAAGGGTTGAGCCCAGGATTTCTACATTCTAGACAAACACTGTAACAACTGCCCCATGAGATAATTTTGCCTTTCTGTATTCAGAAATCTTCCAAAAGGGCAGTTAGCCATTTGTTACTTTGTTACAGAAACTTCTCTAAAATAGGGTAAGAGGCAAAGGGATGTGTGGTTTATACCTTAAAATTGCCTTAATGGTTGCTTGCTTTTTCAAAATGCATGGATATTTTAAGATTTCATTTTAAAACTCTTTAAAAAATTACCTTCTTTACCCCAGATAATAGATGCCACTCAAAAGGGGAATTGCTCTCGTTTCATGAATCATAGCTGTGAGCCAAACTGTGAAACCCAAAAAGTAAGTTGATATAAATTTATTTAAATTTTGAACTATTTATTCAAGATTAATGTTTTAATTTCTGCATCAGAAGTACTCTTAATTTCTTTTTGTTTTACTTTATTTTATTTTAGAATTAATTTAGAGTTATAAAAACACAAAAATATAGCATTGCAAAAATAGTAGTGTTGCCCATATACAGTCCTCACTTGCCTTCTCCAAGTGTTTCTTTAGTGTACTGTGTAATAACTGTAATTCAGTGATAATGTCCAAGGGAATTCTGATTAATCAAAAGACATTACTATAATTTTATTTACTTTTTAAAGTAACATTTATGTTGTCTGGTGTGTGTGTACATATGTGTGCTCTCGTATGCATGTGTGCACGTATATGTATGTAGAGGTTGGAGGAAATCTTGCAGGAGTTGAATATTTTGCCATGTGTCTACATGGGATTAAATTCAGTTGATTGCTTGCTAGCAAATGCTTTTTGCTGATGAGCCATCTTTCCAGCCTTTTAATATTTTTACAGCTATAATTTTTCTAGTCTGAAGTCCAGCCCAGAAAATAGTATGTTTTATTGTTTCCTTGCCTATAATTAATTTAGATTGTTTCAAAAATACCGTAATTCAAACTTTAATCTTAATTTTCACCAAGTCCAATGACTATTGTCATATTCAAACTCTTTTTTTGTAGTTTTTCTTTTATTTAAAAATTTGTTATATCTGTAGGTGCTTTGCTTGTGTGTCTGTCTGTACACTAGGTGTGTGTGTGCCTACAGAGTACAGAAGAGAGTGTTAGATTTACCTGGGTGCTTCACAATATACATTATAACATATACATTATAACCCCAGCTCCAGGTGATCTAATGATGCCTTTGTCTGACCTCTGTGGGCATACTTGCAAGCAAAACACCCATACACAGAATAAAATAAATTCTTTAAAAAATATATAAAATAAAAAATAAACTCCAAGTTAAATAAGCTATGGGGACAAGGAGGAAGATGAACTCATTGAAGAAAAGTGCTTGTTGTACAAATCTGATGACCTACCTGAGTTTGGATATTTGGACTCCAAAATTTAAAAAGTCAGATGTGGCAGTTGACATCTAATTCTAGCGCTCCTATAGCAGGGTGGGAAGTGCAGACAAGGGAATGACTTGGAAGCTTGTGGGCTAGCTAGTCTGTGGCTAAGTGGCAGAAATGAGAGACCCTGCTTCAAAAGAAAGTGCAAGGTGGGTTGGAGATAGGACTCAGCAGTTAAGTACTTTCTATTCTTTTACAAGACCAGGGTTTGGTACTAGGAATTGAACTCAGTTCGTGATACTTAGTGACACCAAGAATCCCCTACTTTTTTTTTTTTTTAAAGATTAAGTGAGCTCTCACACATATAAATGTATGTAAGTTTAAAAAGCAGCAATTTTTCTCTTTTTCTGTTTGCTGTGCTAGAGAGTAAATGCTGGGCCTTGTATTTGCTAATCAAGTGCTTTCCATTTGGCTACATTCTCCAGTCAGTAGCAGTTCATCTTATTGTATTACAGCCAATTTATAGATACTGAATCTTACAGTCTATTAAATGAGAATAGTTGGTTAGTTTAAGGAAAAAATCAACCTATTTACTTTGAGAAAACACTTATTATATAAATATCCATATGCATAATTTACTCAGGTGATGGTCTTTGTACATATGCATACACAAACATTAATCAGTTACTAATGTCTGTTCTTTTCAAAACATAATGTCTGTTCTTTTCAAAACATTCCAGTGGACTGTGAATGGACAACTGAGGGTTGGATTTTTTACTACCAAGCTAGTTCCTTCGGGTTCAGAGTTAACATTTGACTATCAGTTCCAAAGATATGGGTAAGTAATGGTTTTATTCTATTTTGTTACTTTTGATATGGAAAATGGGTTTTCAGTTACAGAGATATCAATTCTATGGTATGCCATCATTTTGTTTTTCCTATTATGTGATCTTTCTGGCCATTAATGAATTTACAGTGTAGGAACTATGTAATGTTCCTCTGAGCTCAATATAATAAAACTTTACTATAGGGTTGAGGATGTAGTTCAGTTGGTGGAGTGCTTTCCTAGCATGCATAAAATCCTGGTTTTGATTCTCAGCACTGAATTTAAAAAAAAGGGTGGTAGTGCATGCCTCATGTAGGACAGTGGTTCTCAACCTTCCTAAGACTGCGGTCCTATATAGTTCCTCATAATGTGGTGACCCCCCAACCATAAAGTTATTTTTGTTGCTACTTCAAAACTGTACTTTTGCGACTGTTGTGAGTCGTAATATAAATATATGTGTTTTTCAGTGGTCTTAGGTGACACCCCTTTGAAAAGATTGGTTGACCCCCAAAGGGGTCATGACCCACAGGTTGAGAGCTGATGATGATGTTGGAGGTGGAGGCAGTGGTATCAGAACTTCATGGTTACTCATGCCTGTGTATCAAGTTGAGAATAGCCCATGAGACCCTTTCTCAAAAAAAACCCAAAAACTCAAAACTCATTCATTATAGAAATGCCAACTCTGAACATTTATGTCTGTGAAGAGTATAATGTCCTTATTTATCTATCTTTTATCAACTCTTAGCAAATTTTACTTTCCCTATACCAGATTGTGTACTCTTATTAATACTTTTGGAAGTTGGAGAGATGGCTCAGAGAGGTTAAGAGCGCTGGCTGTTCTTCCAGAGAACTTGAGTTCAATTCCTAGCACTGCCAATTCCTGGTAGCTCATAACTGTCTGTAACTCAATTTGGGTCCAAGGAATTCAACACTCTCACACAGACAAAATATGAATGCAAATAAAATAAGAAATAATTTTTTGAAGTTTGTGTTTGTTGGTGTATTCCAGCAGTTGGGAGGTCAAGGCAGGTGGACTCTGAGTGCAAGGCTAGCCTGGGTCTGCATACTGCATAGGAAATTCCAAGCCAGCCAGGGCTCTGTAGTGGAACTGTTATTTTAGCAAGGCACAGTGGTACATGCTTGTCTTCCCCACACTCAAAAGGCAAAGGATCAAAGATAAATAAAACCAATAAAGTTCAGGGATGGGAATTTCAAGTAAACTATAAAACTAAACAGTGTCCTCCTCCCCAGATTATGTCTTTGTGAACTTGCAGCTTTTGATGCTTATGTTAAAAGTTACACAGACTCTGCTTCCTGGATATTTTAATCCCTTTAGGACAAGGTACAATTTTCTTACTTTGTCCAGTGTTTCTTACCAGTGGATTCTTTTCTCAGTACCAACATTGTTTCAGATATTCCTTTACATATTTCATATTTCAGAGTTTAGTCATCTTTGAGATTCTTTCAGTTTTGAGACTGATTCTCTCCTTGTAAACCAGACAAATGCCAAGGAGTATTTATTCTGTTCTGACTACTTGCTTTCTTGTCATGTATTCAGAAGATAAGTTACAGATCGGATTCTAAGTAGATTCCCACTGTTTTTCTGTGATTAGATTATCCTTTTCTCAGGGCAAAGAAACTAAACATGTTCATGAATCCTTGCTTTGTTTATAAAGTGATTTTTTTTCTTCTGATTGGTTCTCTCTCTCTCTCTCTCTCTCTCTCTCTCTCTCTCTC
>LOEQ01000351.1:116794-147866 GCA_001685075.1 Bramus lutescens | reverse complement strand
CACACACACACACACACACAATGTAAGAAAAATTTTAAGCCTCCATCTCCTTTAGTACTTCATAGACCTGGGCAATGAGTCTTGTTCCAAGCCTGGTCCAAGTTAGGTTTCTTCTGAAGGGATCCAAATGGTCTCTCTGGAGAGGTCTCTGGACTGGAAGGAATGCCAAAAGGCCTGCGTTCTCATCCTGCTCTAGTGTTGGTGACCATCTTTCTCCCATCTCCCTCCAGCCCAGCACATGGTTCCATCCATATCTGTGATGCTGACTGGTGACCATCCAACTCTGACCAGCTTTGCATTCTTGCCATCTAAGACCTTCCAGCTCTTCCTGCTTGTCATCAAGGACATCCTTGTGTCTGGGATTGGGCTAGGATCATGGAGGGCTTTTTTATTGTTGTTGTTTTTTAATTTAATTTTGTTTTGAGGCAAAGTTTCTCTGTAGCCCTGGCTGTCCTGTACCTCACTATGTAGACCAGGCTGGCTTTGATCTCACAGAGATTTGCCTGCTTCTGCCTCCTGAGTGCTGGGAGGGTTGTGGAGTTTTAAGTTCTGCCCAGGGAGGGAGCAGGGAAGAGCAAGTCTCCTGTACCCACACCCCTCAGTCACCTGGCCCTGATTGTCATCCTTCAACCAGCTCCCCAGGTGACCTGGGCCACAGTAGGAGTGTTCTCCTTGAGCACTGGTTTTTTTTTTTCTTTCTTTTCTAGGACAGGGAAGATGGGGAGCCACAGACTAAGCAGCTCCGAGAAGAGGAGGAAGAAGATGGGAAGCACAGGTAGGCCCATGGGCTCTGGCCATGCCATACTGCCCTGCACTCCCTACCAGTATTTCCCCAGTGCTGAATTCAGAGCTGGACATCACTCTCTTGGGTGTCTTGTTCAGACCTGAAAAGATCAACTCTATCACTAGTTAAGACTGTCCCTATATATTCTGTATATGTCCCTATATATAAGATTTTTTTCACTTACTGTCTAGTTCAATTCTGGTTCTCAACCTTCTTAACACTGTGACCCTTTAATCCAGTTCCTCATGTTGTGTTGACCTCCCAACCATAAAGTTATTTTTATTGCTACTTCATAACTGTAATTTTGCTACTTTACAAATTATAATGCAAATATCTGTAATTGCTGGTGGACTTAGGTGACCCCTGTGAAAGGATCCATCAACCCCAAACAACCCACAAGCAACCCAGAGGTTGAGAAATCTGGTCTAGCTCTTAGCTTGCTTTACATTCTAACTGTATTACATCTTTTAGTCTGTCACTTTTAGCTTGTAAAGCTCTGGGCCTCATGGTCTATTCACATCTGCCTTCCCAGCCTGGATTTATCCTGTTTGTTTGTTTGTTGGCACAGGGGCTCCTATAGTCCCGACTGGTCTCAACTGTGTAGCCGAGACAGGTCCTAAACTCCTGATCCTTCTGCTTTCACTTCCAGGCGCCAGGATTGCAGGTGTGCACCACCCTTCCCAGCTTGGAATCACTCTGTGACACTCAGTTTACACATGGAGCTTAGCTCAGAGGCCACTTTTTCTTCTTTTTGCTTGTACTTCCCTTATAGTTACAACATTTTTCTTGCTTTGTGAAATACTGTTGTCTGGTTGAGCTGGTTTAAGTTGACTATGCTCAACCTATGTGAGGGGCTTGGCCAGCCTTCTCTCATGGTGGCAGGCATGAGGTCTTCCTTCATCTTTCAAAAAGATGCAGGGAATTCTACGGGAACCAGCATGTAGAGTAGGGAATAGCTTTGAAGCTGATATTACATGGCAGAACAGCCTAATGTCCCAGAAGTTCACCCTGTCCTGCTCAGTTCTCAGCTAGGATATGGCTGTGGTTAGACTTTGCATCTTTATAAGCAGATGGCTTGGATTTCCTCTCTCCTGGACAGCGTTCTTTGTGCACAGATACTGCTGCTCAGAAGGTAGGCCTTGGTGTAGAAGGTAGGATGGCCCTGTGAGGAGGCAGAGCTCCCCAGAGGAAGCTGGACTGTCGTACGGGAACAAGTCTCGCTGGGGTGAAGGAATGTCTCAAAGAGCAGGCCTTCTTCTCTGTCTTCATCTCCTATAGCAGTCAGGAAGCCCTTTTATTTTGTCTTCTTGACAGTCCTTAAAGGTCCTTGCCATCTCTCTTGGGTTCAGAATATGGCAATAGCTTTCTATTCTAAGAGCCTTGTGATGATAGTCTTCTCCACACTGAGCTATGTGGTTTTGGGAGCCCCTAGCACCTCGGGGCCTCTTTGCCAAGTGCTCCAAGATTTGTATGATTTGGGGGTAGATACCTACATGGTCTCCCTCATTCTTAGTCACTACTTAAAAGCCAGAAGGAAACCTTCTGGCTTGTTCATGGGTTCTCAGTTGATGGCTGGAGCCTCGAGTCTTTCTTCTGAGCTGCCTCTGATAACACTAGACAGTCTCTCTTCATCTCCCTCCTTGCTGAGAAAGAAGGGTCACTGGTGAGTGGTAGCATGAGACTTGGCTGTTAGACCGTCATGCTGCTGAATCTCAGAGGTGGTGCTGCAGCAAAGCGAAGGCAAGTTCAAGATTGAGAATAAATTTAGAAATGCTACATGCATGCTATTCAGTCTGAGGCAACCTCACAGCCTATCTGCTGGGTGCTATGTGGGGTGCTACTGTAGACACCTGGGAGGCAGCAGTAGATGGTGGCGTGCTCTAAAGGGACATAGGCTGTTTAGAAGAGGAGGTGTGATAAGCTGCTAGGTAGTGTGAACAAACAGTGTGAACACAGAGGGAGAGATGGTGTGGATTAACACTAGTGAAGAGGTAAGGAAACTGGGTCCAAGGTGGCTTTAGCTGTTTGTAATGTGTGGTTTTATTTTTAAACAAAGATCAAAGGGGAGGGGCAGCCCATCTCACTGTACAGAGAAGTGGCTTTTCTTAACTGAAGGAGGGTGAGCACATGCATTCTGACCCTCTACCCTAACTGAGAAAGAAGAGGCGGGAGTGCTTAGTTCCAGGCTCCTGTGGGTAAAAGGTCCACCCTGTGAGGCCAAATCAAGGCCCCTCTCACTCGCTAGGTTTGCAGAAGTTGTGCGTGTTAGAGCACTGGACATCTGTCCTTTTGTCCCAACAGCTAAGGACCAAGCGTGTCAGACATTGAATTAGGTTCTGCTTGAGCTCCTTGTTATCGTGTTCTGCTTCATGAATACCGTGCAGCTCGTCTGACTTGGGAATAGAGGGCAGTAGTTAGCAAGGAATTGCACTTTCCTTTGCAGCTCCCAGAGAAAAGCAGACCCTTAGGTCTCGAATGCCTTCAGAGAGCACAGGGCTTGACCCAGGAAGGCAAACCTGGGTCTTAGCCAGAGTAACAGGAGCCAGACCCTTGGCCTTGGCCCTAGACTACCGTGTTTGGTAGGGCCTGAGCCCTTCTGGAAGGGCAGGTACTCAAGGCTGAAAGGGGCTCCAGCAGAGGCCTGTGGATTCCAGCAGACCAGATAGCCACAGTCTCCTTGGGGAGAAAGGGTGATTTTCATCTTCATTGGAGGGATGGCCTCTGAGACTGATAACTAGTGAACATGTTAACTTCTTGGGCCCCTTGGAGGTGAACAGTCTGCTTCTGTCCAGGTGAGCTTGAGGGCAAGCCTGGGGGACAGCAGCCCTGAGTGTCCTGTGGGAACAGTGTCTGCTTAGGCTCTCTTCAGCTGAGGGACAGGACAGGGCCTTGTGGAGAGTGTGCCTTGAGTTAGACATGGAATTCAGAGGGTAGAATTGGGGTAGTTGGGCCCAGAGTCCTGAACCTGAACTATGAGAAGGTGGGTAACGCAAGCCCTGGCTGGGCAGACATAGCTAGCTCTTCAAGCCTAGGATCTGTACTCGTGCACCGTGGCCCCAGGTTTACGCACTGTCAGTGGAGGTCCACCCTAGGAGCGATGCTGAAGGACTCAAGATCTGCGCCAGCTCCAGGCTGGATGCACAAGGCTGAGCTGTACCTGGCGCCTCCTCACGCAGACTCCCAGTGAGAAGAAGGCCATCCCTCTCACCTTCCTCCCTCACTGCTCTCTCTCCCTGACCCTGGGCTCCTCCTCAGCCCTTCCATCACACACTGCCACCCAGCTCTGAACTCTGACCACCAGATGACCCCAGGGACCTGCTGTCTGTGAGCACCTGTATGCTGGCAAGAGCATAAGATCCACCCTGCAGGTCACTTGGCACTGCTTGCCCAGGTCTGCTTGCCTTGACACTGCACAGAAACTTGGCTGGTGGCCATTTCAATTGATTCATATAACTAGATTATCATGCACTTAAAAAAAATTTTTTTTTTCAGCAGTAGGACCCAAGCAGAGTGGACTTGGGGTTTGAAAGTCACATCCAACTTTGGGGTCAGGGCCTGCAGATTATTAGCTCTTTGACCCTAGGATGAGTCACATTGCCTCATTGAGCCTCTGTATCTTCAGCTGAACAATCGGGAATGAAAGAAAACTGATGAGGAACTAACACCAGTGTGGGGCTCTGAGGAGCAGGAAGACACTTGGAGGCCCTCCCTCCCAACAGGGTTACCTACAAACACAGCTTAAATCCGCCTTAACTCTTAGAGAATACATGTGCTAACGTTACAGCTAGGACAGTAGCTGGGGAAACAGCGAGGTGGGTGCATGGGAGTAGAAATGAGCATGTGTGGCCCAGGGAGGGAAGGGGTAGGAGCTAGTGCAGAACTTCACTTACTCGGTAGATTATTTAGTCCTGGAAGTAAGCCATGTGGCCTCATTTCACAGATACAGCTGTCCAGCTAGAAGCATTGCAAGGCCAGGGTTATAAAGCTGAGGAGCACTGGGGCAGGCACTCTAGGGTCCCTGTCCCCACTTCCTGAGCCAGTTTGGTGTTCATGGCTTGCCCATAGGCAGACTCCTAGCTCAAGTCGCTGCCCACTCGCCCCATAAGACTTTTTTCTAGAATTGTTTTGTCTGTTCTAGTCCTTTCTTTCCTTATAAACTTAACAGTCTAGCTGGATGTTGGTGGCTCATGCCCAGCATCCCAGCACTTGCAAGGCTGAGGCAGGAGAATTGTTGTGGCTACAGTATGAGACTGTCTCCGAATTCTCTGCTCCTGCCCCCTTTAACAAGCAGCTTGTGAATGTCTACAAAGAAAAGAAAATGACTTGCTGGCATTTTTTATTAGAATTTCATTGAATCAGTGGATCAGAAATTCTTTTTATTTCTTTTCTAGAATAAATCTTGTCTAATCCCCCCTACAAATAAACCTCTAGCAGGAAAAAGTGAACCCCAAGGTCATCAGGCTCAGGTCAGGCTTGCTGGGCAGTGGGGGGTTCACCTCTGGCCCCCCAGAGGTCACTGTGCTTTCTCTCCTGTCCCAGCCAGCCTCCTTGTGGCTAACCCTGCTGAGACATCTGGGGTTCACCATGGAGGCAGTCATCCCCAGGGCCCCTGCTTACTGTAGAGAGGTTTTGCTGGAAAACTGGCCTGAAAAAAGTGGTGCTCTTGTCAGCTACCTTTGCTTCCTGAAGGCAAGCCCTCCCTGCTAGGTGTCTCCAGGCTCAACCTTGTAGAGGGTCTATTGCAGTGGTTCCTAACCTGTGGGTCATGAACCCATTGGGGGAGGGGTTGTCAAAGACCCTTTCACTGAGGTCATATATCAGATATTTCCTTACAGTTCATAAATAGTAGCAATAGTCATGAAGTAGCAGTGAAATAATTTTATGGCTAGGACACCACAACATGGGGAACTTTATTAAAGGGTCACAGCATTAGGAAGGTTGAGAACCATTGGTCTATGAAGTAGGATAGGGGAGGCACAAAATACTATATCTGACACAGGAGTACACCATGCTGAATGCCTAAACAAGTAAGTCCCAACAGCTTCCCAGCACCTCTGGATTCTGGTCTTTGTTGGATTTTGTGCTAGGACTCAAATCCCTGGCTCTGCTCACCCTACCATTGAACTGTATTCCCCACCCCTGGATCCAGGTCCCTAAATCCAACAGACCTCAATGGTTTTCCCCTTGGAGTTAGTGATCCACATTAGGGAGGACACTAGGCTGCTGCTCTGCCTTCCCCAGGGTGGAAAAAGTGGTCCCCAGATCCATGTGTGTTTGACTCTTGAAGTCAGTGATCCTGCCCTGCTGAGACCCAGCCCCAGGCTACGTGCCTTTAGTCTGGCAAATGCTTTTGCATGTCAGTCCCAGGGTCCTTGCACCAAGGTGTGTCTTGGTGACCACAAGGGCTACTCCCACCTTCAGACTACAGGTACCCTGTCACCAGGCAGTGGGATGGCTCTGGTTCTCTTCTCTCACCAAAGCTACAACCTGGAAACAGCATGCAGTATCCCATTTCCTGACTTAATTCTCAGGCTGGGAGTTGGGAAGAATAAATTAAGAAAGGACTTGTTTAAGACCATCGGTGAAGCTGACTCACCTGTGACCTGCAGTGGGCATGTGTAGGAAGAGTATGGGAGCTTCGCTGGGGCCTTCCCTTTCTGGTTGGGGAAAAAAAAAATCCTATGTGTCACGATCTTCCGTGCTTTCAGAGTCCACTTTCTGAGATCTTCTGGCCTCTCCGGCTGGGTGTGGTATATAGGTGGGGTAACCGCAGTCAGGCAGGTGAAGTCACTTGGCTAAAACCTCCCAACTGAAAGGTGGTAGGACTGACTCTGGGCCCCTCCCTGCATCCTATCATGCATAGGGTGGGAACAGTGAGCTCATGCAGGCTTCTGTGTCACCAGTGAGAAAATGAAGCTGCCCTGCCCTCTGCCTAGTCCCCATGCTGGACATGATCCTGCCCCGCCCTCCTGACTTTCAGTGCTACTCCTCAAGGAATGAATCCGGACCCTGTTCCACATCCTCTTGGTTCAGGTTAAGGGTGGACTAAAGGATGCAGCAGTCCTATAAAGAATCAGTCAGGCATCTGCAGGCCAGGGCAGCCTGCTGGGTGAGCACCACTTCCTCCCACAGTGTTCTGTGGATTAAGGAGCACTGGACTTTGCAGGGTTTTCCTTGTATTCCTGTTGCCTGACTTCTTTTTGGGGAGACCTGATCAAACAGATAAGGCACCAGTGACAACAGGGCAAGTGTTCAATCCTAGCCCAGCGTGCTAAACCTGCCTCTTTGTTGGACTTACTTAGATAAGAATATGGGTGAGAGAG
Organism: Bramus lutescens; assembly: GCA_001685075.1. Classification (NCBI taxonomy): domain Eukaryota; kingdom Metazoa; phylum Chordata; class Mammalia; order Rodentia; family Cricetidae; genus Bramus; species Bramus lutescens. The sequence continues at coordinate 140,759 of LOEQ01000351.1, read as the reverse complement.
TACTTAAAGGAGCCTGGGTGACCCCACAACAATTGTGTCACTGACTAGGCCCACCCCCAGCATGGTGGCCTCCCGATAGCTGCACAGATGAAGTTTCCTATCCACCTTCTGTGCACTGTAGTACTATCAGGACCGTGTGCAGCTGGCCGGAGTATATCCAGCGGGGAGGGGACTTTGGACTCTCAGGTGAGAGAATAGTGACCCTCCCCATGAGGACCATCAGCAGGTACCATCTTAAGGGCTTCTTGGGGGTAATCACAACTGCTCTGCTTAAGATATAATGGCTGTTATGGGAGACAGCAAATCCACAATAGCTCCAACCATCTGGGCTTCAAGTAGCCGACGTGCCAGCTCTCATCTGTGAGCCCTCTGCGAAATAAGCCCTCAACCTTATTTCTCTTCATCTTTGTCTTCATCTTCCTCCTCCTCCTCTTCCTCCTTCTTTTTGTTTGTTTGTTTGTTAGCTTTTTGTTTTGGGGCTGTCCTGGAACTTGCTGTATTCAGTTCTAAACCAGGCTGGTCTTGAACTCAGAGATCGCTTGCCTCTGCCTCCCAAGTGCTTTGATTAAAGGCCTGTGCCACCACATCCAGCCTTATTTCTTCTCTTAAATTTAAATATATGTGTGTATAAACACACACATGCTTACACACACTCTTGCTTTGTTTTGGGGTTTTTGAGACATTTCATAGCCCTGGCTTGTTCTTGCTATGTAATCACAGTGACCTCAGACTCCAGAGAGTCCTCTTGTGTGAACTTACAGGTGTGTGCCATCATACCTGGATTTAAATTTAAATTGCTGTTCAAGTATACATACAATTTTTTTAATTGTAGAAAATACAGATTAATGGGCAACTTATTGTATCTCTCAATACAAAAGGCTGAGTATGTAGCTTAGTGAGCTCTTACATAGCCAAGCTGTAGTTTGATCCCAGCACTGAAAAATAAAAAAAGAGAAGGACAGATTGACACATTTGTGCATATCCTATTGTTTTATAAATGTTTATATAGAATATTTTGACTATTGATACAGAAAAATAAATTTCCTATGATTCCTTAATACTTCTAAGTACTGATTTGTTTGTTAGCCCTTGATTTTAATATATCTGCTGTTTCAGAAAGAGGAACTATGAATGTATACATGCGTGTGTCTGGGGATCAAGCTCTATACTCTCCTGTTAGGTAAGAAGACTCTCACTGAACAACATCTCCAACCTGTTTTTCTTTCCTTTTTTTTAAGATTTATTTTTATTTTATATGTATGAAGGTTTTGCCTACATGTATATATGTATATGTACCACATGCATGCAGTGCCAAGAAGGTCAGAAGAGGACGTCAGATTCTCCTAGAACTGAAGTTACAACAGTTGCGGGTGCTGGGAACCAAGCCTGGGTCCTCTGTAAGAGTGGCAGGTGTTCTTATCCGCTAACCCATCTCTTGTGCTTCTTTCTAATTCTTTAAATACCCATTAGCTGTGGGTTTTCAGTGAGATGGGCAGAGAATTCAGCTAGTCAGTGAGAGAATGAGGGTGGGGTTCTGTATGGTGGTGCTCACTAGGCAGAGTCTGGTTGAACCAGTGACTAGCCTGGAATAGCTGCTGGCTCTTTATAATCCAACCTTGGGTACGGTGTGCACACCTGTAATCCTAGCACTCAGGGGGCTAAGGCAGAAGGTTGGGAGATTTCAAATCCTGTAATTTGGGAAGACAGCTATAGGGCTGTCTCCTCTGCCTAGGAGTGACACCACCACTGGCTCTTGTAAAGTTCCATTGGCTATCATGCAGCCACTTCATGTTCTGAAGGAAAACATTAGGTACCAGCGACAGAAAACATCCCTTTGTTTCCTGTTTTCTGTGTCCATGTTCTGATCTCATCTTGTATGTCACCTGTTCTGACTTTGGGGGGCCCTTTACAAGCGGCACTATGATCACACCATCCTGAACTGGTCCCCTTCTCTGGAAGGGTGCTTTTAGCCCAGGACTGGGGCTTGGAGTGATAGTCTGCCTCCCAGCTGTTGCTTCTGTTGCTTCCAGACACATCTGTGGAGGACATTTTGTTCCACTTGCCACTGTGGGTTACTGTTTGAATAGTGCTCTTCCTAGGGTGGGATCGTGGGTCAAGGGTTTGGATACTTTCACAAGCCTTGTGAGAAGCCATCAGTCAGCCTCAAGAGTACTATCTAAGATTGTTGCCTCTGCCTGTATTTCTGTGGTTCCGGAGGTTCTGTGGTCTTCAAGGCTTTGTTATTTATTTATATAGAGATGGGTGTGAAGGGGGCCTTGGAGCTGGGGGTGTCTCTGTACTTTAGAGATTAAAAACGAGAGCCTTGAGGCTGGAGAGATGGCGCAGCAGGTCAGAGCACTTGTTGCTTTTCCAGGTGACTGGAGTTCTGTCCCCAGCACTGAGGTCGAGAAACTCACAACCCTCTGTAACTTCTGCTCTCAGTGTCCAAGAGCCGTCCTCTGACTCCTGAAGACATCCTTACATACATTACATACATTCACACACACACACACATTCAACGTGTGCGTGTGCACGCACACACATAAGTTAATTTTTTTTATTTAATGAAAGCTTTCTGTGGTCAGAATTGCTGTGTTGTCTCTGGGCATTGCTGACCTCTGGAACCCTGCAGGCTCATCCTGGCTTTGCCATTCCTATTACCATTGCTATTACTTTCTATTATTGTGAGCAGAAATTCATCCTGTTTCTTACTGGCTTCTGAGGGGAACTGGATGATCAGGGGGACCAAGCTGGCCTACTGAAGGCAGCCTTGACCTGTAAGCTTGCCATGAGGATTGGCTGGCCCCGTCTTGCCCTCCCTCTACAAGGGTCATGGCAGTAGGTAAGTGTGAAGTACCCTCAGGACCTATGGGGAGAGAAGAGGGACTAATGCCCAGCGGTAGGCAGAAAGCATGGATGCTTGTTTGCCAATGGTAAGATTGGATCAGGTACATAATCTCAAAGTTTCCTTTCATTTTTGAGTTTACAGTCTATAAAGAACATTGACCTTCTCTCTAACTGCTTCTGTGGCACATAGGAAGGTGTAAAAATAAAACACCCTAGGGTGTTTTAGGAGTGATTTCCCTTGAATCTCCAGGCTAGCCCCTGCCGTTGGCCTGGAGGAAGAGCTTGCTGTGGTTACTGAGCCTGCCTCTCAGCACCATTCAGATCTTCTAGATACCAGGGGGAGGAGATAGGGGAAGTGGATACAAATGCTGCCTGTTTTAGAAATGGACTCAATAGCTTGGACATTGCCCTGTGGCTTGGCCATAAAGGTTTGTAGACATTACTTAGAAGTATGCCGTTGTGACCTAGCCACATTCCTACTTTGTATCTATGGGACACAGTGGCTTCTTAGCTTACTTCCTTCTGGTTGTACTCTTCCTTGGTTATTAAGTTGCCTCTTAAAAAGTAAAGCTCTTCCCTAAGCACCCCATGAATTCCTTTCTCCTCCTGGAGGCAGCATAGACTGAGTGCCAGAGCTTGTCGGGTAGAGCCTAAAGCCACATGCATATAGCATGGCTGCCACCGTGAAGGGAGGGGAACACATGTAGGGCAAAGAGGAACTCGAGAGGAGGTGGTTAGTGTCACCTTAGGGTAGGGACATTAGGGGAAGGAGCTAGAGACCTAGGGGGGTGTTAAGGGCACACAGTTAAGGGAGACCTGAACCATGTGAAACTTAGGGAAACTTAGACTTAGGGGAAGAACCAGAACCCCTGGACCAGAGAGAGTGGAGAGACACTGGAGTGGCCTTTTTATCTGTTTTGTCTGTAGGGAAATTATCAAGGCTCAGCTCAGGCACAGGCTGCCAAAGGAGAGGGGCCTTGTGGGAAGTTGAGTGCATGCTGCGCAGGGACCTTAGAGACTCGGGGCTCACTGGTCTCTTACCATGCACCTCAGGCCGACTGCTGTGGACCTTCCCTGCCACAGTCACCGTCCTGGGCCAGCCTCACCTCACCCCTGCTGCCTCTTCCTTTCTTGTGTCCTGTAATCTGTTTACTTGGCTGACTGTCTAAAGTAACCAGGTTACTGATTACTTCAGAAATTTTGGAAATTACAGAAAAGCAAGAACAGTTTTTAAAATGTCACGCAGATGTAAGCATGTGTTCCTGTGCATTTCCCATCCCACAGGCAGCCCTCCTTTGCAGCCGTCCTTCCCAGTGGTGATGGAATGACTGACCTCAGTACCGCAGCTGTCTGGGTATAGCTTTAGACATCTGCTCTGAGGGATTCGTGCGTTTCAGCATTGGAGTAGATTAAAGGAACACCAGAAAATACCTTCCCCCACTCCTGGCTTCTAAGTTGAGAGTCACTTCTAGGGCTGGCAACTTAGCTCTCTCCATGGGTAGACCATTGCTGGGTAGACACATCCTTCCCAGCAGGTCTATCTCTACACACCATTATCCCTTACATCATTGGCCAGTTTATAGCCTTCCTTTACTTGGCTCTTTGTGTAGTGTGTCTTGGCATTCATTCTAAAAAGGCCATAGAGAGTGTCCTTATTGTTCCTTTGACCTTGTGACATTCTTCCATTGATCCAATGTGGGGATCTGAGGAATCCTTAAGAGAATGTGTAAAGAGCCAGTGAAGCTCAGATTGTTGACATGGGTGTGACCATGGCAAGGACCAAAGCCTCAGACCCATAGGCATGGCAAAGCCTTCTCCAGGTGAGGCTGAGAGGGATGGCAAAGTTTTTCTCTGATCCCAACTGGGACTACAAATGTAGGCAGCTGTATACAAACTAGGAGCTAACTGCAGCTCCCTCCTCCTGGATGTTTACAGCAGCCCTACCTCACCAGCTCGCTGCTCCCCACCAGCTGTGTGTAATGAGCACACAGGTTCTAGGCTGTGCAGTGCACGCATGCACAGTCCACCTTATCCCAGCTTTTCTGTGTCTGTCCTTTCTTCATTCCCTGATACCCCTAATCAGGTCACACCCCAGTTATATGGCACATGGCAGCACAGAGCCAGGATTCGTGTGACACACTTCCTCCCCTAGAAGCAGAGGTGGCTCCAGCAAGGGGCTCTAACAGGACTCTGGCTTGTTCTGTTCTCTTGAAACAGAGGCTGGCTCTCCTCTGACCTGGCTGTCCCACACCTTTACCTTCTGCTACGTGAAAGCTGGGATTTGGAGATCACCCCACACTTCCTGTGAACTCTTGCCCTGATAATTTGTCTCAGGAGTAGGAAGGATCCATGGAGCTGGACCCATCTTCTCCTTTTCCTGTGCGGGCTCCAGTCCTAGGCAGCTTCATACCCAGGTCCCAGCAGAAAGGGCTGTGGTGACCAGGAAGATAAGCTGGGCTCCTACTGGCCCAGTTTCCAGAGCTCACTAACTGGTAGCAAGCTGGTAGAGACTAGGCAAACGGGAGCCGTGCATGGGTAGAAAGGGGGAAAGAGGCCCTTTGATTGTCCTCAGCTACTAGGAAAGTGTCCTGGTGACCCTGCTTACCCTATGGGCAACACAAAGACCATTTTTTATCTGCTGCATTCGCCAGCTGTGAGGGATACTAAGAGGCCTCGGCAGTCCAGGCCTGTGTGTGCAGGGTGGCTTGTTGCCAGCTGCGTACAAGGCTTTGTCCCTTTGTGCTGTGGGTCTCCTTTGTTTTCATCCCGCCAGGTGGAGCTCTCAGGGCCAAAGAGCTTCTCAGCAGAAGCATGGAGATGAGATGTCTGTTCTAGAGGACCCTACTGTAGTCAGTTAGGATGACTTCAGCCTTTCACACCCGACCTCTGTAGAGATGGGTGACCTGGGCATCCACATGGATACTAATGGTTTTCCATGTCTCAAAAGCATCAAAACCAAGATCTGGGCCCAGGTCACACTATTAAAGTCCAGGACTAGACCCCCCTTTCCCCAGCAGCTACTTATTCTACGGAGGGGCGAGGGAGTCAGAACCAGCAGTTGGTTCACATGATCCCCAGAAGAATGGCCTCCCCGTGTGAGTGCAGGCAGCTCAGCATTTCCTGGCCCACTAAGAAAGTGGTAGGTGGTGGCTTGCCTTGCTAATCTGGTGGGCACATGGTCCCACCACACCCAGTCTTTAGAAAGAAGGCTGCTCAGCTGTAAAAGGAACTTGCTTTTGGAGAGCCTGGCCTGGCATTTTACCTGTTGTCCCTTTTCTGTCATCTACTCTGTTCATGTAGTCTCCCCCCCTTTTTAGTGTCTTTCCTAGGGAGGACAGCATGTTTTCTTAACAAGTGTTCTAAAAAGTAGTTTATTAAAATGTAGTAGTTGTCTTCTATTTCTTGTCCCATGTAAGCCTCAGGACATTCAGGTACCATGCCCTTTGGACTAGCCTCTTGTATTATATTTTTATTTGTTTGTTTGAGATAGAATCTCACTTTGTAGCTCAGGCTAGCCTCGAACCCTCAATCCATCCTCCTTTTACTAAGTCCTGGGATTATAGGTGAACAGGATCACACCTGCTTTATATTTTAATTTTTGTTTTGCTTTGTTCTACTTTGGCAGGGCGGGGGTTGTTTGTTTTGTTTAAGAAAGGGGTCTTGCTATATTGCTGAGACTGGCTAGAATTCATCTTCCCACCTCAGCTTGCTAAATGTTGAGATTACAGGCCTGCACCTCCATGCCCACACTTCATTGCCTGTATTTCTGTTCCTCCTTCTTCTCAGTGAACCGTGGGTGTTATGCACAGTAATTCTGGAGTCATCGGAAGTTCTGGATTACTCCTTTTCCTCTGGAGAGAATTTATGTCCTTCTCACCAGCTGCTCTAGCAGTTCCCTGACCCACCCTTTGGAGACCGATGGAGTTCCAGTTCCATTGCACGCCTTGCTGAGGGGTGACCCACCTGCCCTGGTGTCTTACAGGTTGCTTCTAGCTCTGGCAGAGTCACATGCTGCAGGTCCACCCATGCTTAGGATGGGGTCACAACGAAAAGCCCACCCAGGGCTTTGCCAGGGTCCTGCTCGTCCTTGGCCCCACTACATTCTTCTGTCTCCCACCTGAGATTGCAGGAAGCTCATCTTTGCAGATCCCACTTAAGAGAAGCCCTTGGCAGGCAGGCCCTTGTCCTGCAGTTCTTATCTCTGCCTGCAGCTCCTGCAATCCTGTCACCTTGGCGCTTCTCCAAGGCCAGTCAGTAGATGTTTAAACTGGGTCTCCAGTCAGGTTTGTTAAGTTGTTTGCGGAAAAGGGAATTAAATCTTGTTCCTGCTTTAAAAAGTCTCCAGCACAACCCAGTGCTCCTTCCCCGAGCCTCCTGCTCTTGGCAGTGGGCCGGGGCAGCTAGTCAGTCTGCCTAAAGAGGGCCTCTTCATTTGCCCTCAGAGTGAGTCAGGTGAGGGCTTGAACCCAGCTTGGTAGAGCCAGGCACATAGCACAGCCTCCATATTCATTGACGTGGAAACCAAGGCCCCAAATGGGCCCTCTCACAGTGAGGGCCTAGACTGACTGCTCTCGAGTGGTACACGTCCACACACACAGGGCTTACTCCATGAGTGGAGCTGGGAAGTGGGCACAGGGCTGCAGCTCTCTTTCTACTGTGACTTTTCCCTCCCCTCTTGGGCTCCCCATCATCCTGGTGACCTGAAGACCTGAGGCTGCAGATGGAGCTTCTTGCTGCAGACTCCCCTCTTCTGACTAATCATGGAACCTGGACCTAGTGGGGTTTGGGGTTTTGTTTCCTTCCTTTCAGTAATCCCTGCCATTTTCTTCCCACACCCAGTTTCTCTTCCTCTTTTTCCTCACCCCATAGTGAACAGACTCCACTCTCTCCCTTTGTGCCTCAGTGACTTGCTGCTTACCGCAGGCCTGAGCAGGCATAGGGAACAGGGACAGGGTACCCCTACGAGTGTGGGACGGGCCATGTGGGTACTGGTATTCACCAGGGCCCTTGGCAGGAGGGAGGAAGTGGTATGTTGGTATGTGAGCTGGGAGCAGGGCACAGGTGAAGCTCCAAGTTCACAGCATTGTCCTTAGTTAGTTGTGTGACCACAGGTGTCATGCTCCTCACTGTAGAATGGCTTGCCCTTTCAGGGACCTAGGCAGAGCTCTCACAGTTGGAAGGCTGTCTGAAAACCCGTGGGGCCAGAGTTCAAGGCCCTGTAATAGAGTGGGAAAACAGGTGTTACTTTTTTGCCTCTCTGGCCTAGGGGTCTGTCTGCTATCTACACCTCCCCATCACTAAGCTCAGAGGCCCATCGGAATTCTCACCTTGCTGTCCTGTGGGGTAGCCAGGGCCCCCTTTCCTAGGTACAGTGCTCTGTATTTGATTGGGGTTTGATGAGCTGCTGAACTGGGAGGTGGCCTGCAGAGAGATAAAAGACCTGGGTTTGGGCTCCTGCTGTGTGATTCTGGCCCCTGAGACTCCACACCCCTAGGTTTGGGTTTCCCTAACTGCGTTCAAAAGACCTTTCAGGGCATGAGCTTCATAGGTCTCACCAGCATGCAAAGTGAACCATGGCTTCTCAGCCTTGTGTATGTTGTGCCTGTCCCCATGGCATTTGTGGGCCACTGTCATCAGGTATGGAGTGGATCAACCTAGTGTCTTCTAGCAGTCTGGTCCCCATCCACTGTAGCCTCAGGCCCAGAAGCCACCCCCTGGAATCTTTGTCTATCATACTGCCTTTGTTTGTCACACACACGCACACACGCATATTTATGTCACTCAGCCACACATCCTTGGCCCAGTACACACAAGACCCTTTCCACTAAAGGTGCTAGACTATGTGACATACCCTGGCTCCAGGACACGAAGGCTCTGCCAAAGGTGGCTGGGCTTGCAGCACTAGTGTGGAAGGCTCTCTCTTTTAGGAGTGACTCAACCCACGAGCTTTGGCATAGCCTTGTTCTCAGATGTGCAGTCACTGCTGTGTGACCTCAGGACAATGGCATGGTCTCTGACCCTTAGCCCCCATAACTGTCAAATGGTAATTTCAAAGAGTAGTCGAAGAATACTAGTGAATGTTCCCCGTCATCCTGGCCCCAGCTCCTGGAATATGGGGGGTGGGGGGGCTGATGCTTAAGTTCTGTTCCTCCCTTCACTTGGCCCTCTCCAGATAAATAGGAGGAGCACTGGAACTTGTAAGCTGTGGGAAGCAAATGAGAAGCACCCACCCCACCCCACTGCTGTACTGAAGGACTGCCTGTGCTCTGCTCTCACAGGGGTCTAAGGCTTCGCAACTATGTCCCGGAGGATGAGGACCTGAAGAGGAGGAGGGTCCCCCAGGCCAAACCAGTTGCAGGTATGTGGGCTGCCCTTGCCTCCCTGTGTCTCGTCAACCTCAGAGAAGGGCTGCCTGTCCCGGAGACAGGGGTCCTGGGACACTCGCAAACTTCAGCGCCCACAAAGGGGCCATGAGGGCAGGAAAGAGGCCCCTTGCACTTCCCATCCTGGAGGGATGACGAGTAGAAGTGACCTGGGGTCCTTGGGCAGCCGGGCAAGGTGGTGAGTCCTGTGCCCCTGGGGAGAGGAGAGGGGCAGAATAAGAGACCCCAAAAGAGGCTGGTTATAGACACTCGGACAGCCAGCAGCAGCACAAGGGCCAGCGAGGGGCTCAGCTCAGGTTTTGCCGCTGCCATAATGCAGGGTGAGAGCAGCAGTGTGAACAGGAAGCCTCCTGGTCACAGCAGCAGAATCCTTTGTCCTGAAGAATTTGTTTGTGTTTGGTTGTTTAAGACAGGCTCTCACGTGGAGCTCACAGATCCACCTCATCAAAAACTCAGACGTTTCCATTTGTTTCTTGCTGGTCCACTCCCCACCCGGCGGAGCGGTGGCAGGGTGTGAGGGGGATGAGGAACTGCCCCTTCCCTCTGCCTGGAGGCCACCCAGGACTTCTGTCTGGCAGGAGAACGAAGGGACAGAAGGACATGTTCCTGGTGACAGGGCTGAAGGCAACCCAGAGCCTGTGGTTGTTAGTGTTTCTGGCATCTGTCCTCAGGAGCCACCCAGAGGCCTAATGACTTGGTGGAGGCAGGAGGTGCCTGTCAGTGAGTCCGAGATGGGATGGGAAGAGAGGCCACCCAGACCCTGGCCAGGAGGGACCCAGAGGAAATCCTTATAGCCTTCACTTTTAATGCCACACTTCCCGTGTACACAGGAACCTCCCATTTCACTGTTGGGAATCTGAGTTCTGGACCTTGTCCATTTCAGCTGTAGGCCACTGCTGTCCCTTTCTGGGTCCTGAGGTCTGCCTTCAGCCTGGGAAACCAGGTCTCTTCCAGAGTTGTGACTGAGTGGGGGCCTAGGAGAGAGGGAAGAGCAAGAAACTTGGGGTTCTTCCCCCTCCCTGGGGCCACTTAGGCTGATCTGCCGAACAGCAGTTCCTTTCCAGCAGATCTGTGTTGTTCTTGCACCCTCTAGTGGAAGAGAAGGTGAAGGAGCAACTAGAGGCTGCCAAGCCAGAGCCTGTCATTGAGGAAGTGGTGAGTACCTGGGTGGCCCCCTCCCTGGCTGTGTAGCTTCCTCCTCTAGATGTCTCTGTTCCCACCCTGCTTCCTTCCTTGCCTGTCTTCATTTTTCCACCTCTGTGCCCTGTCTCTCCACTCTCCTGAGGGTGGGCCTTGATCCTGATGAGTTGTCTCCTGTCTCCCTAGGATCTGGCCAACCTGGCACCCCGGAAACCTGATTGGTAAGTGTTATCCATGCAGGCTCTTTGGGGGCTGGTGGTGCTCATTGCATGTCCTAGGCCCCTGCTGGGCGGACAGCCAAGGACAGGCAGGGGACAAGCAGTGCAAGCCTAGATCTGTACAAGTCAGACATAAGGGCTAAGCAGACCATGACTGATGGCAGAGGTAAAGTGCCGCAGAGGGTCCCGCGGTATGAAAGCAGCTGTCCTTCAAGCCTTCTGCAGGGGTGGAAACTCACCTGCTCTGGGGGCCCCATCTGAACAGTGCACGCTTGTGCTCAGGAGAACACAGCGAAAATGGATGGACAAGCAGACATGGGTTTATGTCTCTGTTTTGACTGTAAAATAGGGTACCCAATCGCTTCAGGTCTAGAAGCCTGCAAGGTGTAGGTGGATTTTTCTTTGGCCTGTCAGCTCCCAAAAAATGACATGGAAGTTTATTATTAATTGAGAAAGCTCGGCCTTAGCTTAGGCTTCTTTCTTACTAGCTCTTACAATTTAAATTAACCCATTTCTACTAATCTGTGTGCTGTCATGTGGCTCGTGACTTTTACATCTCCTCCTGTACATCCTACTTCCTTTGTTCTTCTTCCCTGAGACCTCTTTGTCCCCAGCAGTCCCGCCTAACCTCTTCCTGTCTATTGGCCATTCAGCTCTTTGTGAAACCAGCCACAGTGACACATCTTCGCACTGTAGAAAGGAACATTCTGCAATATTTCCCCCTTTTTGTCTAAAAGAAAAGGTTTTAACTCAAACATAGTAAAACTATAAACAGTAAGAACAATTATCAGGTAAGAATTACATTTTAATTGTAATTAGTGTCCAGTCCATTTGTATTTGGCAAATTCAGAGAAAATACCCCATTATCTATCCTCTCTTGATGAGTCCAAAGTTTTGTACCCAATCTGATAATCCCATCAAAGACCCAAGACCCCTAAATGATGACAAACATCCATAATCCACCAAATGACCAATAGCAACCCAATTCACCTTTTGGAAAGGTGAGTGTTGTGTTCTCTAGACTGCTTCCTGTTGTCTGTGGGTGACAGCATCTTTAGGGAACCTGAGACAGTTGAGATAATGGTCAGGACCTGGGAAAACTAGCCATAACATTTGTTGTCCAGTCTCTGTGCAATGGGAAAGTGCAAGACTTACCTGAAGTCCTGGCTGGGGTAGTCTGTGAGGCTGGACCATCTCAGCCAGCATCCTTGAAGCTGTTCTGGATGTAGAACTCTGAGGAAACTGCAACAGAGGCATCTGAGAAGTTGGTTCAGTTGGGCCACCCCTTTTCTTGTTTTTTGTTTGTTTTTTCGTGACAGGGTTTCTCCGTAGCTTTGGAGCCTGTCCTGGAACTAGCTCTTGTAGACCAGGCTGYRCTCGAACTCACAGAGATCTGCCTGCCTCTGCCTCACAAGTGCTGGGATTAAAGGCATGCACCACCACTGCCTGGCGGGGCACCCCTTTTCACTGGTGTCTGGTCCCCTTGTTCTGAAAACACACAAACTTTCAAGCACGTATCTGGGCCACCAGCTCAAAAATATGACACAGAGACTTATTATTAATTATGGAAGCTTGGCCTTAGCTTAGGCTTGTTTTTAACTAGGTCTTATAACTTAAATTAACCCATTTCTATTAATCTACATGCTGTCACATTTCTCATGGCTTTTTCCTCTCCTCCTGCATGTCCTGCTTCCTCTGTGTCTGGCTGGCGGCTCTGCCTTTCTTCTTCCCTGAGACCTCTCTGTCCCCAGAAGTCCCACCTAGCTTCTTCCTGCCTAGCTATTGGCCATTCCGGTCTTTATTAAACCAGTCACAGTGACACATCTTCACACAGTGGAAAGGAACTTTCCACATCAGCAAGGCCCTCCGATTGAGCTGAGAAAGGGAGGGAGGGAGGGAGGGAGGAAGGGAGGTGCTGTAGACTATAGCATGTGTCTCTGTGCCTCGGGCCAGAGGTCAATGCTGTTTTCTTTGCCTGCAGATTCATGTAGATACAGCACCTACTACAGTGCTTTAATTTGATGAAACAGGCATGAGGTGTGTGTTGTAGGAACTGCAGAACCAGAGAGCTCAGGCTGAATTCATGGGCACATCTGGAGACCCCAGGAGTGGGAGGGTGACTGTGGCAGGAGACTGAACAGGGCTGGCAGCTGGCTAGGCAAGTTGCTCCCTGATGCTGACTTAGGGGACATAGCAGGCCGTTTTGTCTCAGCCCTCTACCTCAGCTGGGTTTGTAGTGCACATTCCCTTAGCTTAGTTATTAGCTCAGTGGACCCAGAAAGAATGGTGGCTCTTGAGGACCCAGAAGAGCAGAGGAGTCCATCTTCCCAGGGCAGCCCCTCAGACATCTGAGGATATAAATATTGAAGCATTGCAGTAAGATCCCAGGGCCACACATGCAAGCCCTTAGCTTCCCAATTCCCCTCTTCCCTGTTCCAGGGATCTCAAGAGAGATGTGGCCAAGAAGCTGGAGAAGCTAGAAAAGCGGACCCAGAGAGCCATTGCAGAGCTGATCCGTAAGTGTGATCTGGCCCACGGGGTCCTGCCCCCAGGTGGTGACTTATCACAGGGCCTTTTAATGCTTTTTTACTCCCCATTCAGGTGAACGGCTCAAAGGCCAAGAAGACAGCCTGGCTTCTGCAGTGGACGCCACCACTGGAAAAGAGGCCTGTGACTCTGACTGAGGTGTTCTCCATGTCCCATCTGCCCAGCACCCATGTCCTACAGGAAGATGGTCTTAGCCAGGGGTGGGTTTAGGCTGGCCAGCACTTTCGGGTCTCAAGAACTAAGCTAGCCCAGTCAAGTCTCAACCTCTGTGAGATGAGGCCAGCTTGTCCCCAGGGCATCCAGCACTGTGAGTGTATCAGAGCTGAGGTCTGTACATATGTGTGTATATTGAGCTTTTTTTTTTAACTTCTGGAAATAGAGATAAGTAAACTCCCATGTGGTAGAGGCCTGTCATCATTTCCTGTTTACTAGGTTCTCTGGGTTTGAACTCTTAGAATGCAGAGGTGATGGTCAATGTGCTTATTACTCCTGGGTTGGGCCAGCTTTGTTGAGGCTGGAGGTGTGGGTAGGGGCCAGGGCTGGCCTGCTGTCTCCAAGTCTCTAGTCAGAGTCAGCAATGGTCATCTCAGAACTCTTGGGCCACAGATACAGATACAGGGACAGAGCGTGTCTTCTTAGGACCTCCCAGACCTCTCCACCCCCACCCCAAGCCTTGCAGTAATGTATAGGAACGCTGGAGAGACTCCCATGGAAGTCATCTGGACCCTCCTGGTGTGAGAGGGAAGAGGGTGGGCTCCCACAGATTTCCACATAGAACCACTGATGACATGAGGCCACCACACTGTGTCCCCTGATTCTTCCCTGCTCCCAGCCGTGCAGCTCTTTCCTCTTCCAGTCAGAGCTCTAGGTCCCTTGACAGGAGTTCATTCTGCTAGAGGTCAAGCTGTGGTGGGCTAGGGTTTAGGTGTGATCTTGGAGCCTGGGCCTCTGACATCCTAGCTGAGCTGTGAGCCTCTGTTTCTCCAGACGACAGGCTGGCTGCGCTAACACTGATTCTAGGTGTAGCCACCTGGCACTCCCCCTCCAGGAAGACTGCACCTGCAGTTTATTTTAGGGCTTCCTCCCAACCTTAACTCATATAGCGAGCTCATCCCTCTATGTTGTGTTTCTGACACATAGCAGCCCAGCTTTGGTAGGCAGTACTGAGGACTTAGGCCATGGAGGTAAAGTGGGTGTGTGCACACAGAGGCTGGGACACCCAAACACTAAGTAAATCCTTTAAATGCAAGTTGTGAATCTGTGTGACAGCAGATACCTGTAATCCCAGCACTCAGGAAGGAGGCAGGAGGATCGGGAGTTTGGGTCATCCTGGGTTACAGAACCCTGTCTCAGAAAGGAGAAGAGGAGTGGTGAAAGGCGAGAGAGGAGATGTAGGGGAGGGGACAATTAAGGGACAACTGTGTAGCTCAGAGTGAGGGCTTTGAGTAGTCAGACAGACGGGGGTTCTGGCTCCCTCTGAAGACAGACCCCAGCTTGGCCAGAGTCCTCAGGCGTGGAGGTAGGAATGAAGGTTGAAAAGCTCCCCATACCATCTGGGATCTCAGTGGCAGCAAGAAGCTAGTCTGTGGCAGTGGAGTCAGACTCCTGGTGACTGGGAACCCTGCAGCCCCAGCTTGGGGCTGGACTACTGCTGAGAAAGCTAACAAAGGTCACGGTGTATCTCAATCTGTGACCTTTGGGCACTTGACCAAGAAACTGCCCAGTAAGGAAAGAGAAAAACAAAAACTGCCATGTTGATGCACATTCGGACAAGTATCACAGAAATGGAATTCTAGTGCTTTGCCAGACATGTTGGGACATCTTTGTAATTCCTGCATTTGAGAGTCTGGGGCAGGAGTTAAAAGACTGCCTGGGTTACACGGTAGGGCCCAAGCTTAGAAAAAAGTCTGGGGGTGTGCACTTCCGTTGTCAGTGTTGGCTTAGTGTGCACAAAGCCCTGGATTCACTGCGGTTACCACGTGAAGCAGGTGTACATAACACCCTGCACTTGGATGGAGAGCAAGAGGATTGATTGGTTCAGTGTCATTCTCAGCTTCAGAGTGAGTACAAGGCCAGTCTGGACTATATGAGACTTTCTCAGAAGAGGGAAACTTCATGTCACCAGGGCTTGTAATTCCCCAGTTCCTCACATGGCCACTGGGTGGCAGCAGGAGACACCAGACTGGTTGCCTAAAGCATCTTTGCACCACCTCTTCTCCCTGTGGCCTTCAACATAGCAGGACATCCCGCCACATGAAGTACTCCTTCCTTTCCCATGGGCCTGTGTCCCCTGTTAAGTAGCTGGGTGTCAGAGTTGATCAAGAATGGGATTCAGGTTATCTGAACCCAGAACAATGGTGACCATGTCCTGGGAAGGGCAGGTCCCAGAGATCAAGCAGGTCAGTCTGAGAAGTCTTCAAGTGTCCCTAAGGACAAATTCAGCCCTGCCATGCTCACCAATCTTGCTTCTCCTTGAGCTGGAGAGTCAACTTCATGTATGGTGCGTGTGTTGGAGCCCTGGAGATACGGACTTTCTGAAAACCTGACTGGGGAGGGGCATCTTGCCCATGCACAGACTGACTTGGCATTCTCTCACCTTTGACTGAACACACTGCTTACTGTTAACCCAGTGGAGCAGTGAGCTTGCCCACCAGATGGCTCTTAGTTGGCAGAATGAGGCAGTCCACAGAGTATGTGGGAGGACATGCTGGATCCCGGGCTATTCCTTTCTAGACTCAGACCTGGCCTTGGGTTCACGCAGCTGTGGACAGACAGGGTATCAGAGCTGAGTTTCCTAGCCAGCTTGCCTCTTCCGTATGTATTTCTGGTTTTCTTTAAAAGTTCCCATTACTCAGGCCTTCAGTGGGCACTGAGACAGAAATAAACCCCACAAGGCATCCCAGCCAGAGGCTGGGAATCCGATTCTCCCTCAAAGGGCGGAAGAGGCCCCTGTGCAGAGTATGCCAGACCACAATGGCCCACACACTCCACATGGCCATGAATATGCCCCCCTCCATGCACACACACACATGCATAGCCTTACATACATTTCCCACACACACTGGCTTCATACATGTACACATATAAACATTCATGCATATGCAAGCATTCAGGTTTGCCTCACATAGAAGGACCCATATCTTTTGTAGGTTTGTCGTATGCACATATACACTCAGGCACACACTCCCTAAAAGCCTAACATCTAGTAGTGACCACACACTCTGGGTCCCAAACCCAGCCATTCTCAAGGTAATGATGGGCAAGAGAAGCAAGGCTGAGGAGGCTGGCCCTGTGCAGCTTAGGAGGAGAGTGGCCTCATGGGAATCCTGGTCTAGGTCTGCCAGGGCTTCTGAATTTTTATGTGAAATACCCTGATTTTTAAATGTTGGCTCAAGATGTTGAAAATACTGGGAGAGCCAAACCAAACATGTCTAAGAGCCAAATTCCACCCACAGGCGGCATTCGCAGACCACGGGTGTACACACAAACACACACAAAGATCACACATACAGATATGCATACAAACAAAAAGTCACTGGTACACAGTCTCCTAGATGCTCCAGAAGACACAGACATGTACAAAGACACACAGACAGATACAAACATGATATAAATATACACTGGCACACATTCAAACACAGAGGTATACATGCCAATAGAACCACAAGCAGACACAAATACCAATAAATGCACAAGTTCACACAGACCTACAAATACACATAGAAATCCATGCACAATGCAGCCTTCTATCTTAGTGGTCTAACTGTGGCACACAGTGTAGCAGCATGGCCTTTGGACAAAAACTACTGTGTGGTCCACACCATTACCCTTTGACTCAAATGCTGAAGAGTCTGGATCAGGTTGACTTAGATGAACAAGTGCTTCATATGACTGGCAGAGGTGTTCTGGCAAAAGGCCTCCTCTGTCTGGCCTTTACAGGAAGTTATTGGATCCACAGACATTGATGAAGGGTTGGGTCTGGGCTGGCTGAGAACCCATCCTCCAGCCTAGCCTTAATGCTTCCCCTGCCTACATGACAGTGAAGTTGAAGCAGGAAGCTGTGAATGATTCCCCCTTGCATCCTGAAAGGTTGCCTGTTTGCCCACGGCAGGAAGATGAGAACCCTGTCCAAGTAGCTGAAACCTAGCCTAGAGACAGACTTTCCTGAGGTCAGGAAAACTGAGCAGGGCCTAACCTCAAAGGAGCCGAGGCTCACAAAAGGTAGTAGGTGGCCCAGGGTAACACAGTATGCACACAGCCAGCCAGGGCCCAGGCCCCTACTGGACTCCATAGCCCCTTTCCCCTCTGCCTCTCTTGGCCAGTGGGACCAGCCCCACCAAACCAAGGGTTATTTCAGTTTGCTGGGATATCTTCAGGCTGGGACCGTTCTGTGGTTGCCAAGAAGGCATCAAGGACAAGGAGAGAGCTGGACCCAACCTGGTTGTGCTGAAGTCGCACCACAAGCCCCATATCCCTGTTTCCCAGAGCCAGTGACCTCTCAGGACCCTGGGTCAGGACTGTCGCTTCACAGATAGTCAGCAGGACTGAGTTCCCTCCGACCCCTGGACGTGGTCATATCCCTCTTGAACCTCCAGAGAACTCAGCACCCTCCCCCTGGTCTATCCCTCTGTCAACTCCTTGGGGTGAGGACTGGAAACTGTGGACCTACTATGGCCTGCCCACTGCAGCTTGAGGGCCAAGGGTGGGCAGCATTAGAATTTGTAGTCCCATGATTCCATTCTGAGCTGGCAGCTATAGGCTTAGCCCCACATAAGACTTCCCTCAAGAGTGGACCTAACTCCTTTTTGTTGTTTTGTTTTTCGAGACCGGGTGTCTCTGTACCTTTGGAGCCTGTCCTAAAGTTAGCTCTTGTAGCCTTGAACTCACAGAGATCCACCTGCCTCTGTCTCCCGAGGGCTGCCCTGTAATTTCTCAGCATCTTTCGCAATGCTCTTCCAGCTGGTGCTGAGGAGATGGGACCCACAGAGAGGTAGAACCTCTTGGCAGGCTCCAGGCAGGTGAGAATTGGACCTGGCCACCATGCTGACCAGATCTGGAGTCAGTGGCTTTTGTGAGGTGCCTGGATAATGGACTGTGGAAGCAGCGGACAGGGGTCTCCTGATGCCTTCCTCCTCGTCTACTCACTGACCAGCCCTGGTTCTGTTTATGTGTTCCTTGTGGCTTGGCTGGGCTGCTGGGCCTTGCAGGGAGAAATAACCACCTGGCTCTAGTGACTGTTCAAGACAAACAGGGCCCTGACCCTCTGCCAGGCCCGCTGAGGGCTCCCACATCTGCCAACACCTGGACAGTCCAGGTGGGACTTGGGGGCCTCTGAGTGAAGGCCAGCCTAGGGCCAGCGGTTCCCTGTCCAGAGTCAGAGAACTGGTCTTAGGTTGATGTGTGGGGGCCAGTTTTGTCCTAGACATCCAGCCAGGGCAAGTGCTACTCAACCTAAGGGTAAAGCAGCCGTTCCTGTCCTGGGTGCAAATAACCTGAGGAGGTCGATCTCTGCTGAAGAGGTGTCCAGCTGAATGTGGGCGGTCTGATGTGACCTGGGTACATAACGCAAGATGGAATCTTAGGGCATCCAGCCCCTTTATAAAGGAAAATGGCAGCCCTGTCTTGGGGACCCAAATGAAGATAACCGAGTGGGGAAGATAGCAGCTTTGCCGGGAGTGCTACCTGAATGTTTTACCAATGCTACCAATGGCCTTCTGACAGTGGCCCAATATCCAGATGGCTTCTAGACTCGGTAGACAGAGTAAGTAGCCTTGAAGGCTCAGCAGTCTGGAAGCCCTGGCACTCTGAGCTGAGATGACAGGCTAGTGTAGACCCTGTACAGAGGTAACACATACCCCAGGAAGGGGAATGAGGTCTTGTCCTGCTGAGAACTCTTCCCCAGCCAGTGCCTCATCCAGGGTGTTTGGTGGTGCTATCACTATCTTCTGACCTACTCTCCTGCCTCCTCTGACCCTTACGCAGCTCTCTCTCCCTCCACAAGAGAACAGGGCCGCTACAGTTTTCCTCAGATCTTAGGTTCTTCCTCTAGAATGGCAAGTGACTCCAACTCAGCCTGGCTCAGTAGCCCTTGTGGGCCCAGCCTGTGCATCACCATCCACACTACATTGTGTTGCCCTAGAAGCCTTGGATGGTCATGTGTCCTACTGGCCATCAAGAACGGCAGATAGGCCTTAGCCTAGGAATGCTCACTTAAATGCCCACACCATCCAGTGCTTGAGTTAGATGGCTTTGGCCTGGGGCAGATGGGGGGAGGGGAGTCTGGAGGAAAAGCATTATGGTTTGAGCTGACGAAGAGAGGATTTGATGGGAGCACCATTGGGAGACATAATGAGCTAAGGAGCCCATGTATAGGTATGTAGCCTGTGTCAGGCCTTTTGAGGGCCCATACATGGTTCAAGGCTGGATTAGGAGGTCCCAGAGGATGAGGGCATGGGTAGGGAGGTGTCAGGTGGGGAGACTGAGCAAACGCTGTGTACTTAGTGTAGGTATAAGTAGGTCTAGTCTTACAGACCTGCACCCCAACTAACCTTAGGGCCTGAACTCCTAGCTTCTGGAGCCAAGGCAGAGACAGCCCGACTTCCACCCACTGGCCAGGGTACTGTTCCTACAACCTCTGCCTGGTGGTTGGAGGTATATCCCTTCCATTTTGGGAGTTGTAGTCATGCATGGAGGACTCCTTGAGTGGCCACCAGATGAGAAAGGTTCACCTGGTGGCAGAGCCTCAGGCCTGAGTTTGGGCCCTGGTAGGCAGTGATTTGGGCTAGTAGGTAGGGGAGCTGTTCTAAAGAAGCCTGACTCCACGTGTGTTCGTGACAACAGGGGAAGGCTGGCTGTTCTCACATAGGTCCACCTGGCTGCGGTGATCCCTGCAGACTTGAACCTTTCTGAGCAATGTTTTTTTTGTTTGTTGCTTATTTGTTGTTTTTGTTTGTTGTTGTTTTTGTTTGTTTTGGTTTTCCAACACAGGGTTTCTTTGTAGCTTTGGAGCCTGTCCTAGAAATAGCTCTTGTAGACCAGGCTGGCCTCAGAGATCCTCCTGCCTCTGCCTCCTGAGTGCTGGGAATAAAGGCATGTGCCACCACCACCCAACTGCTTGTTTGTTTTTTAAGACAGGGTCTCATGTACCCCAGGCTGCCTTCTACCTTGATCTACACAGCCAAGAATCTCCTTGAATATCTGAGAACTGGGATTTTGGTGCACCTAGTTTATAAGGTGCTGGAGTGGAACCTAGGGCTTCATGAATGCCAGGTCAATACTCTACCAAAAGAGCTACCTCTTAAACCCTTTTCTGGGCCTTGAGAGCAGAGTCATCTTTCTGTTGGACAATGCTGAATTTCCAACTCCCAGATCCTTCCTAGGTAATAAGATCCAGGGTCCTTCTCCCAGCCATGGGGTGAAGTCTCCTCAAACTCTCTCATAGCTCCTAGACCCTGCCTTCCTTGAATGAAACACAGGAAGCCACACATAGCTCCCTTTTTTTTTTCTTTTTTCCTTTTGTTTTTCTTCCTGATCCAGTCCTGAATGGACAACCGGGCAACCATTGGCCTCTTGGTCCATCTCTCCATTTGTCCACGCCAGGAGTCCAGTCCCTGGTTCCCAGTCACATGACTGTTTCCCACTCTTCCTGCAGCAGTGGAGGTGGCCGTGTAGCTCCAGAGGCCTCCTCATCCAGGCCCGAGCAGGAGCCATTGAGGAATCCATCGTCCTTGGGAACCCCCATAGTAATTGGTATGGTTTCATTCTCAACAGTTGGAGCCTCTGGCTTGGCATGGCCAGGCAACTGGGAGTGGCCGTTGGTGGTGGTGGCAGGCAGCAGGCGGGGGCTGAGGGGAAGGCTGAGTCCTGCACGGGGGCCTACATTGGTCACACTTGTGTGAGACACCATTGGGCCATAGCTAT
This sequence comes from Bramus lutescens, assembly GCA_001685075.1. Classification (NCBI taxonomy): domain Eukaryota; kingdom Metazoa; phylum Chordata; class Mammalia; order Rodentia; family Cricetidae; genus Bramus; species Bramus lutescens. Next base: position 119,704 of record LOEQ01000351.1, on the reverse strand, counting down.
AGCTGCTACTCCCGCTTCGTGCTTTNTGCGCTTGAAGTCCAATGCCAGTGTCCAGCGGCTCCAAGACTTCCTGATTTCTGCTTGCACCTTGGGGAAATAGATGGGTGGCAGTCAGGTGTGCCCTTAACCCTTGTATCATGTGTTTTGCCTGACACCATCCCTGCAGTAAATGACAGGCGACTACTGCAAGCATCAAGATCAAGTCAAATCACATGGCAATCGTCAGTTGACAGCAGGCATCAGACAGAGCCAGAACCCAGAGCTCAAATGGTCCAAAGATGGCTGAGCCCTCAGACTGAGTGGGACCAGGGAGACTCTTTGCTATGTCACACGTGGAGGAGCCCACACACCCCACTATAGGCTGAGCCTGAATCATCTTTGAAGCTGTCTCAGTGTCTTCAGTGTGGTCAGAAAGGTTCTTGAGGGAAGAGACAAGACTGGGGAAACACCTACCCCGACTTCTCCTACCTTGCCCCTGTGCCGCCTACTACTTACCTCACCGTTGCAGAAACAGTATATGATGGCGACAAAAAATCCCTGTGAAGAGAGGCACGTGCCGTCAGGACCACGTCCCGTCCCCGACCCTGTTCCCCAGGACCTGGGCAGGCCACATACCTGGAAGGAATTGAAGAGCATCTCATAGTGCATCTGGATCTGCCAGAGTGTCCCTGAGACCTCGGTGTATGGCAAGGCCATGAAGACGGTGTAGTGGACACCGAAGAGAGGCACAAGGACCAGCGTGGACCTGAGCAGCTTCCTGGCCATTGGGGCATGGAGATTAGGCTGTGTTCGTTGCCCCACAATACAGCACTTCATCTTCCCACCCCAACCAGGCCCAGGCTCCAGAAGTGATGGAAGGACCAGAGGCTCTGGCTACTGTTGCTTGGCAACCAAGTTCAGCTAGATGGCTTCTGCCAAGAGGCAAAGTGTCACTTGGGTTTTCTGGTCCTGAGAGGTGTCCTTGAGCACATCACAGGTACAGTTACTCTGTCCTTGGGCCCTCTGCACCTGCTGGTATGCACCCATCCTCCATGACCCAATCCGTGGGTTTCTCCTGAACGGATGTGTTACTGGGGCCAACCTCTACCCATCTGCTCCTTTGATTCCCAGAATCCAGCTGTCTGAGAGTGGCTGGTATGTACCACACTAGCAGGCCCTGGCCGTAATGCAAAACTTGATACCAGTGACAGAGAATAGCCCAGCACTGCTGTGCAGGCGGTGTAGGGGGGTCTGGGGGGGCCACAGAGCCAGAGGCAACTCACAAGCTCAACCATAGGACCTTTGTCCTCTCTTGGGTACATGGTGCTGGCAACCAGTGACCCTGAACTCTACCCCAACTCCAAAGAGCCAGAACTCACCGGTACTGCTGCCTTGTGTCACACCTGCCTGCATTGGTCTCCCGAAGCTTAGTGGCAAGCACCCGGATGATGTTGATGAAGAGGATGAAGTTGAGCTGTGGAGGGAGGCCTCATTGGAGACTATACCCTAGTAGCACGGCACAAGGATTCCTGGACCCAGAGCCATGCCACAGGCCCTGCTCTGTCACTGCATCTCTAGGTGGTTCCTAGGGCCCTCAGTTTCCCCATCTAGACTGGAATAGGGATCACCTGGTCAGCAGGTCTTTGGGTTTCTGGCCCTTGGGGTCCAGGGAAGNGAAGCCACTGTAGATGGTCTTGTTAAGGGCTAGTTACTCATGCCCCACACTGCCCCCGACTCCTGCTTACCACAACAGATGCCAGGATGGGCACCTGGATGATCCACTTCTTGTGCCCGGAGCTCAGGTCCCAGCACCTGGGGGAGGAGGAAGCATTAACCACCGGCCCCTTCCTTCTCAGCCAACCCACATAGGCCCCACAGTTGGCCTGCTCTGACATGAGCTATTGAGGACACAGGGCAGGTGTTGCACGTGTCCAGACCTGATACACTCAGGGCCTCTTTGGAAGCCACCTCCTATAACTCTGAGGTGATTCTTGGCTGAAGGCGGATCAGAAACCCCTAAGGCTAGAGCTGCTGCTGCCAGGAGTCTCCCATGATTCACAGAAGAGGGAGCCAGAGCACTTCCAGCCTGTGTCAAGGTTCCTGCCCACCTCGCAATACTCTGATGCTGGACCTACCCAGTGTTGGCCAAGGTTGCTCTGACACCGACCCACACAGCCACGAAGACAGCTGGAAGACCTGTGTGTACAGAGAACAGTGGAAGGGTTGTGAATTTTGCCCCAAATCCAATGACTTTCCTCAGCTCACTGCCCCACCCCTCACCCTACGCACATGGGCTATTTAATGCCACCCTAACAACTTGAAGTGCCAGCTCCATTTAGGTTATGTGCATCTTATGAGTACCTATGCATGCCAGCCGGCCATATGTTGATATGTGTGGTATCAAAAGCTTTTCCCAGCTCATTCTGCTCTGGGCTTGGAAGTTCCATGCGAGGAGAGCCAGTGAGTAGCATTTTTCTGTCAAAAACTACCTCTCCAAGCCTGGCGTGAAAGGTTCTAGCCTTCATGGATGAGGGCAGATAAAATGAAGTTTGTCGTCCCGGGCTGTGCAGAGGCCACAGGGTCCTGACATATGGGAATCTGAGTGAAGGGAGCCTGGCTGCCCTCCAGGCTTTTATTCCTAGCCTGGTGGATCCTTGGGGGAAAAGGGTGTCACCTGGGTTTGTGGTAAGGGTGTGACATTCCCAGATCATAAGGTTCTGTGTGTTCCTAATCCACACATTTCCAGCCCACCCAGACACCTTCCGGTTCAGAAGCTTGTGTTAGTTCCTGGAATCAGGCCCAGACCTGCCCAGCTCTGGGGCTTGCTATGGTGAGGTCAGGGGTAGGGCATGTGCTAAGGGCCGAGGAGGCTATGGAGACTGACTTGAGGGCTTTCTGGGTGCTGAGCCCAGGAGGCTCTAGCCACTGGCC